>QUSF01000001.1:2454375-2616984 GCA_003676055.1 Chloebia gouldiae
ATCCTGGTTAGAAATCTGACAAATGGCTTTTGTATTAATTGTTTATTCTTTGAAACCAGTAAAATTTCCTCTTCATGAAATTCAAAAAGAGCTCTAACGTGTTCCCAGGATGTGTAGAGGTTCAATCACTTCAGCGTATTTTTTGTTTTCTTATTCAACTTGTTACTGTACCTAGGAATTTCAAACATAACTCAGGACCATCTCATTACTGCTGTCAACAAAAAAACTCTTTCCAAATAGACCACGGTGTAATACAAGAAGAAGGCATGATTCTATAAACATCTTTCATTTGTATATGCCAAGCAGATCTGCCAAAAGAAGCAATTCCATGTGGCAATCCTGTGCAATGTGCTCTAGGAAGACCCTTCTTGAGCAGGGAGGTTGGACTCTACTGTGGTCCCTTCCAAATTTATCTATTTTAATTCCCTGCTTCCAGAAGCCAGTTTCTGTCTCTGTGCTACCCCAGCCTTTTGGAGGGCAAAAGGATTTGAATGGTTGCAGAGTGAGATGAATCAGGGAACTGGTTTAATTGGAAGGTAACCAAGCAGGAGAAAAATGTTCAAAGTTCAGCACCAAGTTCTGTTTATTCTCCATGGGAAGCAAAATCAAATTAATCATAGCAAAGTGCAACTACACTTATTCCCAGCATGTTTCATGAACTTAAAGATCCTAGGATGAAGTTAATGATGTTTTCAAACTATTCAATTTCTTACATATTTTTCAATTAGTAGGGTTTTTTTAATTTGGATTTAAATTTTGTTTCTGCATTATTAGCTTTTTATTTTTGCCCTATTTATTCTGTACTTAGATACTAGATGATTTCATTTCACCACTGTTCTTGTGTCTAGCATTTAAAGACTTGTGTTTGCCTTCTTCTGTCTCTTTCCAAGTTGAAATAGTCCAAATATGATGACATCTTCCATTTTGCCTGTGTTCTTTTCTAGTCTTTGAGTACTCTTACACTTTTCCACTGAACATTTCTTGAAAAAAAAAGTCTAAAGCTGTAAAAAATTCCAGCTGAGAACACACTATTTTTGAAGAAAAGGTCAATAAATTCAGAAAGCATAACAGGAAGCCTGTTTAATTTTCATTGCTGAAGAGTAATATTTTCTATTTTTGTGTAAACCTCTTTAATAGCTGCAAATTCTCACCTGTTCTTTTCTTTCCTTTCACTTTCTTGAATCTTTGATAGTTGCCTTCTATAATCTATTGTACTTTGTACAGAGAATCAAGCCAAATTAAATTTATGAAGTTTAAGTGCTCATGCTGGAAAGCTTTCAGTTCCAAAATAGGGATCCCAGTCTGTCTCTTTACCATTATATGAAAATATATGATTCAGTAAATGCTCATTTCAAAATTAAGTTGCAGTAGAGGATAGTTGAAAAGCCATTGTTGTTGTGTTGGTAATGTTATTAGTGTACAGCATAGGAACCAGCAAAAAAAGTTTTACAGTTTATTTTCCATTTTACCTGTCTTTTGTACCTATTTGTTTTCCATTATGCTATAAAATGGTGTTAATACAGCATAAAATTCTGTTAATACAGCATAAAATGCTATTATGAAATACAGTGCCTGCGAGTCGGGAAACAAAATTAAAACCCAAATATCCCCTCTATACTTGTTTTAAATTCAGTCATAAAATAATAATAACATTAAATTGTTGAAATATTTTTTTATAACCAATCCGATATTATGATTTTTGCACTTAAAAATAAATAAGCCAAGGTAAAATTCAGTTCGAGTAGTTTCACTGGTGATTTTTTTCTATTTATATACTTTTCAAAACTGTTTTTTTATATACAGGTATTGCAAGTGTTAGGATTGAAATGGAAAAGTAATCTGTTTTGTCACCTAAGTGTTCCAAGACTTAAAATAAACCCAAACAAACCTGGCATAGATGCCTGAACCATTACATTAACTGTGTATCTGAGCACTGTGCCAGATCCAAGAAAACCAAATATATGAGGACAAAAGACTATTCTGAAAACATGCGCAGTGCAGTTCAGAAAGTAGGAATTTGTGTCTGTAAATTCCCAACCATATTTTCTAAGAAATTGTTTCAAAGTCATAGATAGACACCAGCATTAAGGGAGTTTACAAAGATTTTTAAATACCAAGGGTGTATTTACAGAAAGACAGCCCTGGGAAATGGAGCATAAATCTGAGAGACAGTGACCTCCTCATAGTCAGGGAAGCCCTGGACACAATGTGAGCAGTGAACCAGCTGCTATATAAATGCAAAGGAACTTAGTGGTGCATGAATGACACATGAATTTCTCTCACTGTGAATTTGATGTTAAATCCACTGTGAAAATATAGTGCACTGGATTTGCTAACTGCCAGTTATCTCTGCAGTTAATTAGCTGATCACCTATGTAATTTCAAAACTTGAAAATAACAACAGAATGTAAAGTGGCAATATCTGATTCAGGAAAAAAGCAATAACAGGAATCTAATTATAGCTCCTGAATAAAATTGTCTTAGTTACAAATGAGAAGTCTTTTTTTTTGTTGTTTTTTTCTAATTAGCCATGAACACGAATGATGTCTTTTTAGCTGGAGTCCAGATTCAGTATTCAACCCAATTATTAAAGACCAGTGAGCTGCACTTTCTCAGTTGCTCAGTCTTTGGGATCCTCTCTTGGCTGCCCTTCAGAATTTAATTTTTGTATTTATTATGAAGTAACTTTTGTAGTTCCTGCCAAGTTGCAAGTTTCTTCTGATCCCTTTGTCATTTCCAAATGGCTTTGTATGTGGTCTGCTCTCCCTCTGCTGAAAATCTCAGGGGAATCTTGCTCACAAACATGAACTCAACTTCCATTGCTGTGATGATCTGTTTCCCATTATGCCACCCTCTACTTCTGAAAAATACAGCACCAACCTGCTATTCTCACCTTAAACATCTGTAAAACATTTAAGTTTTTTCTCCAGAAATTTCATTTCACTCGTCATGATGAAAACCTCAAAACAATATAAAATTTCATGTTAGTGCAGCACTAGCCTGAATAAAATTTCTGCTCATAAATATGTCTGATGCTGCCCCTCTCTTTCCTTCTCCTCTTCCACCTTTCTGTACATACATCTGTTGTCTCAAGTGGGCCATATATATCTCCTCTACTGTGTTTGTGTGTTCATGCATTTAAACATGGAGCAATGTATCATGTAAGCATAACTATATAGTAGAATATCAGAAGATTCAACTTTGCAGAAGGAGAATATGTAACATAATATGTAACATAATTATTTGTTTTCTGAGAAAGTGAAATTAAAAGCTGTAATTTTTTGCTACTACTTAAATGGGCAATTGAAGAAATGGCTAACATGAATGGTACAGATTGGTTTGGGTTTTTTTTTCTTCCCCAAGAGAGGTATGGTACTACCTAAGTTTGAAATGGAATGAAATATTTAACTTCTAAAATAGACCTAGTATCCTACTCAATTTGTGTTCTTTTTAAGCCTGGTTAGAAGCAGAGCATGTAAAAACATGAATGAAAGTTTGACTATTTGATCAATACTATTGAATTCAATGTAGTTCCGATTTGTTGATATGAAGTGTTGCATTGAGTGCTATGAATGCCCAATGATTTTTTTAATGGATGATCTTAGTAAATATTTATCCACCATGACCTGCATAACTCATTTACACAGTAATGTGAAATAATGAACACATTGTATAATAGAATTATTTTAAATAGTAGGTTTCAGTGTCAATTCAGACCCTATTTTCTCAGGGATTTAACAAGGTTTTAGATCAGCAAGATGAAATAAGTAACAAGTAACAGATATGAAGTTCTGCATGTGAGTGGACTACATTTCTGGTACAAGGGGATTTTTATTTCCTAGGCCATTACAGTCATGAGTATGAGTACCTATATGAATTTGTCCCCATAACTGTCATCATTCTTCCTAAAATACCCACCATGAACTTGTCATCTTCAAGAATTGTTCCAGCAGTAATAAATCAAGAATTCAACTTTGAAAATTTGATCTCCATGTCTTTTCTGTACAGTGTCAAACACTTAGCCTGGAAGCAGGGAAATGAAGTGAGAAATCTGGCTAGCTTTGAGTGCTCTGACAGAAATACTGAACTTCCTAGTCTATTTTTCTATACCAATTTAACAGTGCAATAACCCAATATGTATTATTTTTGCATTTCATCTGTTACTGAAAAACAAGTTACTGAGGGTCTAAAGACAGAAAAACTTTCTAATTAACCTCTCTGACTGGACATCTGGTGTCTAAGCAGCTATAACTCACAGTAATTGGAAAAAATTACATTTTGCAAAAGGGTATGGTGACATTCCCATGTGGTAAGGTATTGAAATAGTATATTGCTTTACTTTTAATCTTTCCATCCTGATTATTGATGCAGATGCTTTATCTCTCAGGAGGTACCAGGTGCCAAAGACTTTCAGCTGTGAAAGTGTGAGTTTCCCCTGCCACTCACAGGAGAATTTGATTTTATTACTAACAAAACTGCCATGGGTGCTGACAATAATTGGTAAGTTCACTACTTCATCTTTATTTCATTTCTTTATGATATCTCACCTAAGTGTTAACATCTGATAACTTGAGCAAAGTCCTTATGAAGAGGAGGGCAGACATCCCTTCTAGCTAAGACTTTCATGGTAATAAGAGACATTAATTATCTCTAGCAGAAACTGCTACAAATCTAGCAAGAAGGACCATCTTACATCCCTAAGAGCTTCAATCTGGGCCCTAAAGCAGGGTTCATCCTGTCTCTTAGAAACCCAGAATAAAAGGGAAGATTCTAGTCTTCAAAGAAATTTCACATCAACTACAATTTAATATGCTAGATTCCTCAAATATTCTTTGAAACTGGCATCCAAAACAATGACCATAGGCTAAGAAGTCAAGACTGAGTGTGGTGCATCATCTAAGACTTTCATACTTTACAAACTAAAAAAAATTATTTTGCATCAATTATTTTACAGAAGAGAAAAAATAAAGAAATTAGGATGGTGAGATGTGACCTTTTGTGTCATTGCATGCCACAGAACTTAAACAGGTTTATCAGGTTATGTTGTGTAGACATTTGTCAAATTGTCAATTTTGTGTGAGTTCACAGGTACCGATGTATTATTGTAGGGCAAAGTTAAAGCTTTAGAGCTCATGAACAGAATTTCAGAGCACAAAGCAGTGCTTTCTAAACAGTTTCACAGGTTAGCATATCTTCAGTAGCCTTTTTTTTTAGGGAAACAGTGGATATTAATGTAGACTAAATCTTCAATTTCTCTTTGTATTCCAAATGAACAAATTGTAAAGAACATTTGGATGAACACACAAAACACCTGATCCTGAAAACATCTAGCTTTTAAGTAAAATTAAAGGCAACTTGGGTAACCTATTGCATTGTTCATTTCCTTTGTCATATTTTCAAATGAGAAGAGATCTATCATCAGGCCCGTGATTCAAATAAAATCACCTAACACAGAATAATTTCTTCTCCTTAAATGATACTCATAGGTAACAAGTTTCAGCTGTATAGCATTTTACTGTGTTTGCACAATAAAAAAATAGCATTCAAAATTCAATTGTGATACTATATTTTTTACTGCTTTTTAAAATAAAAAGCTCTTAATTAAGTGTTGGGTATATCTGTTTTCCATTGCTCCTGACTACGTGTCTCTGTTACAAGGATGAAGAGGTATTATGAGATTTGTTGTTAGTGATGGGTCTTTCCTGCAGCAAGCTGTTTCTGGAAACTTTTTCTAAAGTGGATAAATTGAGTTCAGTTACTTAAAAAACTAAAAACAAATTGAAATATCAAGATCTCTATGAGCAATCTATAATATCTTGAGTACTACTTGTTAAAAGCATGAGATAGTCAATTATAATCAATAAACACAAGAGTAACATTATTAATAGATAGAAATAGCTCAAATGTGCAAGAAAAGAAAATTCATATAATGAAACTGGCCAAGCTTGTATTGACATGCCTTAATACCAAGCCTTATTTTCTTCACTCATTTCCTTTGATTTCTTATGAACTCCTACCAGTTTATCAATATGAAATTTTTCTCTTTCAGGTACTATGAATTTTCCTACTCGGTGAACAAGATGATGGGCTTTGTTCTCTCATACAATTGCCTTGGGTTTCTTTCCCACATCAGAACTTAAAATAAAGCAACTATTGTGATCAAACTCACCATGGCCTCAGCAACCAGTGGATCAGTGTGGGGTTTGGGATGTAGGTTGGGGTCTAGAAATATCTACACTTTGGAGGGAAGCAGGGAAAATGTGGAAATCCCAGTCCAGCTGCCTGGCCAGTCTGGTATCTACAACATGCTGGCAGGTATGTCTAGCACCTGCCTTCCACTGGTTCTTGTATGCCTCATGCTGCGAGTCTAGAAAATCTTAGCCTAGGGCTTATGCTTCTTTAAGATATTACTGCTTTTCTGTAACTCTGCAGTTGCTGCTTCTGATAGCTAAAACCAGATTTACATGGTTGGACAACCTTGAGTTGCAAGCCAGAGGGTATGAACCAGGTCTCTGCATGCCAAGAGGAGAAAAAGCAATTTTAAAGATGACTTCTTAAGTGGATAAGGTCACTAAACATTGCAGTCCTCTGGTACTGAAAAAAAAAAATCATTCTCTAAGTGACACAGATGGATTTTTAAGCAAGGTGTGGAAAAGCATGCTATCTGGGAAATGCTATATGTTAAAAGTGATACACCACTGTATAAATGAAGAAGGGGAGATGTGTGAATTAGTTAGACACAGCTGAAATACCAAAAACAGAACAGGGAAAGTAGGACTTGTTTATGTAGAATACTGATTGAATATTGCCAGCTACAGAGGCACAAATTCTATTTTTTCTCCTTGCTATATTGTTCAGGAGATTTTCAAAACACAATGTTAGGTTTAAGAGTTCAAAACCTATGAGGAGCACCTCATTTTCAAAACATTTAAGTTTTCATATAGGTACTAAACTTCCTTATATTATGTTCTTTATATTATGTTCGATTTATATTAATTTATATATTTATATTATGCTTTATATTAATTTAATTTTTGTTATTATCTAGTCATGTTCTTGCAGTTACTGTGTCTTGGAATGACTTGATAAGACAGCATGTAATTGGTTATAACTTTGCTTACCTTAGTAGCCCATGTCAAAATTCTTTGTATTGAAATTCTTTTCTTGAAAGTATAGGCTTTTTATGAATATAATTTAATTAATTTGTAGAAAGCTTTTGTTTTCATCCTTTTGCTTTTAGTATTTATTTGTTAGTGCTTCTATTTTAAGGTATCATTCTCATCACAGTGAAACTATATTCTTGCTATAAAAGACTGCTGGATATCCATGACTGATGCACAGAGAGCAGATTGCATATTTACAAAGGTGTTAAAGCTGAGCAGCCTGTACTCCATTTAATATTGTTCCTTACCAGTGGGTTAATAATATCTTTTATGAAACACAAGGCAATGCTTTGTTCATCACTGACACTGATAAATATGGTTTTCAGTGGTTTTGGTCATTTCCTCATTTGGTCTCTAGTCCTTAGAGAACAAAACAGTTAAAATTATTGCCAGCCTTTCTTTCTGATGATATTGGCTCATTGTTTGTTTGCCACCACCATTTGGTCAGGATGGAACTACTGGGAAAAATAATCTCCCTGAAAATGCAAATGCTGCCAGCTTTGAAGAGAAATGACACACGGTGGATATTTGCTGTTCAGTGTTTGTATTTCCAGGGTCTTTTAGAAAAGAATTTTTTTTCAGCCACTGTTCATATAGCTAGCATATTTGCTGGATGTGAACCACAATGTTATCACATATGTCTAATGCAGCCAGTGACATTCAAAAATCTGATGAATCTGTGACCTGATTCTGCAAGGTGTCTACATGAAATAATTTCAAACTCTGCTGATATTAAATAGGGGTAAAGCTGGCTGTGTTTCTGCTAGGGTCATTCAGTATTGTAGATTTCTCTAGCTTTATTATTTTAATATTGCCACAGAACTTTCTGTATCTGTCCAGTGTGTTTCAAACTTTCTTTGTTGCTTTCCAATGATTACCCACTTGATCCACAAAATAGCTAAAGATATCTTCAAACCGGCAATTGTGGATAAGGCCTGTTTTGGTGTTGGAAAAAAATATACCTGCTGGCAAAATTTGTAAATAGGACCTATTGCAACAACTGAAATTGCAAATTGTTATGTTTGACTTTTTTTCATTGCTAAACTAAAAGTAGAAATAGACACCTATTGACTACTAATAAATAATTTTAAAAATTCAAAACATAACAGCTTTTTTCACTTTTGCAAATAAATTCCTTTTAGAAACAAATTAACAGTCTTAGATTGTATCATTATAGTTTCTCCTTTACTGGAGTATTTTACCTACTTTTGCTGTGAGTTACCAATGATTGTTTCAGCACAGCAAAAAGGAATGAATCAAGGCACAGTGTTGCCTAAATTTTATTATGAGTCTTAGGTCACTTAGTAGACTTAAGTATACGCCCATGGTGTTCCTAAAAGGGGACTAGTTTGACAATTAAAAACAAATAATAATAATAAACAGGCATTATTTTTGGTGGGCAAAAGCTGGAAAATGTGCATCTATAGGCTCAATGATCAGATGGCAAATTAAAAACATACAAGGACATATAAATAAATACAAAAATCTGCAATTATATGCTGCATCAAAACAATTTTGGGGGTTGGAATTTTAGCATTATGAACTGAAAATCCATGGCAAATACAATTACATGGAATTACATTTGATAATCTTATCTTTTGTATATATTTATTCATTTTGATCAGAACTCGTATGTCATTCTTTTTAAAAAAAATCAGGCCTTTAAGAAACCAGCATTATGAAGTGTGAACTCATTGATGAGCTTGAAGGGCAAAACGAAGTACCTTTAAAAATTAAAAGCAACCAACTTTCATGTTGCTGGCAACATTTTGGTTGAACAAGTATATTCCATGGACAGGACAAGATACTGGTTTTCATTTTTCTGTCATGTTCACACTATTGGAAGACCAAGGTCCCTGAGATATCACAGGCTCTCCTCTGTTCTGTGATCCTCCTCTGTACCACCCAGCATTTCCTCTGCTATATGGTTGTTGGTTGCTTTAACAAGGAGTGGACACTTCTCAGCCAAAAATGCTTTTCATTCTGGCTGTCTTTCAAGGTCTCAAAAGTAACCAAACATCTTTACAGTTCTGAGTCTCAGCCATGATAGATGTCCCAAAGCACCAAAATATGACTTCTGGATATCCAAAACACCTCAATAGAGGGTCAGAAGGGTTTTCAGTAAGATTAAAAACAAACAAACAAACAAACAAAAAAAAACCCAAAAACCCATGCTAATAAAAAGTCATACATACTATGAAGGTCTGTTTTTCCAAATAATTTAGTATTTTAATGCTAAAATGTCTGTGTTAATGACACCATTCCTTAGGGATCTCTGTGTTAAATTATACCATTTGGGGAGCTGCTTCACTGCAACTCTAGGAAGCTTGCAGCTTGTCTTTGTCCCATCAGGAGCACAGCAACACCAGGGAAGAGAAGGACAGGAGACAGTCCGTGAGAAAAGGCAAGAGTTAACCTTGACAAACTAGTAGAAAAGATCATGTTATCTTTAGAATACAGTAAACAGAATGAAGGAAAAAAATTGCACAATCAAAAAAATCTGAAAACTTGCTTAGCAATTTCAAAATTCTTGTGAGGCTTGTGCTTGTTCTGGAACTAACCAAGCAGGAAAGATGCCACTACCAAAGAGTCCTAGTTGCTCTTGAGAACAAGGATTAAAGGAAAAGAAGAACACTAATCTAGGTAAATGGATTTAGAATTAAAAAATGCTTTTCCATCTCTCCAGTTTCTCCAGCGTTATATTCTTGGGTAACAAAAGTAATTTTTGGTTTGAACTACTGCCTTTTAGTGTATGTTAATAGACTAGGAAATATTTCAGAAACAGAAACCTCTTGCACAGTGTGATGTGGGGAGCTAAGTTTCAGAGTAATTTGGTGTTTTGCTCTCACTTTTCCATTTGAATTGCAGTCAGAAAACAATCTTTCTTGATCATGTTTGTAAATTTCTGCTCACTCCAACACTGGTATTTATATTCTCAGCCATCTCATATGTATAGGTAGAAGATATATCATGTTTCAGTGTTCCGTTTTCAGGGCAAAAATATTTAATTTATCCTTATCTTGAAAGATATGACTGTCTTTCCTTTTGATGATCCATGTAAACACTTTTTTTTTTTTTCCCAGGCCTACATGCCATTATTATTACTTCTACAATAATTTTTGAGAAAGCCTGGTTGTGGATTTTTTTCTCTGTGATATGCCAGTCTCTTGTAAAACAATTTGTGCTTTGTCATTTTTTATTAAAAGTGGGCATTGAGAAAAAAGCATTTGATATCTCCCATTATTTAGAGTAGTAACTTTACTTAGAATCTTACTCTATAACAATATTTTCCCTGAAGGTTAATGATTATTATCAGTAGCTTCTCATCCTTTGCAATTACTTTCTCTCTTTTTCAACTTTGCTACAAAGCATGTTACAAAGCAATTATGCAATGAAGTACAATTAGATGATATTTTTTATATTTCTCTGATAGGAACTTTAGTTGCCAGATAATCTTCGCTAAGACCTTTAGTGTCTCACCCCATTTGCTTTAACTTCCATATCCATAGTTGCTCTTGACATAAAATTTTGTATAATGCCTTGCACAATGTTGTGTTTATAAAAACAGTTCTGATGTTTGGATTAAATAATTTTCTCCTGAATTATGGTAAGTTTGTTTTCTTTTTTGTTTTGTTGGGTTTTTTTTCTGGTGTTTGTTTGTTTGTTTTTTTTAACTTTCTTTTAATATGTGCTTTAGCTATCATTCACTAGATGTTAAAAACAAACACAAAATCTTTGTATGAATGCTTGGTATGCTATTCTTGTGGTTGGACTCAATGATCTTAAGGGTCTTTTCCAACCAAAATTACTCTATGATTCTATACTGATTTCATGTGTCAGATATGGAACAACTTGTGGGATGAGATCCTTGGTCTCAGCTAGTTTGGGGTCATTAACTCTTAGTTTTCCTTCCAGTTTTGTTGTGGTGGATTCTGTTTTCCTACTGTCCTCAAGTTCACCTTCTCTTTGCTCCCCAAAAAGTACTGCATCATTTTGAAAATTTCTGTATTAAATCTTTTTAAGATCCACAACAAGTTTAATCTTTATTCAGAACCTTCTTAATAGTAGTTTTACTTTTAAAACTTTTTCTTTATACTGAAGAATCTTTATTTGCTTTAACAAGCTTTCCCAGGTCTGATTCACCTGCCTCTTACCTTTCTGTGCCCTAATTCTTAAAGCATAATTTTTCTGGCCAACCACGTTATTTGCTTGGGGTTTTTTCTGTTGACATATAAGTCCTTCTGAAGGATCTATTGATTCAATTAGGACCTTGTTTTCCAGAAGATTTCTTAAACTCTTTTTCCTATCCTTTCCCTGCATAGATTGGTGCCAATTTTAGTATCTTGGACTTTAAGGAGTAGAAGGCCTCAATTGTATCTGGCCTCAGATGTACTTCTTTCCCTACCTTTTTGATATTCAGCCTTTTGATACAGGGAAATTAGGATTCAGAATATAGCTGAGACTTCTAAGTATAACATAATGAATAATAAGTGGTGACAGACAAAATAAAAGCTAATTGACTTTACACTTCAGATGCTCTTTTCCTGCAATAACTATGGGCAAAAGTTTGAAATTGAATTTAATATGAAAAGCAAAATCAGTTCATTTACAGATTATTATTTTTATATTTTTGACTTCCAAAGTTATAAACAGGTTCACATTGTACATGTTTTTTACTTTTTAAACTTGCTTTCTTTACAATTTCAGACAAAAAGTTTGTTAATAAGCAAACTTTCCGTTCATGAAAAAGCTGATGGTCAAATCTCAAATGCATTCTAATGTGTTTTCCTGTCTAAATCTGCAGAACAGCTGTAGAAGTAACTTGGCTAGGGTGAAGCCTGCAAAGTATTTACATGATTACATAAAGCACTTTAAATCAAAATTTACAAGCAATCAGAAGACTTAAAAAAATGCAGTTAAGAAGTACAGCATAACATCCTTCTCCAATTTCCCCTCATTAACTACTTCATTTTTATTCATTCTGAACAGTTCCTGATCTTAAGTCAAAATGCATCCATGATCACGTCCAAAATGAACTCTCTCACAGTCTACATAATACTTTGCTAGATTAATTGCTCCACTTTGTATGAGTCAGGAATATTTTCTAATCAAAGCAATTTTAGAAATAAGATTATTTTGTTTTTACCACAATGAATTCAAATAAGTTTAAGTGAAATGAGTATCCTTTGCTTTTCACAGTACATGTTGAAGGGTATTGGATCCATAGACTTACTTCAGTCTTGAAGTCAAACAATTTGCATAAACATTAATAAATTTGCATAACTCATTTTCCCATGACAATCTGTCAAGTAATTTGAAAAGAGTCATAAATGGTGACAATAATTTTCATAATTGCAATTTATGTTAATAACCTCTCTATGGCTCTAACTCTTCTCTGCATTATGGGCATATTCAAATGTAGTATTTGTGAAGTAGTAACATTCTTATTGTCTTAGTTTAATCAAAAGTATATGCTTTAACAGAATAAAATTGATTAAAAATATTATTTTGAAAATTAAAATTTCATTATTTCCAACCTTAAGAAGTGGCAAATGCTTACAAATAATGTGAGCTATCCTGCTGTACTTGTGCTAAACTTATAGTAGACTAACCATGTAATATTTTTTCTTCTTAATTGCCTCTTTGTATATTTGTTAATAGTCTTGTAGATAATTTTGTATGGGTCATTTGTATAGGTTTGTTTACGCTTTTAAATTTTATTTTGTACATTTTGAAGTTTTGATCTCTTATTTTAATCGGAGAATATTGAATAATAAAAATACTTTTGAACCTTACTTTTAAGCCAGATTTTTTTCTTCTCCTTAAACAATACAGAACATCATAAAAAATGAATCTGATGTCGTTATGATATCCCAGATATTAAGGGTTCTAATGTGTCAGGACAGGATACCTTTCTGTTTGGCTCTATGAAAATCAAAGTGGAATTCATAAGGCTGTAATGAGAAGGATTATTTAAGGTTTTTTTTTTAAACAAAGGGAATGAATCTGAAATAAAAATATCTGATATCAGATTTTTTGATGATTTGGAATCTAGAATTTGCTGTATGAAACATCATTAAATGCATAGTTGAGCCTGATTAAAAGACTTGAGGTTTCTACTCCTACTGAAAACACTTAGATGTGGGTTTTGTTTGACATTAGAAAGAATGAATTAGTTTAGGTTATTGATGCTTAATGACATTTACATATATTACAAAAATTTATTTGATCTATATCATATGACATCTATGAAATGCTCCAAAGAAATCTAGTAATTCATCAGAGGAATTGCAGAAAATTCCAAAGTCTACAGAGGTAAAGTTTTGTCAAGCCTCTCTCTTCTTATATGATGCCTCTGTGTACCTTATATGCTTTTTTAATAAACTTGGGAATCGTGAAACTAAGCTGGTAGCAAAACTGTGAAGAAGTACATCAGAAATTGCCTGTAGTTCTCTATTTTAATTAGTGCCACCTGGTTATGGTGAACTTGGATAGTAACCAGACCGAACGGTTGCCCTAGAATAGAAGAATAATTGCTATGGCTTTATTCTTTTTTCTGAGGAAAAGAAATTTTAACTGCATCATCATATGAATGTTTTTGGTGAACTTGAAATTTCTGAATAATTTGAAAATGAGCTGTATAAACATGTCCTGAACAATCAAAATAACTGAATATCTCAGCTTCTTTTTTTTCCAAATAGACCTTCTTTTCCACTGAAAACTGAAAAAACTCTGCAAAAGAGGTTTGGGTATTTGTCACGCTTCCTTTAATACTGAAGTAATCATTGCCAAAGTTTAAGCTTAGCTCACTGGATATAATACATTCTTACCAAGTCTGCATATATAAATAATATATATAAAAAATAGGAGAAATTCAAAGCCCAGATATAATTTCCCTGCACTATTATTTAATTTGGGACTTTTATTTTATACATGCAGTGTTATGCAAATGTGGACCAGCAATTCATGTTCCTGTGGGATTAAATCTGCAAATTCCAATATTTAAAAAGAGTTGGATTAAGAACCATGTTCAAAATATTTTAGAGATTTTAACCAAGTGTATTGGTGTAGATTACAAGGTTTGGAAGCAGGGGGCCTGCAGGGCTGGCCTGTGTGGGGAGATGGCCAGAGCTGCCCCAAGCTGGAGACAGTCAATGCCAGCAATTCCTGCAACAGGTCCACCACAGGGGACAGCTGAGCTATCAGCCACATTTGGGACATCTCTGGGAAAGTGCATGTAAGAAAGGGCAGAAAATACCACACAGGAAGAGGAAAAAGAAATAAAATGAGCGACACAGCTGAGGGTATATCAAAAGCAAAGCAGCAGCAGCAGTTTCTCCATGACAGAGAAAGTATTCCTCTTAGAAGAGGACATGGTGGAGCAGACAGTCCTCTGCAGTCTGTGGAGAAGAAAATTTTTTGCCTACCACATTGGAGAGGAGAGTGAGCATGCAGCTAGGTGGGAGATTGGTTGTTCTTCAAGCTAAACCACCACAATTTAACTTTATTGTTTTTTTATCAGCACTTTATTAAGAGACCTCACTAATTAAAGTATCAGTAAGATTCTTATTCTGGAGCTATACACACCCACATATGGTTAATTTTGAACATATAATTTGTAGAATAGCAACCCTCAGACATAAAGGATAAAGTGATGTAACTCTTGTCCTTCTTTCTTGGTCTTGAGGCATCTGTGTTTGCTTTGGTTCAGTCAGTAGCAATGTTCTTTGAACACAGGTGTCACCGTAGTTTTTACTGTAACTTATCAGAGGAACACATGGTAGTATGAAGGTTTTTGGTAAATATAATTGAAAGATTACATTAATCAAGCAGGACATTACATAATGTCCTGCTTGAAACCAATAGCCATCATGTCAGTTTTGTCTAAATTTCAATAAGAATTTTTTTTCCTTTTAGTGGCTATTGACTTGCATTTAGCAGTTTTTTGGGAAATAAAAAAAGGCTTCATGAGAGGATGTAACACCAGTTAACAGTTTGAAAAAAACTTCATCTCCTTTGAAATAGTTTAAACTCTAGCTTCCTCTCAGTCTCAATTGTTTTAAAAAAATTGCTGAAATTCACCTATTACTCATTTGATAGTTTTTTATAAGAATATATTGGTGAATTTTCAAGCATTACATTTAAGGAAATGTGGTTTTCTACTTTTCTACTCTTCTACTATAGTTTTCTGCTATAAAATACTCACGTCTTCCTTCCATAGAACACTTTCCTATATCCTTTTTGAGCACTGTTTGCATGTTTCACCGCTCTTCCTTCCATTCTTTCTTTTCCCCTCTACCTCATGTAAATGAAATAGAGGATTTTGGGATACTTGGAGAACAGAACTTTGTCAAAAATAATTCCTTCTTCATTAAGATAAAGCTGGAAGTCTGCCACAGAACTGCCAGAGATAGAGATTTCAATTTTCTGGTAAGCTGAAGCATAAAAGGGAGGAAAATAAAATGCATTCTAAAATGCACCTTTGCTTTTCAACAGAATTAATTATGATTGAAGGTGTCTGTTGTCCTGTAATGCTGCACTACAAAAGTCACAGTGGGATTTCTAAACCTTGTATAACTTGGTTTCCTATGTGTTTTCTTATTAATCAAATTGATTTCTTTCTTTAAGACTGAAAAGATGCTGGATGTTTGTTGTCTTCTTATTTTCTTATTTGCTGCTAAAAATGTGTGATGCATTAATGTTAGTAACTGTTTCATACAGTAATGTGCTGCCAGGGAACTAAAGAATTGCTTCCTTTTGCTTCCATTGGTTGCCCAACTTTAATAAAGAATTATAGTGAAAGATATATGATGGCATTATTAGTCAATCCAAACTGCAATAGCTTAAATAGGTGCATTTGGAGTTTGTAAACTAAAGCTAAATAGGGATTCTAGACCATACCTGATGTGTTTTCAAAAGAACATTCATTTGATGAGAGCACTAATGTTCCAAATTATAATGATCTGATTACATTTTAATGGTACTCAGCTAAGGGTTTACATTATGAATTTACTTCAGGGAGTAACTGACTATCAGAGCAGACCAATATGCAGCAGAATTTGACTAGTTAAATCTCAGTTCTGCTTTTCCAACAGATATGGATTACCAAGGAGAAAACGGAGATTGGCAAGAAATTAATTTCAAGTCATGCATCATTTGTTTACTAGTTTTCCTGAATCTTTAGCTAGGAAACAACTAATTCTAACTTTACATTTATAGAAGAGTACACATTTAATGATGAGAATATTTGCAGTTACACTCTCCCGCTGTGTAATACTTTCTAACTTATAAGCAGAATATTCAATGGGATGCAAAACTGAAGCAACAAAGGTTGTTTATATATGTATTTTAACTATTATCTGAAACAATTAATTGTTTTGTGTTTTTATTGTTGTAACTGAAAAATATTTATGAGGAATAAATACTTGCTGTGAAAGTCAGTGTGGATTATATGAAGCCAGGTTGAAGAGAATATAATTTCTGAGGCTAAATGGTGTATACAGAAATACTCTCTTAATACTCTCTTACTGAATCTTCCTGCCGTGTTAGAAAGTTGGAGACTGTATCTATTGGAATAATAATTTCTAAAATTAATATGTTTTCTTGTTCTTTGATAAATTTATTTAACAGATTTTGCATCATAAGATTTACCAATACTTCTTTTATGTGGAGGTACAAGTTGTATAACTGCACACATCAATCAAGATATGTAAAGCACATGGTGCAGTCTTTAGATAGTTTGTTTTCAATGTACATAACATTTGTCTCCTAATTTTCTCCTAAAAAAGGCAAAGCTGCCTATCAGCCTGTTTTCGGTACAATATGTTTTGTCTTTAGCTACTTTGATTTACATTTGAATACATTTTACTTTATCAATGGATTATAGTTGTTTTATGTCATATTTATGGATTCATTCTTCTAGGTATGCAGAGAGGAAAGCATACACACATATGTAGGATATGAATATTTCCTGACCAATTCAAGAAGCAAAGTTTTGGTAATATGAAACAAAGAAGATATTTTCATAAAGTTAAATATATACTGCATAAGGTTGCTGGGTTTTTAGGTATCTCCATGCATTTGTAGGGAAAAGAGATGGAACAACTAACTGTGAAATCACTGAACCTTCAGAACAAGGGAACGATTATATTAGTCCAGACAGGGAATTTACTTGTTTTCCCTATTCCAATAAATCACTACCCTGTACTACTTAGTGCGAAGGATGAGATCACACAGGCAATACTGCATGCAAAGCCATGTGTTTGCCCAACACAAATTTATAGATTACACACTTTGATTTATGAGTCTATTAAGAGCAAGAAAAACTGGAGCACTATCTGCAATTATCAAAATAGCATCTTTATTTTGTGCTGAGAAAAATTATTCAAGGTGAAAAAAGGATACAAAAGGTACAAAATAAACTTAAGAAAAACAGAAACCATAGAAGAGGAAAAAAATTTTAATCTCTACTACAGAAAGCAGTGGAAGAATCATAGAATCATAGAATATCCTGACTTGGAAGGCACCCACAGGGATCACTGAAGACCAACTCCTGGTCCTGTACAGGGCAGTCCCAAGAGTGATACTGCGTGCCTGAGAGTACAAAGTTCTAGAAAAGACAAATCAAAAATGCCAAAAAAATGGACCGATTTGGTAGGGATTTAAATTAAAAAGTAAAGAATTATATCCTATCACTCATTCAACCTATTATAGATTATAGACTGTGATCCATGATTTTGCATCTGGAATTTGAGGGATACCACTGGACAACAGAGATTTTATTTTTCTAAAACTTATGGAAGCTACTTGTTAAAATATTGATAGTGTGTCATTGCTCAAAGGGAGATTACATGGCAGGGAAGGTTATCTAGGTTCATGTACAGATGCATTCTGAAAGCTGTCACAGCAATTTTGACAGGAAGAAAGCCTTCTTTATTGTTCATTTTTGAAGTATCAGAGTATTCTCATCTCTTTGGACACATGCTGCTCTTTATATTTTGAACTAAATGCACCAGTGATCTACATTTCCTCATTAAGATCCAAAGCTTAAGAATTACTGAGAATGTATTAACAATAAGCCTCCATATGGAAGTATAAATAATTCACATTTTGTGTGTTTTGTTCCATCTCTTAGGGAATATAAACTTGGCAACAATCAAGGCGAATGCCATCATTAATTATTGTTAAAATGCTGAAGTAGAGATACTTTTCCTGACAAAGCAATGCGCATAGCCAAACTTTAAAAGAAGTTTATAAAGGGACTGAATGGAAATTAAAATTCTAACACTTATGTTGTTGGCTTTTTAGTCACTGAACACTCAGACATAAAAACACAGTTGCTGTGAATGCTAAAGATAATTTTCATGTGCCATGATACTTTTGCGGGATTCAAAGAGGCATCTGTGCACTTTAAAATCATGACTCCTATCACTTCCACAATGTGTGTTGAAAATAGTTGCTCAGAATTATGTCTATGTCTCAGTCTCCAAGCTCAGAGAGTTAGCTTTTGCTAGAAAATGCTGTGTTTAACATTAAAGAATTAACATTTTAAGAACATTTCAAACTATTTTCAAACTGTGTAAAGATGTTCTGCAGCACTGTTTAACTCAGTTCTAGGCTATAAAGTTTTAATTCAGTGCTCAAAAAAATGGCCAAAGTTTTCCCTTCCCTTCCCTTTAATATAATTTCAGGATAATTGTTTCAGGCGATCTGTATCTGACCCTTTTCCCCTCTCTGCAATTAGGTTGTGTAAGCCTGCTGCAGTAGCTCAAGTATTTTTCACAACTGAAGAGGAAGGGCTTTGTTATTCCCTTGGTCTGCTCCATACTACTGAACGGACTTTGCCACCAAGCAAATACTGCATTTATATGGGAAACTGCACTATAAAAGAACAGAAAGACATTAAACACATGTAAGCATCTTGGGCCTGGGTGCTCTAAGTACATGTGAAGCCTTTAGCAATCCCCAGAGCTGATTAGGATATCACTTAGACTCCTCCCTCACCCCATCTCCATAGCCTTCCACCTACATAAAACCAAATCCTGAAAATGCAATAGGGCTATAAGGCAGACACTCAAGTAGATAAAATTATCACAGATCCACAGCCATAAGAGTACAAACAGATGTTTTTCTTTCTTTTTCTTCCTTTTCTTCCTTTTCTTCCTTTTCTTCCTTTTCCTTCCTTTTTCTTCCTTTTTCTTTCTTTTCATTAGCTCCAGAAAGAACTCGAACAAATGGAATTTTAATGGTTTTTTGTTTTCACAGTTTCTTTTACAAATTCAGAAAGCCTAAAGAGAGTAAGTCCCCTCTGAGAGTTTTGCTAAGTTTTTTATTATTTAGTTTTGCTTTTTTTCTTTAAGCATATATTTTTCAAACTGGGTTTTTTCTGTAATCCATGCAGAAGATAATGAAAAAAATCTGAGCTATTTACTAATGACTTCTATGGAACAAAAATTTGCAAAACCAGTAAAGACTCATGATTCACTCCTGCAGTGTTTTAATCATTCCTGTAACATCTTTGAATACATTTTTTTTTTGGTTTTCCTGATATATTTGTTCAACAGAAATGTCTCATTGAAGTATTTCCATTACTAAAATCAAGCAGTGACGCTGAGATTATGCACTGTATTTCAAGATTTCATATTCACTTTGATGTACTGAAAGGTTCAGAATTATGTAAAGTAGCTAGGAACAAGAGAAACAGACAAAACTAGCTCCTGGCATGGCTATTCATTATTAAAATTCAGAGCTAGTAATACAATTTTCTCCAAGATGTCATTGAATTAGAGTAAAAACATCTTCCTAAGAATTTCTTTTTGAACAGAAAGTTCAGCCTCTTTAGCTCCAATTTCCCAGTCATTATCTCCTTTATCAAGACTCCTGAGATATCAAAGGATTATTGTATGGAAAAATTTAAAAACTGTAGTTTCACATAATACTGAAAACATATCTTCAGTCATTACTTAAATGAAAGTTCTTTTGTGCTGTGATCAAATGTCTTGTGCACTTGTCATCTGAAACATCTTAATCAGAGAAACTTATGTTGTCATTTATTTTGAAGTCACATCTATATAGTATTTTTGATGGAAAATATCTGAGATATTTTATGGTGTTTTACAGTACCTTTTCTGTGTGATTCACAGATTTATCACTAAATTATTGTTTTGCTAGATAAGACAGAACATTAAAGAACCATCTTTTTATCTTCAAGATTAAGGACACCACATCAAAAAATTTTAACATTCTGAAGTTGAGTGATTACACAAGTCATTTAAAAATTATTTACCGCATGACTTTTGTATATTGTATTACTATGTATTCTTTTTCAATTTTTAATTTCAATATTTAGTACATTTTTATATTATCACCTATATATGAAGTACAGTATGACTAAACTTTTGCAAAAGAAACAGTACTGTGAAATGGCCTGTTGTATGACTCATGCTCTAAATTTATTGTTTCATGGGAAGCTGTCATCTATGTTAAAGTGAACTGAAGGTTTTTATTTCCTTCTATCCTTACATAATAGTTTAGATGCTTGCTAAACAATGACTGTGGCATGAAAGCAATCAGTAACAGATACTTAAGTGGATCTGTGTTTTGTCCTGGCACAAAGGAAAGATGAGGATTTCTCCTTGTACTTACCATGTTGAGCACAAGTAATTATTTTGGCATCCTCTTTGCTTTTCCATTTGTAACTAAGAACACAAATATCATAAAGTATGGCAAAATCTTTCCCTGGGCATTATTAAACAACTGCTTAGTTACCAAAATGAAGTCCAGAAAATATTCTTGAGAGAAAAGAAATTTTGGCTGATGTTTCCTTTCACCTTTAGGAGGCTACCTGCCAGAAAAAATGCATGCTGAGCATTTTTTTGAGATTAAGAGAGATTATGTGTTTCTTCTCGGATTCTCTTGTGTTTTCCCCTTAGGACACCCAAACCTTTCATGATTCCTCAAACTTCCCAAGAGTCCTCTTCACCTGCAAAAGAGTTTTTTCCCTTGAGTCTTTCTCATTCTCCAAGAATTTATTGTTGCCACTGATAACTATTGTCTATACTAAAATGCAGTCTGAGATTGTAGGCTGTAAAATAAGTTTGGCTATAAAATGAAGGTAGATGCTCAGACCTTGCCTGAAAGAAGTGAACATGCTGCAAACACCATGCCTCAGAACAGTAAAGGAGAAAAAAACCAAGAATTTGTTACTCTATTCAGAAACAACTGTATGCAGATTTTCAGATTAAATAGATGTTTTAGATTCTTAATATCACAAGCATTTAATCAATTTGATTTTATGTAATTAACTGATAATTTTCAATTTAGCTATAACATTTCTGTCTATTCACTGCAGCATTTAGTTGCAAAAAGAAGTTTCCTTTCGTTTGGAAAGTGTCTTCAGTGTATCAGTCACAGCACACCTCACTGTGCAGCACCATGTGCTTTCAAAAAGTTGATAAAAAATGTGCATTAATCACTACCCTGTCAAAACAATTAAGCTGACACCCAGAAATCCCATTCAGGTAAATATTTGTGGCAATATCTAATGAGCAGTCAATTTAAGTCCTCAGTCCTACTGCATCAAATCTTCTAGTCAGAGAACGTCATCTAAAACTGTCATGAAAAAGTAAAACTTCTTAAACAGAGAGAACAGATATGGCACTAAGAAACTGAT
The DNA here is from genome assembly GCA_003676055.1 of Chloebia gouldiae. NCBI lineage: Eukaryota > Metazoa > Chordata > Aves > Passeriformes > Passeridae > Chloebia > Chloebia gouldiae. The sequence goes on from QUSF01000001.1 coordinate 2,476,210, forward strand.
GCTGGATTTTCATTCACAATAATTTTGTGAACCAAAATAATTTTGCGAACCAAAATAATTTTGTGAACCAAAATAATTTTGCTGATCTTTGACATTGTACAGGTGCCTTGTATGAAGAAAGCAGTTTTCGCAATTGCTGCAAATGTTACAGCATGTACTAAAGATGTTTAAATAGTCAATGTATATAGATGACTTATTGAAAGATAAATAAATTGCATAATGGAGACAGGCATTCATTATTTTATGCATCTAGACAATAATTGCTTTTAGATTTATAATAAGAATAAAGCTAATATATGGAAACTTTTGAATAGCAGTTATCAGATTAGAAATATGCTTTTTTGCTTAGAAGAAGCTCAATGTGATTCAGATTTATGGAGAAACAACTCTGTACCCTTCTGAATGATGCTTTTAGGCTTAATTGAAACCCTCTCAAAGCAGGAGAAATGTAGATGATAGCAGTTATGGTTTAGGTATTATAATTAGCCCACATCTGAGGTATACAGGTTGTCAAGTAAAAAATGCTGATATGCACAAGACAGTCCATTTCTGACAAAGATATGTTATTTGTTGAAATTGAAATAAAATTAAATAAATTAAGTTTTTAATGAAGAACTACAGAAAAGGAAACACAAAAGGCTGTGGGACCTCAGTTCAATTTCTAGGGATCAGAACTAAGACACAACTGCAATTGAGAGTCTGCAGAGAAGAGGCATTTACATCAGAAATATACTCATGATATGTTGTAGCTGAGGTTATTAATGGTCATGCACAGATTTAACACAAAACAGGCAGGACTACAGATTGGCAGGGACTTTTTTCATCCTTGGACAAAGTTGCATTCTTTCCAGCATTTTTTTTTAATGGCATTTCTTTGAAGTCAGTTAGGATTGTGGCCTGAATTCACACATATTCTTTACTGTGGAGACTGTTTGCATGCATAATAACTTGCATGGAGCAGTTAATAGCATGACTGATCTACCATCATGTAAGTCAGGGAGTTTCAGTGGCTCACACATGCTGTGCTACCAGACGGAAGACATTGGCTCTACTGTGCTACTAAGGCTGAGTAAGACAGAGAGAAATGTACTACTTTTTCATTTGTGCCAGGGGTAAAAATTGCTTTCCAAAATTTTCAGCTCATATGTGGCCTCATCATACATTCCTTTTTCCTCTTCATTCATTGAATTGGTTTGCACTGGTTATACTGGTATTTCTCCTAACTGTGGTCTTGGGTAAAGGAATATGTATGGCTCTCCAGTTGTGATTTCTGTTGCTATTTTTTATACATTGTTTTTTTTTTTAGTGTTCAGAAACAGATCTTGGAGTTGCATAAGGAACACATAATAATAGAAAATATAAGAATAAATTTGAGTAAAAGGAAAAAAATATGGCTAAAATTACTATAATTGTATTCTCCCTTTAATATTTTTATATAGATTCAATGTGTTGGATTATATTATAAACAATGGATCAACAGAGAAAGTTGTACTAGAGCATTTATTAACAAAAATCCTATACAAAATAAATTATGTGAGTGTAGTCAGACTCCTAAATATTGAAATTATACTATTTATATTAATCCAATTTTGCCCACTATCCCTACATAAATTATACATTGAATACATATTTAAGGCTGTTTGACATCAGAGTTAAAGTCTTAATTGAAGTCTAGAGAAGATGACATCTTAATCCTTGTGGGAGGAACTAGAAAAATCTCCAAATTTATTTTTGCCACTTAGATGAAAAAATATTAATCAACTAATATATTAGTACATTTTCAGTACTTCCAGGGCTTAATCCCCTTTATCTTCATGCACTACATTCATTCTCATATTTGTGAAGTATCTGTACTATGGGATTACAACATTTTTGCCAGGACAGAATAGCCAATTGTCTCCTAATTGTTTTTATGTTTCAGGCAGAAGACATAAAATGGCCATACCCTGGCAGCATACTGAAAAATATTAAAAATTATTTCTATGGCCAGAGGCATCAGAATAAACAATTTTTCATTGATTTTACCAATGAAAGTCAAATAAATATTTCTGAACTGTACAGTTAGAAATGCAAGATTGTCAGAAAATGACAGGATTGTAAGAATTCATCATGATAGGCCAATGACAAAAAATATTTTGTTCAATGTACAAAAGTTGAAGAATAAATTTTAAAAAGCCACAATGAAATTGTAAAAAAAAATACAGGACCAGTATCACCTGTACAATAAACATATTTTATGGCATTTATTCTTCAGGGAAAAGAGGAAACTAAGAATTCATTTTAAATTCTAGAACTCAAGTCCTTCGGAGCACTGAGAAGGCTCTCTCCTCCAAAAACCTTATTTGTATAATGCAGGAATATGTAGGCCAGGTCATAGGATTCACCACTGATTCTGATAAAAGATTCTAGATTAGAATTCTGGAATGCCTTTCCTTTGCAAATCACCTATCTCAAATGCAGAGGGATATTTGATATTTGCATGCAGGAAAATGGGGTTCCATGACTCTGACCTGACATTACAAGCTTAAAAAAATAGAAAAAAAGCATGACTGCCTCAAAACACAAGAGCTGCATTGATTAATAAGTGCTGCTATGCTAGATAATCAATGCTAAAAATTGTACACCTCTGATTACCAAACAGTGATGATTCAGGCACACTAAGGATCTCAAGAAGAACAACTTGTGCACAACCCATTTTATTTGTTCAAATTTATTTTATTGAGAACCAAAAAATAATTCTATAGTAAAGTTTAAGCATAGAGAATTTTATGTTTGTAGGTTCCTTCCAGACTTATTTCCATATAATTATGTGGGAATATCTCAGACAGTTTGATCCTCCAAAGTTTTCTCTCATATAAAAATACAGGAAAAAAATATTGAAGAAATTTATTTTGGCCATTACTGGTGTGGTTTTTTTTTGTCATTGGTAAGTCATACTGCAGTAGAAGTTCATAAATAAACTATAGTTAAGACTACAAATGACATGCATCTCTGGGGAGAGATCACTCACCAATTACCATCAAGCAAAACAGATGTGACTCAGGAAGATTATTTAAATTTATGACCCATCAAATCACAGTAGTATAGCAAGGAATAAAACAAAATCTTTAAACTATTTTCCTCTACCCATCCTCTTTTCCTGGGTTCAACTTCACTCCCAGTTTTCTCTCCCTCCTCCCCTCCAGGGGCTCAGTGTGGTGGGAAATGGTGTCTGTGGTCAGTCCATCTCACTGACTCTGCTGCTTCTTTCTCCTCAGGGGGAGGGCTCCTCACAGTCTCTCTCTGCTTCAGACTGGGGTCCTGCCCACAGGACAAAGTCCTCCATGAAGTTCTCCCACATGAGTCCTTACATTGGGCAGGAATTCTTCATGAATTCATGTGGGAATTATGCCCCTTCCACAAGGACATAATTACTGCCAGCAAACCAGCTCCAGCATTGATTTCTCTTTCTAGAGGACCATGGGCATAGTGGAACCTTCTTACAGCTTTTCACAGAAGCCACTGCTGTAGCCCCTCTGCTACCAACAGCTTGCCACACAAGCATAATACAAGAGGTAGTTAGAAATGTATTATTACTTGGAAAAAAAAAAAAAGTCTGCATATCATAGCAATATTTTAAATGTATTTAAGGAAGGGCAGAGGGATGACTGCCTGGGTCTTCAAGGTGTGTATAAACTGTGCATGAATGCCTTGATTATGCAGAAAGTGCTCAGTATGTTTTACATATGGGTGCTACCTTACAATTTATAGGGACTACTCAAACATATGAATTGTCATGTTATCAGGTAGGCTGTAGCATTATAGAGATAGTAATACTGCAACATCTTAAACAATATGCTGAATGGGGTGGGAATATTAATTTACTATAGTATACTGTAAATTCAGTATTTTTTATTTTTTGTATCAGGACCTTGTCTACTTATATGCCAAATCTTAAGAGTCTCTTTCATTTATGAAAGTAAATAACATCGTAGCCAACTTAAAGATACCAATAGTTGTTGTATATAAATTTTTTTGTATAGTAACTTTTTATCATTTGACAATATTTTGTTTGGTTTGCTACTGTCAAAATTAGAAAATTTAAGATTACTAAAACATCAAGGAAAAAGGCAAATTCTACCAATTCACTTACTCTTTTAATCAAGTGTACATTTAGCTTGTATTTAATTTTACCTTTATAAAAATAAATGTGTGATTAATTCCTTTTTAATTAAAAGTATTATCTTGCTAACATTTCAATAGTAAAAATAAGCTTGTAATTAGAATGATTAAAAATAATCATTTTTCATGAACACTAATAAAAGGCATTGGAGTGAGAAGAAATACCCATCAGTTGTCAGATTACTGATAAGGTACACAAAAAAACTTTCATGAGAAAGAAATATGTGTGTAAAGGGAAATCTGTTTGGAAGCTTTGATAATCCAAAATGCTGTCCAGCATTGAACAAACTCTAGATAAAATTTGAACACTTCAAAGCTATGGTGATACTGACAAAGTAGATCATACGAGTAGAAATACAGCTCTAAAACAATACAATGGTGCTAAGAAGCTGACATGTGTACTGTAGGTATTTTAGGGATTCATTTTTACTTCCCAGTAGCCTTAATTTTGTTGCATGAACTAAACATCCCCTAGAAGTAGGAGAGCAACTTCTAGGGGTTAGTTTCCTATGAAAGCAGTCTACTACAGTTACCTTGAGATCATTTTAATATGCAAATCAAGGAAGAAGGGAGAGCTGGGACATTCATTTCTAATCCTGACTAAACCCATAGTGTAGATGAACTGCCAAACCCCTTTGAAGAATTTATTTTTATGGTATTCTAAAAGAGTGTGACAGAAAGAGAAAAATTTGTCACCAAAGAGAATATCTTGGGGTTTGGGCACTTGCCTGGCTGTGGAACATGCCCAGTGCTCTATGAGGTTACCACTGGGATTCAGTCAGAGATGATTAGGTACTAGTTCATCCAATACCTCCTGCTCCAATTTCAAGTTTTAGAAGTATTAGATTGAAGTGTCTTGGAGTCCAATTAGAGACACTAGTTTTCCCCTACTTACTACATTTTTGTAGTGTTTTCTTTATAACCCCTTTTATTGCTCTCACTGAGCTCCAGAGATATGACAGTAAAGAACAGCTTAATTCCCCTTTCACTTAAGCTAGTGTAGATCAGTTTGCATTTTAATTTGTCTCTGAAAAAAAAAATCTTTGATAAGTTTTCTGTTCTCTACTCAGATCATAGATATTTTCTATCAGTGGATAAAAAGTACATCTGCTCAGGTGGAAATCTGGAAGATGGAGAAACTTGTGAGAGACTGAGTTTTGTCTTTGAAATAAAGAGGACACAAGAAGAAGAAACAATTGTGTGTCTGTGTCTGCCTTGCTTCAACTTCTACATAGATCAAGAATTTAATGTGTACCCTTTAAAGCTAGGTAGGAAGTTATTTGAAATACTGTGGATATCCAATGGATAGCTTACAACACGGTATAGTAAAACCTTTGGAATAATTTTCTCTGGATTATGCTTGTGCACATCCAATGGTTATACTAGGTGGAGCTGTACTGTTGATAATGCATTTAAATATTAAATTATATATAAGGGAAACAAAGCCTTTTGAATGTTGAACATCATTTAAAGGTTGATGATAGATAATCACTATCCAAGCAAAAATAGAAGCTGAGCTGTTTTCAGTTTTCAGGCTAATGACCCAACTGGAATGTGATAGGTTTATGCTGATTTGTTGTTCATCTCTTCAGACATAACAGTAATCTGTATATGTAGAAATGTTATCAGAGCTTTCACCTTTTCAATGCATGATAAGCATCATTTGTGCAAGAGAATTTTCATTGTCTAAGGTGCATTTGACATAAACAACCTAAACTATAATGTTCTGCTTTTAGAGGCTTAAGGTGGCTCGGCTCTTACCTTCTTAAAGACCGTATGCTTTGGTAAAAACCTTATCCAGGTTATTTCTGGTTTATTTAAATATTTCATATAAAAATTCAGATTAAGCTCTGAGTCTTGACATTACTGCTAATTTTTTTTTTAGCTAGTTTCTAAGCTGGCTGATATGGAGAAAGTAAGATGGAAATAAACAGAAAGACACATAGGAAGACACAATGTGAAAACTGGTTCTCTAAAATAATCTCTGAATTGATACTTCATGACAACTATCTTCCCCCACTCTTCTTATTATTTATGACAACTATAGTGAAATGTCCTCTGAAATGCTTCTAACTAAAAAACAAGGACTCTAAAATCATGCTGTAAAGAATTTCCATGGTATTTTCCCAGTGGCCTTAATGACTACAGTAAATGTTTTAGGTTTTTTTTTTTTTTATAAAGGTATATTAATCTTGGAACTCAGTTCAATCTGCTAGTGCAACTTGGAGCTTTGTATCTGTGCCAAAAATATTACAGCAGTTCAGAATTGCAGTTATGTAATGACCCAGACAGTGACAGGTGGATCACATTAGTGGATTCACCAGATAGAGCAGATGTTCCCTGTCAACTTGCCACTTATTAGAATAATTTATGTGTACACAGGTTTTGAGCTTTCAAAGTGATGATACAGTAGTTATATGCTGGTAAATCCTACTGTGACACAATTATAGTATCTCTGGATATTACAGTGACTAACAACTACACAGTGATGATTGTGATTTTCTTTAAGCTTGAAAATAAATTTTCTTAGTCTTTTACCTTCTTTATTAAAATTAAAATAGTGGAATGTTTTTCTTTCAATGTAAAAAAATAATAAATTAATAATAATATTTTTAAACTAGATCTTCAGGAAGGAATCTGCTCCTATTATATCACCCAGAAATCTTACCCTGCTTATATTAAATTAATAAGATAGCTATCCCTTCGCCAAAAAAAAAAAAAAAAACAGTAAAAAAAACCCTGCTGTTTTGTACAGCTTGAGAATTCCAGCATGCTCAGATAGAGAACAACAGCTGCAGGAAGCAGACATGCCTACTTTGGCCTATGGTCCAGACACCAGAAAGCAGTGGGAATCAAACCCAGAGATTTCCAGATCTGAGCCATTCCTGCTGTAAGGTGGCAGCTGCTCGCAGAGCCCCTGCTATCAGGCAGATGGCCGAGGCAGCCACATCCACTGACAGCAGCCAGGTCCCAGCTCGGATCTCTTCCTGCTGGGGAGGACTGTGCCACCTATGCCACCACAGGCAGTCCTGCTGGCTTTGTATAAAGGCATTGGGCTTGCACTGACATACTGATCCTTGCACAGTGCTCTCATGAAACGCTGCATTAATGGTTGTTCTGTAAATCTTCTCTCTGGACTGTAAGCAAAAATAAAAGGAATTCAGCATTCTTAGTTTAATTGGTTATTGCTTTTTTAATCTAAGAACAAAAATACTCATCTTGATGCATACATGTATTTTTATCTATTTAGTTTGATATGCATCCTCTATTTCTTCAGCTTTTTGAAACAGAAAGAAATTGCCATTTTTTAAAATCAGAAAGACTGTGCTAACTTTCAGAAGGATTTACAGATATTTTGTGCCTACATGTGACCAAATAAATGTCACAATTTTCTTGATCTGGAGTACGTGAAATGACAAATATATTCTTAGGTACCTAGGCTGACACTCCAGAGCACTATAAGTAAACAGCAGGTGCTAAATTGTAATAGACCCAGAGACACTGAGTCTTGAAACATCCCTAATTTATACAGATAAATCTACAGGGCTCCATAACAAATTGAGCTCATTTTACACTTAAAAATATTCATAATATGCTGTTTAGTTCTTACAGCAAACTATATTGAAGATTTAATAATATTAAAAGTGGACTAAATGACTATTATAATATCAGAGTTTATTGTTAAGGGGGAAAAATAACCCTCAGTCTTTATATAAGACTAGCAAGAGCAAACAGAAAAAAGTCATATCATTCTCCATCTTCCATTTTGGGTTCTGCAGAGACTTTTGCTTCTGAGTATCCCAGCTGCAGCTTTTTCAAAGGCAGAGCCATCAAAGCCCTGCAGAGGTCTGTGAAAGCTACTGACAAGAAGTTCCTCAGCCACCTAAGGATAATGACTCTGGAGTCGGCCACCTTCTATGACCTGACTTACAAAAACAAAATCCACAAACACTGCGTAAGTCAAAGGCAATAGCAGTAGTTTCCATGTTTTGAGTAATCATCAGTTATCCAGGAGACTGATTTTGATTTGGTCTCACAATTTTTCAGGGTATGTCCCTGTCCTCCCAACTCTGGCTCCTCAGGAACAGTTTTATTCCAACAATTATTCAGACACTGGTTACTCCTCTCCAGAAGGCCAGACCTAATTAAGGGTAACTTGAGGTGCCTCTCTCCATTCCATTCAGATGACAACAATGACCAAGTTGTAAATATTGTTTAGAAAAGTTGTAATACCTGTGTGTTTGGTAGTAGGTGAGAGCCAAAATTCCCTTGAGGATGGACCACAGAGAGTGTGTAGTGATTGACTCACAAGCAAGTACCCATGTGCTTCCTGCAACTTTCTTCAGAACAGTTCCAGATGAGTAAGATCTTTTGAGTACATAAGGACTTAAGGGATGAAAAGGTTTCACAGATCAGGATTTAACTGCATCCACCACAAAAAAAAAGTGGTTCACTACTGATTGTTGACCACAGCAGCCAAGGAAAAGGCACAGCAACCGATATGCAGAAGCTCTGGATATTTGAATGGGAAACGTTGAATTCTTACATATATACCAGAGACTGAGGAGTTTCACATCATCTCCTTGAAAGAATTTTTTTGAGATGTTGCTAGGCTTATCAGACCACATAACAATTTACTGTATAACTTTCAGGTGCCTTGCCTTTTTTACACGCTTAAAGACTTCATATTTTGCTGCAAAGTTAGAGACAACTTTTAAAATAGGTACAACTACTCCTTTGAAAGACTGGACTTCATTGGAAATTTGTAAGTTTGCTTTCTGCTCACTTAGGTCTTCAAGAAAATGTAATTTCTTCCAAAGCACCCACGGCTCCTCTTTATGTCATATATATAGTAATGTCATATTATATTATAGTGATCCTTTGTCTGAGGCTGGCTTCTGTCAAAATTATTTTGGATCTATCCCCAGCTCTCCCCCTATGATTGACTGGCCTTGACTGGGCTTCAGTAAGTGTCCTGTGGATTTTACACGTTATTTCTACAGTAGCGTGTAATACCTTTTATTTTCCCCACTCAGGTTTTCCCTCACTAAAGAGAAGGATGTGATCACTGTAGATGTTCCTTGAGGGTGAAGACTTTTGCAGGAAGGGACAGCAATGTTAAAAAATTTCTTATGTTTGATTCTGGTGACACTTGAGTTTAATATGTGCAATAAATCTGGAATTCAGCAATAGAACAGAATGAAACACACAAAAATGCCTCATTAATGAGCTTGGGTTTGTTGTAAAACACGTACTTCAGGATGTGTACTTAGTAAATCCCAGAATAAATTGTTAAGTCTTGAGATTTTACATTATATAGCTTCAGTAGATTCTCATTTTGCACAAAGTTTTATGTCTGAATGTACACAGGGAAAAAATACAGCGTGAAATTAGACACTGGTTAATATTAATCTGTAGCTTGTCATGCTAAACAGAATTTTGCAGGTCACCTGTAGTCATGGAAGTTGAAAATTATTTGCAGATACACAGCTGCCTGGCACATACACTGAAGAGTGACTGAAGTAAATTATAGATGCTTTTTATATTCCTTCCTGCCTTTTTTCCTCATTGAAGAGAAAAACCAAAAGGTTTCTGTGGGCCTCAATAAGAAGAACATTTTGTTTTAAAATTGAATAGTACAGTTTCACGTTTCCCTGTAATTTTAGATGTTTATTACTATACAGTTTTTCATCTCTATCTTTTACAAATTACAAAGTGCAATCACTCAGCTGTTCACTGAGGTCTTATTTTGCTGCCAGCTTATTGTATATAATCTCTGCCATTTATGTCATCTTCAAAACTAATAATATACATTTTTAATCCCTTAGGAAATTTAGGTAGACAATGTCAGAGTAGACACTGTTAAACATTGTCCTCAGACTAAACCATGGGATTTTTATCAAACCTAAGGAATAATTTATCCCTTGTAGGTATAATAGGGAAAGATGGGAAAAGTCAATTTCTGAGCAGTTTATGTTTGTGAGCTGAACAGTTGGACCACACCAACTTGATAAAGTAATGCTTTAATAAAATCATACCAACTGTGGTGAAATATGTGGAAGATACACAAAACGGCAAATTGAACAATAAATGGGAATTTACTCCAAATATGAACACAGTTGTGGTTTCTCCTGAACCGTGATAAATGCAAAAGTTCATGTCTATTTTACAGTCACAGAAAGCTTAAATCTCAGTCTGGGTCTGGTTCCAATTTAGTAGAGGTATTTTTGCCAGCTTTTCAATTTTATGATAGACAATCCATAGAGAAATATTAGTGATGTTGTAATAATTTCCCTTTTTATTTCCATAAATAAAGCTGAAAATTCTCTGCATATATTGAATTTTAAGAGGAAAAAAAGGTGATTTTTATTTCACTTCCTGATGAATAATCTTTGTGATGGCAAATATGATTTGTGAATATGATTTGTGTCTATTCTGAAGTGTCTTCAGTCTTGATAGTTGCTAAAGCTATTTACTGTTTGGGCTTCCTAAGGTCAGCAATTGAAGAGCCTTCATTTTATAGCCACCATTTGTCAAACTGATCATTTCTAAATAGACAAACAGTTGGTAATAGCTTATTCCAGAAACAGATTGCCAAAACCACCGATGCACACAGAAACCATTGCTGAAGCCTCCCTGCTGCTGGAGTTTGCATTTTTGCACGGTGTTTGTCACCCACAGCACGTCACCGAGAGGCCCTGTGTGACACCAGGGGTGGGTTAAGCAGGACACAGCAGAGATGAGGCAAGGCAAATCCTCTGCTTTAAAGTCACAGAAACACAGAATAATTACAGATGGAAAAGACCTCTAACATCATCAAACCCAACCATTAACCCAGCATTGCCAAGTCCACCTCTAAAACATATCCCCAGGTGCCACATCTGCTCATCCTTTAAATACTTTCAGTGATGGCGATTCTAACACCTCCCTGGGCAGCCTGTTTCAGTTCCTGGCCACCCTTTCAGCAAATAAAATGCCCACCCCTGCCACCTTCTTGCTAAAGGTAATCACTGGGGCACCACTCCTCTCCCAAAAGTCAGAAACAACTTGCACCAGATTTGTAGAACACGCTGCCTGGAGTTCTCTTCCAAGTAGTTCTCTTCAGACACAGTCTGTAGAAGTGCAATAAAAATTTGGAAATAAAGAGTTTTGCCTAAGTGTGCTAGGAAAGAAGCAATGGTTTCATCTTGGAACAATGGTTTCTGAAATGAGGTTACAGAAGTCACAGCCTGACAAAAGGGAACAAATGGCTTGGAAATCTGCTGTCAACTATAATGCAGTCACACATTGTGATGCAGGCTGCTTTTGTGGTGGTTAAGACTGAGGCAGACCTCTCCCTTGGTTTAGAGACAAAATAAAACATTCTCAAGCATCTCCTTGTTACAGAACTGCAGAACCTCTAATAAGAAGCTGGAATTACATAGAACTGTTAGAAAATCTGCTGGGTCATCTCAAGCAGCAGCAGAGAAAAATCAGGGGCAGCTAAAGAACAGGAGCTGGTCACAGCACAAGCTTCACGAATTGCATGCCTGACACACCCATCAGAAACCCAGCACGACAGCTCTGTTTCTGTCATTCTGCAAGAACTCGACTGACACTTGTGTGCCCAGAAGACACCAATCACATGCCCATCATGTGGCAATCATGTGTTCATCATGTGACAGCTGTGCCATCACACCCCTGGCATGTGGCAATCACACCCAGCTTATCTGTTGTGGCCACTGCCATTGCACTGCTGAACGGGTGCCAACGGCAGCAACAGCTGATGCCACAAACTCAGTAATGAACTGATGGCTGTCGCAAGGTGGGACAGACAAATGCCAACCACAACAGGTATTATAACACAGAAATTCCTTTCCTTAAAAAACTAATTTAAGTAGTATTGGGAGTGAATGGATGAGTAAAGAAGGTAGGATGCTTCAGGCATTTGTCCTGACTGAAATGCAACTCAATTTTTTCTTTAAGTACTAAGATGATAAAATTGAGGACGCACCCTCAGTTTTACATTCCTGTTTAGTTGAGGCTCTCTGTTGTAGAAGTCATCTTGCATACAGAACTAAACCAGACCACTAAGCAGAGAAACTGTGTTACAGCTGAGTCCACTGGTGGGATCTGCAGTGATTTATGAAAGCATGTTTATTATAGGGACAGATCTCAATATTCATGTACTAGTGAATAGACACCCAATATCCATTAAGAAATAATCTCAGTAGAATTTTTTAATAAAAAGACAGGGCTTCTTTGTCTAATAATTTTAAGAAACACATACACAAAAAGCCCAGCTGGGAGACAGGTAACATTTATGAGGGAACAGGAAAAATTACATTTGGCTTGATTTGGCAAATTTTCAGGTACATTAACTCAGTTGGACTCTACAAAACTCCTATGAACCTGAAGTGCTTGGTTTACTCACCATGGCTCCTAACTGAACTGAGAGAAATTGGTTTCCTCAACTGTTTTAAGATGGCACTTATAATAGTGACCCTCATTCATTGATGACATAGTTGTAGTCTACCTTAAATAGATTGATTATCATGTATATGTCTCTTTTTCATGTGCTGTCAGAGCACAGCTCTGGTACATCAACCAAATACTGAATCCTGGCTCACAAAAATGCCCACAGAAATCCTGACCAGACTTCTATAAAAATAAAATAGCTACTGCAAAGCCATTACATTTGTATAGAAAAAAATGTATAGAACAAAAATATGAGAGGTGAGTTTTTGTATGTGTGGAAATCAGAAGACATAAGAGAGCATTTATTGTTTAACACTGGCTCTGTCCCCCATCAAAACACAAAGAAAAAAGCCTGGAATGAGAAAAAAACTGTATTTTATGAATAAAAGGTCTTTTCAGAATTTACATATGTAGGAGACTGGTACAAAATGCTGAATCGTATTTTATATCTTTTAGGCTGTTATCTCTGCCTTGGTTCATAACAGTTTTAGAACAGGTAAGTAGTCACTGTTCTATAAAATATATTTACAGTATTTCATAAGCATCTATGTACCGTCTGATGTAATTTGAAGACTGTGTTTGCTGCTTTTGCCTTTTTTGCTAGCACCCAGAAAAAGGTTTCTGTTCATGTTTGATTGGTACACACTGCCTGAACTAGGTAAAAAGCCACCACAACATGCTAAAAAAAAAAACAAAACTACCTTTCCTAGAGGTACGTACCTGCTAACTTCTAGACTAAATGTGATTGAACTGACAATTGCCCTAGTCCACATTTATCCGAAGAGCAGCTCATTAGTGTAGCAGCTATTCTGGGCTTTTTTTGGCACTTTATCCTGGACTGAATTTATTCCTTTCCTAAATTGGTCTAGGTAGGCCACCCTACTTGTTATTCACTCCATCTTCAGGAGAACCTGGTACTGAAATGTGTGAGGAGCTCAGCATATGTTGGATTAAATCATAAGGACATCCCTCCTGGCTGCGTGACCTTCATCAGCAGCAGTGACTGCCAGCAGAAGTCAATGTGTCACATCTCATTTACCAAGGGCTGTGGCATAACTCCTGTACACACATCAGCAGAATAAAGGGACAGCATCACCTCAGGAGCTGGAAGGTTTGTGAAAGATTATGAGAAAGGGAAGAAAAGGGCCAGCACTTGTGAGAACAGCAGTTATTGAATATGTGAAAACTATCAGGAAACTACTTGCAAGCAGAAGTTCTAGAGCTGCAATCAAAGCAGACTTTTACAAAGTAAAATACATGAATATTGAGTGTCTTAGAATTGGGGGAGACAAGAATTGTTTACATATTCTATCTGCAGTTATGTTTCAAAATTTAGGTTTCTGTCTCTGTTCTTATAATACAAATAACATGTTACATATAAATGCATGTATATTAAATATGTTTCTAGGGTAGTTTTTAATTGTTAAGTTACTTGATAGCTTGAGAAATACAAACAAAATTTGTCAAGTCAGTTACCCTTAATTTTGTTTTCTCATCCAGGACCCTGTTCTGGTAGTCTGTATGGTCAGCTTTGAAAAATCTTTTTCAGTGGGCAAACTGTAGAGTTGATTATTGATGTGATTATTTTCACGGGTTTTTTATGTCTTTGCTTTTGTTTCTATTCCTTTTTTTTTTTTCCCAGTTGATAATCTTAGAGGATTACATTGCTTTTAACAGTGCATTATTTTATATTGTCCATTCATGTATCATAGAGATGTTTTATTCATGTCTGAGTTATTTTCCTTACCAAAATATCAAAAACAGTGTAGGCACTTCAAGCTTAGTGTGCTCACTGTAGTACAAATTGAATTTTCTTCCAGCTATAATTATTACAAGCTGGGTATTTTTCTTCCTCCTAATTTATCTAGGAGAAAAGGCAGGCCACCTTTATGAAGACATGACATGCCACATAGTTTAAGTCTATTTGATTATGCTTTGTCTTGCAGGTTCACAGTATGCAGGATTTGTCACTAAACAGAGGCTTGCTGCATATTTGACATTCTTATTTTTCCATTCTTTAAAAAACATTCAGCAACTTGGAGGCATGTTATGAAGCTAAGGATGATTTGACATTAAGAGGAACAGCTGCTCCTACACCTTGAAAAGCCTGTCCTGAATCTTGAAATAGGTTGTGAAGTAGGAAGAAAAAACTTAGGAAAGATTATGCTATATATGCTGCCAATCAGTATGTCTACTCAATGTGCTAAGCCAAGATTCTACTCATATAAAACTAATTTTGTGGAAGCAGGCTCAGACCCTCCTGAAGTGCACTGATTTTTTACTGGTAAATTTATTTATACTGCTTTCTGTTGTATAGTGGAAAGAATATTGTCATTGTTTGGAGAAAAATTAAGAAGTTATTCCCCTCATATTTCCTTCCAATTTCTATGTGAATCCTCCAGCCAATCTACAAAGCAAAATTAAATGTGTGAAAATGAGAGTTTTTCTTCTACAGCTGAGAGAGGGTAAAGGGAATTTAAGCCATATTCTGTTTTGAAAAGATTCTTTCTTTTTTTTCTAGGACTACCTTAACTAAATATTGTTGCAGCATAAAGCACTGTAGACAGGCTGCTGGTCTGAGAAATTTACAGCAACTATGCCATTATTTAGATAAATATGTAGGGTGCATTTTCCAGATCAATACTCTGACTGCAGGATAGGGGGATTACTGGCAATGGCAATACCCCAGGCTGTGAGCTGCTGCTATATATAATATGGCTTTTCTCTTTGCAAGCATGCAAATCTACTCCTAGATTGTAGTTATTAAAGCTGTATAACTCTTGGAGGCTTTCTCTGTAAAGTCTTAGAGAAATGTGAAGTACAATTATTGAAGCAATTCCAGAATTACTTTCTTCTCCAGGGTACTAACCATGGGACTACCCCAGCTGGATATACATTTATGTATTTAAACCTCAGTCATCTTTAAGGGCAATTCAGAAGGCCATGAATTCTTAGAATTTCACTCTAGTGAAAAATGTTATAGGAGGGACATCAGTTAATGAGAAAGTGTAGAAAACTAGCTGACATTAAAATGATGAGATCCTATTTTCAGATTGCTTAATACTCTGTTATGTTTTAAATATTTATACTTTTTCTGGAAACAAATCTGTTTCAAGATGAATAGTTTTAAAAATATCTGTGAAAATAATTTTACTATTCAACCTTTTCAGGAATGTTAGAGAAAGATATTTTCTTACCAACATGAAAAAAATCAAAAGCTTTTACGTCCCTAAGCCTCTTAACAACCTCGCATCCTGTGAAAAAGGGATTTGAAAAATATCAAAGAGGGAGTGGAATGGTCAAATTAATGAAATGCCTTCAGCTGGCATTGAAGTTTGTCCCAACTCAGTCGGGTTTTAAGACTTTTAAACTATTACTTTGTAAATATTCCCTGCAGACTCAGGAAGACTTAAGCAAGTTTGCTCTCTAATTAGGTACTGCATCTTCAGTCCACCTGTGTCAGTCAGGACCCTTGGGGCACTCTGGTCCTTGCCATGCCTGTGCCTTTATGGTGTTATCAAAGGAGCTCTGCTAGCAGAGATGTGTGTGTGTGTGTGATCTCCTGCTGGCACACGCCGAGGGTGGAAACCAGCCGCCGTTCTCTTACGCTGTGCTGAGGAACATCAGGTTGTTGTTACACAGCCCTGTTGAGTCCTCATTGCTCACAGTGCCAGAAGTTGTTTGCCCTATACTCCCTAAAAGAAAAACATCTATGCTTAGGACATTGCGCAAAGGAAAGCTACAAAATGAAGTGTTAATGCCAACAAATCAAATGAATAAAAAGAGAAAATGTGATTAAAAATAAAATCAAGACTGAGTTAGCCTGGATAATATTAAATTGTCCCTCTTGCCTGAATGCTATGATACCACTTAAATTATTTCTTTTCAAAGTGTCATTTCATAAAATTTCTGGTTTTTTCAGCATGTATATGAAATAATGCCTGAAGATATGTTGTAGTGATATAAGAAATTATACAAAAATCTGTCACTCCTCTCTCTGGTTTACTGCAAATATTAGACAGTAATTAGGGAACATCTACCTGTGGGAAGAGAATCAAATTAAGATTAAAATTAAGATACATTGTAAATTATCTTCTGTTTTAAACTGGAAAATAAAAGATGCTATTAGCTGCTGCTTATGCAAAAAAAAAAAAATCTATTTATTAGCAATGGACAAGTTATAATTCTTGGCATGTAGACCTAGGAATCGAAACAGCTGAATGATCCTTGTAGCTTTTATTTTATTTTTCTTAAGTCAGCTTAATCTAATTAATTATTAAAGAAAATGGAAGTTTCCACTGGGAAACAGATTATAGTTATGTGAACCGACATTAAATCCAGATTGTTTACAGATCAGCACTTAGGGTCTTGTCTACTGTCAAGTATGTTGCAAGTCTGGTTTCCTTTGCACAAAAAGTAACAAATGGGAAAAGAAATAAGTGCTAGAAATGAGGTGCAATTTTTAGACTGGAATATTAAAAAGCTATTGGGGAGGTTGTTTGTCAGTATGGGAATTCTAGTTCAGAGATCATTTGCAAAGTCAATGTTGCATGCCTAGAAGTTATGAATATTGGGCCCCTTTTGCTGTAAATTTCTGAGGTTGCACAAATTAAAATCAGAACTGTGCCATTGTGACTATAAGGGTAATACACCCCATGGAAAGCAATGTATACACTTGTGGACCACTGAACTGCACAACCTGCATTTAAAGTGGAATAAACCAATATTGAAGGAAAAAGTCAGTGCATAGCCAGTGCACATGGAAACATACATTTGTTAATGATCCTTGCAAAAAGTGAGAGAAGAACCATAAAAGAAATAAGCTACAGCATGTTACAAGGTATAAGAAAGGTTAGTGCATGCAATGATCACTGTACTTTTACTCAGTGAAGCATGACGTTCTCTTAACGCTCAATGAATAGTTTTATAAGATCAATTTGTTAAAAGCCAAGTGGATGTTTTTGACCACTTCAATTTGCTGAATCAAGTGGATATGTGATGCTGAAAATATTTGAGATCACTGACCCAAATTGGCTGAAGGGATATTCTGTATCACAGAACTCTTAGAATGCAAACTGGGCATGTTGGCTGTGGGCAGCTGATCACTGCTCAGGGACAGGCTGGGCATCTGCCAGTGACTGGTGAGCAATTTTATTGAGCATTGTTTGTTTTTTCTTGTGTTTTATTCCTCTCTCTTTTTGCTATCTCCCTTTTCTTCTTTATTATTATTTCTATTTCATTATTTTTAAATTAGTTAATTATTAATAACATTTATTTCAGATATTAAATTGTTTTCAGTTCAACACATGGACTTTACCTCTTTCTGATTCTTCTTCCCTTCTGATCTGGGGTGGGAGGCATGGAGAGTGAACAAGTGATTCCATGGTACTTAGTTACCAGCTGGCGTATACTATAATAAATAAATAATAGAAGGACACTTTGTTTTCTTGAATGTCAAATAATTCTATGCTGCAAAGGGTAAATAATCAGAATTGTAACATCTTGAAATAAGTGCAATTTGGCAGAAATCCATTTTAGGTCCTCTGTGTAAATTTGTTAAGCATGTTACTCTCATATGGATTAAGCCAATTTGCAAAAATGCATAAAAAACTTGAAGAACATCACAGTTTGTGGTACTTGTTGCTCTACTGTAGGCACTCAAAACTCCTTGTATGTGTATGCAAATCTGTTTGTGCATGTATGTATAAAAGGAAAGTTGGAGAATTAAGCTCTTTAAAATGGATAGTAGAATGTCAGAAAGTTCCTTTACCAAATAAGCCTCTGACAACTGCCAAAATAATAAATATAGATTTAATCTTTCAAAAGCAGAGGGCTGATTCTTCAAGTCAGTAGTCCATTTCCACCCACAATTTGAAATCATGCTCTTCCTTCAATAATTGGGTGTTTTGGAAGGGATATTCCCAGATATGAGAAGGTACTAATTTTATTTTATTTAGTAGGGTGTGACCAATCATCTAGGTTGGAGCTGCAGTTCCCTTGTTACACACGATTCCATGTCTGGAAAGGAGCCATCTGATAACACCGACCCTAAATGTCTCCCATCTAAAAGGTGGAATCTGAAATATAAAAACAGCCTTTGGTTTAGACAGAAGGGGTAAGTCATGTGTGTGATGATATAGTAAGACTTTATAGAGGACAGAGCATTCAAAACAATTGCATAATTAATATTTTGATGGTTTGTATGTGTTTAAATTTAAAGAAAATGTATTTTTCTTCTGTTTTGAGAAATCAAGAAAAAACTGGACAAAAAGTTTTGTTTGTAACCTTCGATGAATAACTTTTTTAAAAGGTTTTCAAAACTTGGAGAAACCACTGGAAGAAATTTCAGCCAACCCAAAAGCTGAAAAATTCCTAAGCAGTTATTTTAGAAATGTATGTATAAGTTGACAAAAAAATCTTAGAGAGTCAGATATTTTAGAGGAACTAGTTTTGACTCAGGAACATGATACTGCAAAAATTGCGATCCAGACTAGGCTGGAAATTCAGATAAGTGAACACAGGACATACATAGGCCTTTTTCAGTAGGGAAAGGATATTTAGCAGTGATAATTCTGAAAAATAAAAATGTCATTGTCAGTGCATATTTCTACACTTCAGAAATATCAGCAAAACCTCAGATGCCCATGGTTTCTAAAAATGAAGAAGAATGCAAAAATAAAGAGGACCTTATTGTGAGAAAACATGAGACTAATGTGAGACAAGGTGCTTTATGACCACTACTCAATATTGCCTGCATGCATACAGACCTAGAAGCATCAGTGGTATTGAATTGAAATTAATTTATTAAATGAACTTCAAGTTATGAGGATGAAAAATTTATGTATTTTAAATGCATAAAGTTAGACAAAAAAAAATTGAATTTATTTTATTACTCAAATTTTAATGATACAATTTGCAGCAAGCCATAAATAGAAAAGAGAAGAAAGAAGTAGAAAATAACCCAAGAATACTATTTAGATTATTAAAATAATCATTTAGGAATAAATGAATTAATTTTAGCCATCTAAGCAAGCTTATATAAAATGAGTGTTTTGTAATGTTCAGTGACATCTTTTTTTAAACATACATAAGAAAAGTCCTTTCTTTCCTGAAAAGCAATAAGCTTTTAGCAATTTTAGCAATTTTTTTAAGCAATAAGAATTAAAGAAATACAGAATTTATAAAGCTTCCTTCAACTACAAAACAGAAAGCACCAGAAAAAAGATATCTGCCTCTTAAATTTACTTTTGTTTGTTTTTGTTACAGTAGTAAGTGTTAACTTCTGAGGATGTTTCCAGGAAGGAGAAATTATTTTCAGAAGTACAGAGAGTAGATTAATTCAGATCAGGTTGCTTGAGGTGAGATGAGTTACTGACCAGTTCAATGACCTTGACAGAACTATCCAGTCTGGAAATTTTAGAAGAATGATTTTTGATTATTTTTCTATTATAATCTGATTCTGGCACAAAAATACCACATGTTTGCAAACAATAAAGTAGTGTTTGACTGCAAAGCATCTCCTGGAATCCTCACAGCATAACATCCAAGTGGTACAGTTATGTCTCTATAGTTACTAAAATGTTGGTTTCTTCACATTGCCAGTCTTTATGGTGATTACACACAAGTTCATGGAGAGAGCCTTGAGACTGTAAAGCCCTTTCTGTTCATAAATAGAATATAATTCTGCAATGGCCAATGATCCCCCACTTCACAATCTTTGCTTGTGATCTGGATCAGCGCTCTTTGGCATTTTGCTCCAGCTTTTGGGTGGAAATTCATATTGGTTTCACTTGGGTTGACACTTAGCAAATATTTATGTTTAGGGCTATGTTTAATTCTTATTCAAGAAAAAGAGAAGTTTAAGAAAACATCTTTTTATTGAACATTAAATGGACCTTAGCTATTCAAAATTGTTATTAGTTATACCACACTTGACTTTCCTTCACAAATGATCATGAACATGTCTGGATAGCTTTGGCTAGATCCAGACTAATGAGGCAGACAAGAAGTTTCCAGAATGTTGCTAACCTATGCATTTCTTTTGTGTTGCAAAGTTTGAAAAAAGGACTGCAGATTCAAATACTGATTAGGCAAGATCTATATGCAGTGGCTAACTTCTGTCCTCCCAACAAGAATTTTGAGGTGTCACACATGCAATTATCATATAAAGGGTAGAACATCAATGACAGAAGGAGTAGCTAATGGATTGTCCTTCAGCCTAAGAGACTTAGGAGTAGAAAGACCACAAGTATAGATATTGTTATTAAATTTGTCTCTAATATTTAATGACTTATTCAAGCATAAGAAAAAGATTTCTTTTCTTTTCTTATGTATAAATCCAAGCAAATAATATGTATTCAAACTGTTTTTTGCTTATTCATAGTAAACCATATGAATTTCCACTGTAAGATTAGGAAAATGTGCTACAAATAAAGTGTTTGCAATAAGCTATTCAAATCATGAAAATTGCCTTTCAGTATATTTTGTTCTTTCTTAAAGAACAGTCACTCTGGATTATAAAATGTAATGCCTTGATAATTTTAAAAAATAATAACAACCCCATCTAATTAAAAATGAGATAGAAGATGGTATGAGATCCAGATCTACTTGGGAATGAACTAAATCTTCACAGTGGACTTGCTAGGCTGGGAATTTAAAGCACTTGATTCAACAAAAGGTAAAATTTAGGATGATCTTTTGCTTTCTTTCTCACATTTGTCATCTGTTCAATACCTAATATGTAGCATATAAATGTTTTCATGGTTGAGATATAAGGTACAACATAAGCTCAATCACATTTAGACTTTACATATAATTGATTATAAAGACTTCTTCATAATTTTTTTTGTTATGGATGTTTTGTCAGTTTCATAGACAATAGCAAACTTTACTTTGGGAAGTTTATTTTCCATGAGTTTTCTCTAAAAACATCTATTAAATCACCCTACACATATTATCTTTTTTTTTTTTTTTTTTTTTTATGCTGCAACAACATGGACAAATCTTACCTGACACACTGAAATCAGAGAATTTTTGTTCTTCATGCATCCACTGAAAGAAATATTTTTTTCTTTCTGGATTCAGTCTTTTTTGTGACAAAGAATTGCTCAGGATTTTGATTTACAGTATATTAGTAATAATATCTAGTGGGTTTGTATATTAACATTTTTATACATAGGCAATCAGCAATGTTCTCTTATATACTGTAAGGAAGTTCAATTAATTTCTGATCTCTCTGGTTATGATCTCTGGCCAAGATAATTTTCTTTCTGGCAGAGAAAGGTGTCTATATATATTCCAGGGCTGATTAACCTGTATGATATGTGGTATAAATAAGAAAATTTCTCTCTATCCAGCTGGTTATTAATGAAGAACAAATTCTCTTATGCTGTCAACAACACTTTGTTAGGATCAAAGTCAAGCTGGTGACTGACCATCTGTCTCTGTGCACATTTATTAGTTCATGCTTTACTGATCCATCAGATCTCACCTTGAATCAGACACAATCAAGACAATTTGGCTTAGTCAAGACTCCAAGACTTTTACTGTTGTTACAGCTAGGAGCTCTCTTGGTCCTGGTCTCAAATAGTAGTTTTTGTTACCTTGAATCACTCAGTTAATTTTTATTTTGGGTATATAAGAGATTATATTTACTCAGCTTTTTAAGAAGCTGTCATAACTTTGCCATGTAAAAATTACATTTTATATTATGCAGTGAGGGTTGTTTTCAAGCTGCTGACTAACAGTGTGTTATATACTATTAGAACAGTTTCACTGTGGTTTCACTTCATTTCAGAAAAGATTTTATTCAGCTAGAGGTTTTCAATCATTTCTTTGAAGTATGAAATAAAAAAATGGACCTTTCCTGTAGAGATAAGTAGGTGCTTTATTTGCTTAAAACTTTGGTCTGATAGCATCGAATGCATGATAAAAGAAGTAGATGCATTGTCAGGCTCTCGGTGATGCTTACACAATGCAACATTAAAGCTGGGATTTACTTACAGCCACCATCTTACCTGTTTTACATGAGATGATCTCTGAAAAGTTCAAAGAGCTTAAGTCAGGAAATCAGTATTATCAGCATTTATTTATCTATCAGTATTATCCCAGCTAGTCAAAGAAGTAATTCTTCTTCTTTTTATGAAAGCAAAAGTGAATTATGGATAAGAGCAGTAGAGAGTTTTGTGTTTCATATGTTGAATGACAGACAGCTATAGACTCAAAATTAATGAGACTGATTTGAAGCTGGGACTGCTATGTTTGGATATGAGTTTTCTCAATCAACATGCCAAGTTGACACTGATGGTTACTTGTAGCCTAAAATACTCCATCTAAACTAAGCAGAATTATAATGTAGTAAATATCAATTATATTTCCCCCTTCTTCCCCGAAGGTAACTTAAAGCTGGGTTAAAACATATAATACAGAAACTGCAGAAAAGAGGAAAGATTCAACCTCTTCAACATGCCCACAGTAGTCAAGACTGGGTTTAATGGACTTAAATTCTGTGGAAAATATTCAGATAAAATATTTTAAAGCACTTTCTGATGATAAAGGTACTGAAACAATAGAATTGACTGCTCGAGTCCACTACCAAGGGTAATCTTTGAGGAAAGACTAGACAGATTTTCAGTCTACCAGAATCAGCTGGGAAAGCCCATCTAAACCATCCTTCCTCTGAAAATATCAACATTTAAAACTCCACTGAGAAACAACTGTAATATCCAGATGTTGGGGAGAGGAAATGTCTCAATAATGAAGGGTTTTCTTCCATTTTAGATAAAAGGGAAAAAAAAACTGCTTTCTAACCCTCTTCTAATGTCAGACTTCCTTTAAAAATACAGCTCTGTGTATATAAAAATCAACACCTTATTAAGCAATTAAAGTTTAAAGGAGAGTTAGAAGGAGGGTAAAACATTTTAAAAAGCTTTTTGTTCTATGTCTTGATCCACTTGCCCTAGAGACAAGTTAAAAAACTCATTGTACTTTTAAAGCTGGCTGCATTCTTGGCAAGATGAAAGAAGAGCAGGCAGCCCCAGGCAGTGGGAAATTTGACTCCATTTGGAGGAGCTGTTCTCTATGAGAAAAGAAGGAGGCAGCTGTTGATCATGCTTTTTCTGATCAGTAACTAGCTGAGAATTTTCATGTCAGGGCTGTTAGAATGCTACCTTTAAGCAGCCCTAAGTTCCTTCAGAAGTTTTAAAGAAAAGAAGGCAACAGAGATGAAAATAGCTATTTTTTTTTTTACTGAATTAAAAAAAAGTCATTCAGCATAGACTTTTTCATCTTTATTTTATCTCAAAGATCTATCAAAGGTTAGTCAAGTTAGTTTTATTAGTCTCAGGCAAGGCACCAACGTTTACTTTCACACTTAATCACAAACATTTTGACCTTGGGCAACCTTTCTTACATTAGAGCAGAGGGTTCAGAGAGACATTACAGGAAAAGGTTGGCTCTAATAAAGACACTTCCCTGCACATGTCCAGCATGAGGCAGCCTGGCTGTCAACAGAACGATATGACAGCGATCAGATCAAACGCGTAATCCGGTTAATGAGGCGTATCACAGGAACTTGTCGAGAAACGAAGTGTGTGAGTGATATGGGTAGTTTGTCATGGATTAATAGAATATTAATCAAGGCAAGGTTCATTTTCATATCCTGGTGGCAGAAGGATTAGGCAGCATGGGAGTGTTAAAGCTGTAAGTACCTCTGAGAATGCAGGGTCTATGTTCCTTACTTTTGTTTCAAGTTAAATGAATAAATCCAAATATCCTGCAGTCAAGGCTTATGATTTTAATGGCTTCCTCATCTATCTTATGGAACTTGGTTAAAGAGCATCACAAATCCTGTCAAAATTTTCAAAGTAACACCTGCACTACATAATTCTAAGTCAGCTTTCTTCTGTCTTCACATTTTCACCTCTTCAAGGATGGGCCGTTGAATACTTTGCTATGTTTTTGAAACAGTAATGTAGAATTGCTAAATCTTCATCAACAATTAATGAGCTCACAGTCTGATTTTCTGTGGTAGTTGAAGCATGTAAAGATAATCATGGTAACTGGTTTGAAAAGTTGCAAAAATAACTTTGATAACAAAGGTATTTTTTAACAAAATAAAGTATAGTTTAAATATATTAAAGTTATTGTTGCTCATACAAGCTTTCTAGATAATTTTTAAAAGTCATATGAAATTTTTTTGCTACTGTAATTATTTTGTTTTCCAGCTATTCATTCCATTTAGTGGTACATCAGAAATCTATAATGAAACAATACATGCAGTCTCATAGGCTGGTTTGTTGTTGGGGGTTTTTTTACTGATAAACATCGTGAAGTTGAAATTCCAGGAACAGTGGGAATTCTAACAGTGAGCAGAAATGTATTCACTAAAAATACTAGAATGTTGAATGTAATTAAAATACATTCAAGTCAAGCTGTTAGAATTTCTAAGGCTATTTTTGTTTACTGAGATGGGGGACTGCATTCTTTTAATATGCTGAAGATTACCACACAAGCACTTGGCACTAAAGTCCTTGTTCTAAAGTTAGGACAGGCAAGTAGCATAAAATTTGCAAGCAGCATCAAGAAAATGGCAAAGTTAGTGTCATCCATTACTTCCAGAAATGGATATGGGCTATTGGAGGTGCCCAGTAAAAGAAAGTGTATTTCCTTATTCATAGAAAGTCTACCTGATAAATTCCTACTGCATTTGAAATAGGTGTATGAGGAGAAAGACACCCTTATATCACTAATTTTTTTTTGCTTTTCTGTGCTTTTTTCGAGTTAGCAAGAACACCAGGCCAAGGCAAATTCCCATCAGGTAACTCTCTTGGATTTATTGTTTGCTCATTTTCTCTATTTTAAAAACTATATATTTAAAAATGGAACATACAGCAAATGTAACACAAACTTTTAGGTCAGTGGTATGCTTTGTAACTTTAACCATGTACTCATATTTATTGTTTTTCTCCATGTCTCTATTTTGCCATGCTTCTGCAGCTCTTTTCCCCTTCACTGTCCCTCTTGATTCAGACCCCTAAATCAAGATTCAGCCTCACTTTCTGCTGTAAATATCTGCTGGGTGATTTCCTTGCACTAAATGCTGGAGCTACAAATTAAGTACATGTCTAGTGTATACAGGTAAAAATGTCAGATTCATTCATTTTTTCAGCTAAGGTTCAACATCTGATAAGATTAGACAAAGATTCTGGGATACTTGTACAGTTGTCTGAAAACACAGACTTAGCATCAGGAATTATCCTCCACCTGTCTTTGAACCATTTTGAACTTCCACCTGTCATTTTGAACCATTTTACTATGTTCCTGTTTCTTCCTGAGTACATGTTGTGGTTAGGAAATAAAGAAATTTCTTTTAAACAACTCTGGTAATGAATTATTGACAAATGAAATGTTTGCAGGATGGCAGTCATGGCAAAATACACAATCAGATGGACTTGCTTGTAACTGCTTAAGACATACTATAAGGAAATTAAATGTCATCATATTGTGGACTAGATAAGCTGGTGAAAATGGAACTACACTATAAAATACGGTGTTTTCTAGGGAAAGAAAAACTTTCCCACATATCCTATATAAACTATTAAAGAACTTTTTTTTCCAGTTGAAAGTAGCTTCTTTTAAATTAATATAAAATCAAATAAAACTGAAACTAAAGGCAAAAAACCCCCTATTTTTGAAGAAAAATATTTTTAAAGATGTTGCATAATCATCAATTTTAATTTTTCAATTTCATATGAAGCTTTTTTTCACAGTTCTCCCTTTCATATATTAGAATTTCTATCCTAAATAATTGCTCAGAGTAATTTTTGAAGATACTCACAGCATTTTTTATGGGATTTCTGAGAAGTGTTGTTTGAACTGAGTAACCAATGTTTGACACTGATCGGGTTTCCAAGCAGCTGGCTAGATCCAGCTAACCTGAATTCACTTAACAATATTGATGGGCTTTGTGTTGCCAGCTGGTTAGATATCAACAATATTTTCCAGGTTATTTCAATTTAGTCTCATCAATATTGTTGCCTCCTTTTAAAAATACCTTTTGCCACCATCATTTTTTATATTAATTATAGTACTTTTAGGGCTGCTCTGTACTGCTTACTTGTATTCCCAGTGATGGATTCTTTTTTATTTTATTTCTTTGGCTTGAATAGATCTAGATGAAGAACTAAATTATAGTTTGTATATCTTGTTAAGAAATAGTGATGCTGCCTTGTGACTCAACCAAGTAGACCTTTGTAGCAGCTTCATGATAAAACTGAGAGATTAAGAAGCAGTTTGGAAGTAAAAGCTGATGCCTGGTCATCTACAAAAGTATGAAATAAATTCCCAGAATACTGTCAGTTGTAATATGAATATATTTGAAAGATAAACTGACATAAAGATAATAGCACCTGTACCAAAGGGCAGATTTAAGAATTATCACTGAAATGTAAAAAAATTGAAAAAGCAAACAAATTTAGAAGAAAATGGCCTAGAACTCTGTGTGGTTTTGTAATTTTATTTATTATTCTCCTCTGTTTTATTTTGCAATTTTTTTTTGATCGTTCACTATTGCTGCTCTGAGCCAGTAAGTAACAGATATATCCAAGCATCTCTCACATTTTACCCACCTTATTTGCCTTCTTTCCAAGATGGGACTTCTCTCTTTTATTTTCAGCAAAGAATACTGCCTCTTCTGCCATGTTTTTCTGTAACAGATTTCTGATGTGAGTTGATACTCAGATGCCTCTCCAGGATCCATGTTCAATCTAATCCAGTGACTGACAGACTCTCATGCAGATCCTGCAGCTGCATATACTTATCTCACCCTAAATTCTGGGAGCTATAAAGAAAATAGGATAGCTCTGCCAGTCACACAGAGGCCTTGTTTGGTTTTCATCAAGTGCAGAATAAGTAAGGCAACAGCACTGAATAATGTGAGAAAAATAAATATCAATGAGGTGACATGCTGGATGGCCCTAAGGCCCATAAGGAAGGGCCATTACAGAATTAATTTGATTTAGAGCTGAATTTCCTAACTAATCATCTGGAATTCATTCTCCCAGATCCTCAAGTTAGTTTCAGGTGTAACAAGAAAATACAGTGGCAATTAAAAGGGACAGAGAGAGAATTGCTTATGGGGAAGGAGGAAGGATGCAAAACATGTTATTATTTATATGAATCACTGAGAGTTAGTATGGATTTCTATGTAAACTTATCAGAATTTTTTATTGGAGAAGGTCTGCAGAGGAAACACAACAGTCCTCTGGCTCCCTACTATTCACATCTGTGAGCATAGAGAAACCAAACTAATCATACAAATTACCCTGACAAATGCTCTGACTTTTTTTCTCTGTGACTACATACACAGCAGACTAGCCAGGTTCAACACTGGCTGTCAGAAAATGTCCTAGGATATGTTGCTTAAGTGCCAAGAGGAAAATGTTGTATGTTATTGCTGATGACTCTTGCCATCACAAAATGTCCAAACTGGCTGCAACAGCTTCTGCCAGTTGAAAGGTACAATGCATCCTTGAAAAGGACAAAAATCTACTACAAAAGAAGTAGGTGGCACACTTTATCAAAAAGACTTGGCTGTGATTTTTGAAGATATTCTCATTAAGATGTCTTCCCAGTCAACAGAAGTCCTACAGATTCTTTTGGCATATTTTAATGTCTAACTTTGGATTCAGGGAGAAAAAAAAGTTATAGGTATATTATTTCTGGAAGGCACACAGAGTTAAATTCTTCAAAAAGAGGAACTCAGGTTGTCTTCACAGGCAGTTGTATTCCCTATTGTTTAACAAAATTCAATATACTGTTCTGAAGAAATGTGACTCTGGTTCTGTGTGGGTAACATTCTGGGGCAGAGATTTGGCTGAATTTGTGGCAACAGTGAATGTGGCACTAGGCACACTTTGCCTTGATATTGGTATTGAAGGACACTTTTAAGAATGTAGGTGTTGATAATAACAAAAAACAACTTTTCGGTTTGTTGTTGCTACCGACAAATATCTTTATGTTCTGTCTGTTCAGCATTAACCACAGGATGGTGGTTGCCCTGAGCCTGGCATTTGGTCTCAATTCTACTGTGCCTCTAAGATACCACTTACATTTTGGGGTTTGCTAGCTATTGCTGGGCAAAAACAAATGAGATTTTGTTCTTCACAACCTAGAAGAGTCTTAGGTTGTGAACAGTGTTTCTTCACCTTTCTGACAGTTTGATTTCACTGCGTCTGTGATGTTTTTTGGATGTGTTTGGAGTTTCTTGCCCAGTGAAGGAAAAGAGTATATACTCAGGGAGCAGGGAGGGAAACTTGGTAGTCACACTGCCTAGTTCGATGTTAATGACATCAGCTTTTATGATTGGAGGAAAGGAGTCTAGGATGAGTGGAAATTACAGCAGGAAGAGAATAAACTCAAGTAATTTATCAGTAGAGATGTCTGCTTATTTAGCTACAGGCAGTATAATTTTGAGCACCCTGAATGGTTTTGATGGACTACAGACATATTGGAAATCTGGTCTGATAGATTAGCTGCAGTCAGAGCCAGGCCTATGCTTCCTAGTGCTTTCATTTATCCTCATTTCCTCCTTGGCAGAAACTCCTCCATTTCCTCCTCTTATTTTTCAATGGAAAAGAGCAGATATTATTTTCGTGGTAACATCACATTGTGCTAACTTTATATTGTGTATTACCTCATGGTAATACTATGTTACATTATCATATGACACAGTAACATCCAGAACAACAATAATAAATTGTCCAGAATTCAAACAATTTGCTGAACCTCACTTTTCTCAGGTTATTCTGATTGATATTCATCTTGTATTTCCAAGAAGTGACATATTTTGGATCTCAAAATTTTAGAATTGCCATAGAATGCTTGTGGCAGGGACTGGTCTGGTGGAGTACAAAACCTCATACAACGGGAAGGGAACTGGGTAAGACTTGTCCTTAACCCTGGGCTTTAAAATTTTAGCACTTATGTAAATCTGAACCACTTGGAACACAGCACCGGCATATAAGAAACTCAGAGGACAATGAAAGAGACTCTTGGGCAATGTATTGTAGATGAATATATTTGTCATAATAAGGATGAGGTGTTTGTGTATTATAGTTGCAATTGTCCTTCTTTAAGGAAATTGCTTTGAAGGAGTAACTTAATTATATTTTACAGTCATCCATTATGGCAGTGGAAAGAATAGTTATAGTCTTTAAACACAGTATTTCATGAAAATGCAAATGGCTGTTGTATTGTTGCGAATCAGCTTGTCTCTATCCATAGCTCACATGGAAAAAGTAAAAAAGAAACAAGAAAATAAATATTATGGCCTTATATATAGCTCAGGAGTTTAATTTCTAATTGATTTTTGCATGGTTTTTGTATCCATTGTAAAGACAATATTGAAGTGTAATTTTATATATTTGTTTTGTCTTTTCTCTCATAGTTTTCAAAAAATTTAAAAGAAGCAGCAACCCAATGAGGGGTAGCACTTGCTGGGACTTTTTCCTGTAGTCTGTTCACATAGATATTATGTTAAGTACAATGACATTTGGGCTTGTGATATACTGTCTAAACTCTGGGCTGTTCCGAAGAACTGGTTCTCTTTCTGATCCCTGTCTTGCATAATAATTTTCAGTTTGGCAAAATGCCACGCAGGAGAAACAGACTGATGCCTTAATCTGTATCATTCTCTTTACAAATTATCTGATCCAGTTTCTGTTGAAATGAATAGAAATATTTCAAAGGTAATTAGATCCATGGTATATTTCCTGGAATTTTCCGTTAGCTTTGCTGATGCCATCAGATCTGATAGCACGTCCTCTTCCTCTATAATAGATAACAGAGAAATGTATTTCTTCCATTCTCATTGGAGCTTATTGGAGTCTTATCTGCATTGCTGAATAGGGATATCTCTGTGAAATTTGAGTGAACTGTAATGAAAATTATTTGCATGACTTGGATTTCTTAGTATTTTTCAGTGAGGAAAAATTAGACAGATTTTGACCTGCTATCAAAATACACTCTGATGATCTGTACATCAGTCATCTCTTCTATTATTGTTTTAAAATTATGATAGATTCATCTTTTTCCTTGATAATATGTACCATAATTTTAATAATGTTTCCTGTTGATTTGAATAACTCCATGCAAAATACATGTAGACTGGGATTTTGGAGGCTGATCTTTGGTTTGAAACTTGAAAACTCCACAGTTCTCTCCCAAACATAAAAGTTAAATGATTTTTTTCCTTTGAATTTTCCCCACCTCCTCTCCCCATACTCCCAATCTCTAATAGTCTTCCAGGTCCCTTATATAAGAAGGTAACTTTAACCTCTGAAATTCAAAGAACCACCAAACAACTAAACCTCATTTAGAATTGATCTCATTGTCCTGGTTTCATCTGGAATAGAGTTAATTTTCTTTCTGGTACCTGGCTAAGTGCTGTGTTTTGCTTTAGCATGATAATTTGGTTGATAACACACTGATTTTTTAGCTGTTGCTGATTAGCACTAAGTCAAGGACCATTACCCTTCCCATGCAGTCCTGACTGTGAGGAGGCTGTGAGTGCACAAGAAACTAGGATGGCTGAACCAAACTGACCAAAGGGATATTCCATAACATATATTGTCATGCTGAGTAAAAGAAATGGGGTAGGAGGTGGGCAATGGTGGCCCACTGCTCAGGAACCAGATGGGAATAAATCAGCAACTAGTAAGCAACTGCATGGTGCATTATTTGTTTTTACATTTTTAACATTATTGCTATTATTTCCTCTTCCTTTTCTGTCCTATTAAAATGTCTTTATCTCAATCCAGAAATTTTGCTTATTTTGCCTATTCTCTCCCCCACCCCAATGGGTTAGAGTAAGCAAATGACTGTGTGATATTTTGGCAATCTAAACAAAAAGACCTCTTTCCCTAGTCCTTTAAATCAGGCTCATAATTGTGCTAGTGCACAGCTAGCACAAGTAAAAGCACACACTCTCAAACCATCTGAATAGGAGATGTGACAGGAGGCGAGCTTGAAAACCTCACTAATCATTGACAACTGTCCAACAGATTAGTGGATTTCAGCCTGTGATCCACAGGCTCCAAGGAAATACCCATTCTTTGAAATAACTTGCAAAATTGACTGAGAGGAATAATTTAATGTGTGCTACATGGAAGTCTGCATATGATAAACTTTCAAATCCAAACTCCCCAGCATTACAAATTTCCTTCAGAACCATGAATCACAGAAAAGTTGAAAATTGCTCTATACATAACAGATCATAAATAATAGTTTATAAGTTGAAGACTATGAAAAGTATATTAAGTGAGGAGCTTTTTTCCCCTTACTTTCATATAGTATTAATTTCAGTTCAAGTGATAGCAGAGTTGTAGTGAGAGTTACTATTTATGTAGGATTTCAGTGGGTAGTCTTTCAGTTTCTGTTCCTTGACTTTAACTTTTCAGTCCTGCTTATGGTGCAGAACAGATCCTAAATTGAAACTCTTTAAATCTGAATTGCAGCATGCAGTGTACCATTTGGAAGGTGCAGCAATACATTTAGTAGTAGGCAGCAGGTGTTGTTACAAATGTGGTTTTTACTTTTGAAGCCTGAAAATAAATCCTGATATACACGGTTGACAGCTGATGATTACTTCTGGGAAACCACAGAGATTCAGGTATTTTGCTAATTTTAGCAAACAGCTCATAGAAGGTAATTTATCTAAAAATTCTACCTCTTTTTGTTCATCAATATCCCAATTCCCTAAGATCATTCTTTAACAAAAATGCTCAGCTGTTTGCTAAATGCACCTAAGAAATTAAACAATTAAGGTCTTATCCAAAGCCTTCTGTAGTTCATAAAAATAATTAAATTACTTTAGTATGTCTTGAATATAGTGCAATTGTCAACATAATGATCTCTGTATAGTCTTATTTTAAGCCAGCCAGTCTCTTGGTACATTTTTTCATACTGTGGAGGAGTAAATTCAGACTCCTCACAGATAATTTTGCCTGTAATTATTTATCACTAAGATAAAATTGAACATTTTTACCCCCATTGTGGTGCTAAGCAATCACAATTTTATCTACACCTAGAAATCAAATGGTACATCATTGTCCTCTGACTGAAGGGGCATAAAAGTCCAAAGGTTTGTATTTGCAAATTCAAATTTAACATCTGTGGCTGTTCTTTATAACACTTTTAATATTTGCTGTGTCTGAAAGTCCAGTAAATTCAAATCAAAAAGAGGGAGCAAAAGGAAAACAATCTGAACCAAATAGGATAGGAAATATTTTTCAACTTATATCAACATGATTGGCTCGCCTTTTAAAACACATTCTTTCTGGCAGTTCCACTGCTGTTCATAATCATACAGTTATAGAATGGTTAAGGTTGAAAAAGACCTCAAAGTTCACCAAGCCCAGGACCACATTGTTCACCATTAAAGCCTGTCTGTAACTGCCATAACCACACAACTTTTGAATGCTTCCAGGGATGGTTATACCACCATTTCCCTGGAGAGACAGTTCCAATGCCCGACCACCCATTCAGTGAAGAAATGTTTTCCTAATATCCAGTGTGAACCTCCCCTAGTGCAACTTGAAACCATCTCCTTTTGTCCTGTCATTTGTTACTTGAGAAAACTGACCCCCTACTTCCTTTTATGTTGTTGTAGACAGTCATAAGGTCCCCCTTGAATCTTTTTCTCCAGGTTAAGCAAGTAAGCATCTCCATCTGCTGCTCCTCATAAGAATTGGGCTCCAGACATTTCATCAGCTTCAGTGCCATTTTTCTGGCCACACTCTTGCACTTAAATGTCCTTCTTGTAATGAGGGACCCAGAGCTGAACACTGGATTTGAGAGGCAGCCTCACCAGTAACAAGTACAGGGGCATGCCCACAGACTCTGCTGGCCACACAATTTCTCTTACAAGCCAGGATGCCATTTGCCATCTTGGTGCCCTGGGCACATGCTGACTTACATTCAGCCCTTTCTGCAGGGTCATTTTCTAGTCACTCTTCCCCCAGCACAGGATTGTTGTGACAGAAGTGTAGGACCAGCACCGGGCCTTGTTGGACCTCATGACTTTGGCCTTGACCTGTTGACCCAGGTCCAAATCCCTCCTACGCTCTGACAGATCAGCAGCTTAGTGTTTGCTGTCCATGAACTTACTGAGGCTACACTCTATCCAATAACCCAGGTTATCAGTTAAGACATTAAACAGGACTGACCCCAATACTGAGCTAGGTGATTTTGTAACTCTCCTTCTATATCTGTCTCTATATTGGTAGCTGGAATGGTGGTGATCTGCCCCCATCCCTGAAGCTGTTGTACACCAGTTGGTAGAGGATGAGAGATCTAGGAGAGAGTCTCAGTAGGATTTGCTGCAGCTGTACTGAAGTAATTTTTTTTCTGTGCACTATACTAAAATTGTGGCTAATAGTAAAACAGAGCTGTAGCTTTGTCAGCTGGACTGGACTTACTCAAATCAGTATCAGGCATTAAAGAGTGTGTCTGATTTCCTTTGGCACATTGTTGTCAGTGACTTCAACTGTGTCCAATCATGAGAAAGCCTGTGTTGCCCTTCAGGGTTTGTTTTTTTCAGGGTTAAAGCAAGGTAATACATTTAATGAATTTCATTTCAGCACTTTCTGTTAAGCTTTTCTAATTCTTATGTTTCTATGAATAAATAAAGAGGAAATGATAGGATTTAGGTGTTCTGCTAGGCAGAGTTTCTGTAAGATAGCGTTATTTTGCAGACTCATTTTCTATAATGGAATGTTTCTCCTCCTTCCATTATCTGTTAAACAAATCTTTCACAAATTGGGTACAAATTTACAACTCAAGCCTATACTCATATGAAGTGTTAAATTGCTGTAAGATCAGGTAATATGTGCTAAATACATATATTCATCTTGCATAAAATATAAGCTTATAGCATTACTTATCTAAAACATAGTTTCTAAAATACTGTATTTACTTATCTAAAACATAGTTTCTAAAATACTGTATTTACTTCAAGAGGCAAAATAGCTTTTTTTTTGCAGATGTTCCATATGTTGATTCTAAAATTAATTGTTGTTGAAATAATGGTAAACATTCAACATTAGCCACACTGTGGACTTTGTCTGTGGTGTTCTGTATGTTATTTTTATTGGAAATTACAGAAAGGATTATATTGTCTCTTTAGAACTCACTTTACTAAGACTTCTTTTTCACTGTAAAAAAATGAATTAGTGAAATGTGAATTCAAAGGATATTGCCCTGGTTTTGAAATGTCCCAGCCTGGCCTAATCAGTAGGAATCTCATGAGCAGCTTCATTCAAGTCTGCGTAAGTACTAATTGTGAAGTCTTTGTTCTGTATATGGTATATTCTCTTTCACTCAGAGTACCAAACATAGGAGTCCAAAATTAATTTTCTTTTCTCAGACAACAATATTAAGATTTCAATCAAATGCGTTTTTTTTTATTAGTCGTTTCTAACTTTGAAAAAGGAATTATGTGTGTGCTCATGAGGGAACGAGACTCTAGGCACAGGGAACTCCCCACACCTTTTTGGTTTTGACAGACTTTATTGGGATGGTTGTATGAGTTGTTGTGAAGAGCTTGGTGTGTGTTCTGCTGTGTGCTTTGCTCTCACAGAAAAGCCTGAGATTTTCTCCTCCAAGTGACTTTGCGGTGTGGTAATAGCAGGGCACTCTTGGAAGTGATGTTGAGGAAATGACTGTCTCACCTTGTGAAAATCGGGTGATTTTCAGACATTCTGCATCAGATGTTTGGAAATTAAGGCTTTAGTCTTTTCAGCTTTAATCATTGCTAGTGTTATGCCAAATTTTTCCACAGCAGAAAGAGTTACTGGCTTGAGAAGTTTATTAATCTCTGTGTTTATCCATGGTAATAGTTCTGTTACTCGCTATAATATCATAATTCAAGCCCGGAAGGCATAAATATTTTCAGTGCAGCCTATTGATTTAAATCTTTTTGTAGGCTTCTGGGAAAACCCAGAGAAACAGCAGTTCCCCTTTATTTCTTCCTTATTATTCATTATCTTATGGGATAAATTGGTGATACGTGAAATACTATTTTCTAAAGTGATTCTCAGAAGTCATGGCAATAATTTTTTTCACAAATAGGTGCAAAACAGCAATAGAGGGGAAAATAGAAGAATATCTAAATTGGCATTTGCTTTTGGCAACAGAGAAGAGCAGCATAAAAATTGATTTAAAAAAAAGGCAATGAGATTTACAAGCAATGAAGATGTAACTAAATACATTTGTAGATAAGTTGCAATAAGACTATTTGGAAAGACAGGACAGTAAGCTGTACACAGTGACCAGAGGTAAGTTTTAAAATGGTATATCTATTTTGATTTGTCTTGTTACCTGATCTCAGCCCAATCTTTGCTCATGTAGAGTGGCTTCCAGAGGGCTGCAGCCTCATCTTCTTTTTAAAATTATATGTAAATTTTCCTAAGAGAAATATTACTTCCTAAAGTGTTAAAGACATGCAAAGACTTTAAAGCAGGCCATAAGCAAAGGGAAACAGAAAGTTTTATATCTGAAACAGAAAGAATTGTAGCAAATTGTACCAAATTTGGTAGGGAATAAACACAGAGCTGCCTACTGCTGTTGGAAGTCAATAAATGACTCAGAATAAGAAGAGAAAGTCATCACAAAACTGAACAGATTGAGAACCATAAAGATGGAAATTTAAAATACATTTTTTGGTATGAGAAATGCAGGAAATTTTGGCAGGGCTCTAATGCTGCATTCTGATCAAGAAAACAGCAAAGATAGTCAAAATACGGGATCTGAGTTATTTAGTCCCCCCCTAAAAAAAGAGAATTTCTTTTCAGGAAAGGGAATGAAATCTTCCAAGTTCAATGAGGATCAACTGGGCAAGCTTCGGTCCATATTCCTGCTCTTCATGTCATCCCATTTGCTTTCCTTGTTTTCATGTCATATCATTTTTTTTTAAATTTAATTTCTTTAGTTCCATCTCTGTCTGTCTATTTAACTTTCTTTTCTTATTTTAGGGATTTCAATGGGAATAATTTTGACAAGTTTTGTTCTGTTTCTTTACACCCAATTTAATCTCAATATAATTTCAAATTTTCTGGATTTTTGTATTTCATTTTTGATTGACCATATCTCCTTTCTGGAGTGTTTGTTCAACTTGGTCCTCCAAATTCAAGATTCATTCTCTTTCCTGAAAGGCAGAAGAAGAAATTAGAGTGGATGATAAGACATAGGATGGTATATTTTCACAATGATCCAGTTGTCATACTTTGTAAACTTACAGGAATGATAGCTGTAAATGCAGAAAGCAGGTGTACGTGGATCACACTTCTCTTTTTAGAACAGAGAATATTCAGATTGAAGCTCAGTGAAAATAGTCAAGAGTAGTACTTGAAAAAAGTTCATTCTGGCAGAATGTGTTTTCATAATTTTCCATAAAAGATAAAATAAACTCTTCAAGCTGTTTTCCGTGACCTTAAATAGTCAGAACTTTTCTACTTTCACTTGTAATTTCCAGTTTTGTGTTTTATAACTCATTCATGACTATCTTCCATGATATAAATCCATACATCAAGCAATTTATTATTTTAATGATGCTTCTTATTAAATACATATTTGGTATTATTTCATAATTGTGGTAAATATTGTTAAATTTTCATGAGATTAAGAAATATATAAAAAAATATAAATTGCTTTACCAATTCCGAGTAATTTTAAGTATTCACTTGAGTTTAAGCAACACTTAAAAAGGGATCTGTTCTTCCATTTTCTCAACTCTTTAGAGATGCAAAAAAAAAAAAATTTCCTGATATTACATAACACATTTTTTTTCCTAAAATGAAAAAAAAAAAATTCTGGTCAGTTAAATCTGGTAAAATTAAATATAGGGGGTTCTTTCAATTTTTGCTACTCATAATCTGTGTAAACAAGTTTTATAAGAATTTGTGTTTTGTAAATAAATCAGACTTCAATTCCCTTGAGTTGTTTTTATACTTTCCCCAGTGAAACGAGTGTGATGGGGAATGGAAAAGGAAGGAGAAGAAGGAGAAGGAAATAGAAAGAATATAGTTCAAAGTCTTTGTTTCTTATTACTGTAAGAGACAAAATGCTATATTTACTGGTTCACTAGTTTGTTCAATTGCAGTAATTTTTATGTTCCTTCATGTTAACTTTTTAAAGTGCTCTGTAATAAATTATATCAGAAAGGACACTTTTGTGTTCAGATGTTCTTCTCATTCTGTGGCATTTTATAATTCTCTGTCTTTGGTAGTTTAAAATGACTTTCTGAGCTCTCCTTGTTATCAAACTACAATTTTTTTGGAAACACTCATTGATAAGAAAAAATTAATTGTGAAACAGCAGGAAATAAAGAAGTGTCACTTAACACAAACTTTTTTTTTTTTTTTGTTCAGCCAAAATAACACAAATAAATGTGCTTTCAAATATTTCAGGAAAGAAACAAAGTTGAAAAAGGACATTTTTTGGAGTACTTTACATTTTGTAAACTCAAATCAACTTTAAAATAGTAAGTATATTTCCTTCTTTCTGCATACACAATATTTCCTAGGAGCATGTTCTTCCAACCCCCATCTTGAAAAAAAAAAACACAATTCTGACAACTTTATGCAAATATAGCCTCATTTAGTGTGAAATGTCTGGCTTGTAGCCTAATACAGTGTGCAGTGAAATGGTTATCAAGTTGAATTATCATTTTTCCGACCTCAAGGTTAAAAAGAAATATTTCCTCTGACCATACTTCATGTTTTGAATCTGCATGAATATAAAATACATTGAAGTGCTACTGCATGCATCCATGACTTTCCCATCCCTAAAGTTTAATTATTTTTATGGACACTGATACATTCTGCACTTAGCTGTTAATCTGCTCCTGGTGGATACCCCACTCCTTACAACTTATATAAAAATACCTTGGATGATGCTACTTTTAAAGATTATTTTATTTTGGTTTTTTCTCCTGTGCATAATTTTGCTTGGATATTCAATTAAGAATGTACATGAAAGAAATGCTTCTTGTTCTTATGGAAATCAATTATTTGAGCACATAAAGAGCCATAAGGGATATTAGTGGATCTATTGATATCAAACAAAAGTTAATTTCTCATAAGACCCTTGTCTGAGCTAAGGATGTGATCAAGGAATCAAAGGAATCAAGGAGTCAAAGTGCTGATGACTCTTCAAGAAAATGCATAAGTAAAATTTACCTATAAAGAATGGATTTTTACCCATTAAACTTATTTTAAAACTTCCTTTCTTCAGGTACCTGGTACCTTTCTTCAGGTGCCATTTCAGAGCAAATGAAATGGAAACATTATCTATTTGCTGCCCATCTGTCCTGTAAGTATAAATCTGGAATATTATTTTAATCTATTAACTGGTAATCTGAATTGAGAACTATCAGAATATGATCCAAATACTTTCAGGAGGTTTAGACCCAGTAGATACCTTCACAAAAGTATAACAGTTGGCTTTTTTGCAGAAGAAAAGTGCTTGTGATTGAAAATATTATTGCCCTTAGATTTTTATTTTAAATGAAATTTTGAGAAGCTAAAAAGTTTCAAAATTATTTGCTTTATTTACAGATCTCAGTTCCAATTAACTTTTGAAATATCTTTCTAAACTCCAGTTTGAGAAATGTTGTTTATTTCAAATTTCCTTATGGGGAATGTGGACACCTGACTTTCAAATAAGCATTATTCCATCATGACTGACCACACAAAGAGGAGCAATAGAGATAGTTTTGAAAAAGATTTGAGACAAAAGCAATGTCAGGGTACAGCTGGGTAACTGATATCTGGGGACTCAATAGACAAGTTAATAGATAAGTTTCCCTTGATCACTTGGAATCAGGGGTTCATGTCCTTTTTTTTTTTAATACACATCATTGTTTCAAAAATAATGACAATTACATGCTTTTGGAGTTCTTACTATGACAGATGTATTTAGAAAGCATTTCTGAGCATCTCTGTGGATTTTAAAATATATTACATTCCAGAGGACATTTTGGTGTAATGTCTTTTGCTGCAAGACTTACCACATATGCTATTGTAAGATAAGGGAAACAAAATTAATTAACATCTAAATTATGTCTATATTTTCATGCTAATCATGCTTAATTAATTTATGAATATTTTATCATAAATCACCCAGTAGTTTTAATAAACTGGTTTTTATAATTTATTAATATGAATATATAAATACTCCCAAATGTGTTTTAAAAAAAATATAATTTAGGAGTCAAATAATTTCTATGGTATGCTAGGATGGACTGCAGCTGCTCACGGAAATATTAACTGCATTATCTTAATTTTTTGTTTGTTACCTTTCCTGGGTCTTTTAGGGTTTGTCATTTTTGAAGAATTATTTTTTGTTTTTAAAAGGATATTGCATATGTTTTGCTGTTTATCCATGGTAAACAAATTGGTTTTGGACAGCTAGGTCACATTGTAGAAGATGGTCAGAATTAATGGAGGAAAAAATCAATGGACATTATGGCAGGTCTCTGATAACCATATGCGAAAAGACAATATTATCAATATTTCTTAATATTGGCTGACAAACTAGAGGCTGGAGACGAGGGCTTTTCCACAAGTCCTCAGCTTTTAGTTCCTTCTTTTATTCAGATTCTTCTGCTCCCAGTTTCTTTTGCTCAGAGATATACCTCGCTGCTTGCATTTATGTGTTTTTTTAAACTGTTTGATCCACTAGGTAGAAATTGTGTTTCCCAAACATCTGTAATAAAAAACACCAATCCAGATCAAAACACCCTTTTTTCCCTATGTACCTGTTTTTTAACGGAGGAGCAGAAGA
This sequence comes from Chloebia gouldiae, assembly GCA_003676055.1. Taxonomy (NCBI): domain Eukaryota; kingdom Metazoa; phylum Chordata; class Aves; order Passeriformes; family Passeridae; genus Chloebia; species Chloebia gouldiae. The sequence continues at coordinate 2,516,668 of QUSF01000001.1, forward strand.
TGTTAACTACATGGACTTAATTTAAATGCATCCAAATGTAGTTTTTGGTTGTAAAGGAGACATCCATACTTTTAAATGTGTGATTCTCTTACATGATGCTGGATTGACCAGTCACATGTCATATCACCTTAATTTAACATCCTTTGAAAGAATGGTCTAAATTATCTAGGATATCTGGGCATATGTGGCAGCAAGAGACTCAAGACTTCTCTGACTGAGCATAATATGCAATCATTATTTGTCTTAAAATAAACATCCTTTCATGCACACAGGAAACCTATTATCCTATTGTGACCACACAGACAAAGGTGTCCAGTTATACTTTTCCTTCTTTACTTTCCCATTTTCAATTATACTTATGTTCTCTAATTATATTACAGACCTCACTTTCATTTTTGAAGCAATCAAATCAGGATTTGTACTGAACACCGGGTTGATAATGTAGAGATGTTTTTGTTATTGCTGAGAAGGGCTTACACAGAGCCAAGGCCTTTTCAGCTTTTTGTACTTCTACACTAGTGAGAGGGCTGGGGATCCATGGGAAGTTGGGAGGAGACACAGCCAGGAGCAAAGGATTTTTCAGACCATATGACATCATATTCACTATATAAAGATGGGGCAAAGAAGGAAAAAGTAAAAACATTTGGAATGATGTTTTTTTGTCTTCCCAAGTAACTGTCACATCTGATGGGACCGTGCTCTCCTGGAGAAGGCTGAACATCTGCCTGCCCTTGGGAAGGAGTGATTTAATTCCTTGGTTTGCTTTACTTGGATGCATGACTTCTGATTTCTCTTAAATGTCTTTATCTCAACCCGTGGGTTTTCTGGCTTTTACTCTTCTGATTATCTCCTCAGTTCCAATGATGAGGGAGTGAACAACTGGCTGTATGATACTTAGTTGCTGGGTGGGGTTAAGCCATGACAATATGTCACACATTCCTTATAAAAACCTATATTATCGCTCTATTTTAAATTATTTCTCTTACCTATACTAGATTAGCAATTGGAAGATTCTAAATTATTTAATAAATGCAAATAGTCCAATTCATTCTGAAGAAACCTTATTATTGTAAATAGCTCAATCAAAGAGATGCTTGAATAAGTTTTCCATTTGTGTGTGTGCTGGGGCAACTGATGAGAATATAATAATTTCAGTGATTTTAACAGCAAAATACCAGGAAAAAAAGTTTCATTTTGATAGTATTGAAATGTTAATTTCTTGGTGTTAAAAGAGTTTAAGTATAGGTTTAGATGCTATATACTCCTGTAACAGCAGGAAAGATTGAGTAAGAAAGTAGGAAAGGCAAGTAGCAAGGGCCTTTTCAGGTTTGCCCATAGAATTTTTCTCATCAGCAATTAAAATCTGATATATTTTGGAGGAGAGATATGAAGACCAAACCCCACTGCGACATGTCTCTGCAGGGCAAGTCATTACCAGTTCACTGACAATTGTTTCAACTAGCTTTTTGATGGAGGGAAGAATTAACAATTTTTCATAGGAGTTCTTTGGTATTGATAAATCACTTTCAGTTTCTTGCCTCTAGCAGAAACAATACATCTCTGCCCTTCAAAATTATAACTACTATTCCACAGCAATCTTCCTTGTGTCTGGTACTATTTTCAAACTATTTACATTATCTGGATGACATATTTTTCCATGCTCAAGCTGTGAGACCACTGTTATACTCCTGATTTATTATATTCCAAAGTTTATGCCTGCTAAAAGTGTTTTACAGACTTATGTTTAATAAACCTAAAAGAAACACACAAAGACAGACAGTACAAATTTTCATTTCCAAAGAGAAATATTTCTGGTTTTGGCTGAATGAGCATTTTATTTCAGCTAACCATTTCTTGAGGGAGCTTGAAGGAAAAACTGTTCATTTGGAATCTCAGAAGACTTTGTTAAGGGAAAAAAAGGAGACTGTGGATTTTTGAATGAAATTATGAAAGACTCTTTGATGACAGCAATGAAGAATTTGTTTTCCTGACTAACAGTGATTTTTTTTTAAAAGAAAAATTTCTGTAATTAAAAACTAAAACCAAAAAGGTAGGGGAGTTAAGATGTCTGTACTGCAAACACATTCAATTGTCTTATGTTTGATTTTTTTTTTTTATTCAAAAAAGAAGGCAGTTTTTTTTTTTTTCAAACTAATTGTTTCAGGGCACTTTCTCTTTCTATCATTCAAAGAGAAGAGAAGGGAAAAAGTGTGAAAAGTGAATGGAAATGCATATAATACAGAATAAGAGTCCTATAGCAGAAGTATTGGAATGGTGGTATTAGCAAATTCTTGGACACATGGCCTGAGATATTCTGTCATTTTGCCTTGGTTATTTTATTTGAGATATTTCAAAAGGTGATGTGGATTATTTTTAGCCATGGCTACAGGCACTGCACAAAGAACAGTCATGTCATCTTCACCTAGTTCTGAATTTGGATGTGGTGCTAGATAGTGAGAGGGCTGTCACTAAGGAACCATGGTGGAGTGACACTAAATTAGGCACAGAAGGAGCTGCTATCACTGGCATGGTTTTAAAAGCTTGCATTTGGGCTTGTGTCTCACACTTTGAACATGTTCTGTGTTGAATAAGGGTAGTCTGTTCCCTGCTCATCGCTCTAGAGCTTTTTAGCAAATGTGGATCACTACAGAGATTACTTATAAAAACCTGCCATGGGAAGAGAATGTATGAGTCAGGAAACAATTGTCTAATGAGAGACAAGGGTAAAAACTAAGAGAAAGTCATGAACCAGGTTTAAAACACCAGAAATTACTTGATTTATAGAAACCTGCAGTTTGGAACCTTGTTTCATGTAAATCCCAGTTGTTGAACTAGAAGAAAATGAAGATACTAAAACTTGCACATATTTTATTCAGATAGATTGAATTAAATATGAAAAAAGGCTTAGTCTTGATATGATTTTCATGATTTGTAGTTTATTGCAGCTCATTCTTGAATATTTTTAAGCCACAGAAGCAGTGTGATTTCATGGGAACAAAACTTTCAGTAAAACAGGATAACTTATTTTTATGAAAAGTACCTTTGCGTGATCTTTCACAAAAACTAAGAGCTTAAGCTGTTCCTCCAGTAAAGGCAAATTAGAAAAGGGAAAGCTTAAAAGAAAAAAAAAAAAATTTTGTATTTTCTTGTACTCAGTGGGACTCAGGAAAATTTAAAGGTAAGATTAAACCAGATTTTTGGGAGAAGAGGAAGCAAGAAAATGTAAAAGATGAAGTGGGGAAAATATTGAGGCAAGGAACTCCTAATCTGTGGGATAACTGGTTTTAACACTCATGGTACCAACCCGCATATAAGGTTTTCAAGGAACTATAACAGTTCAAAGTTGGTAGCTTCTTTCATATTTATTTCTACAAATATATCACAGTAAATTAGATTTCATGATCTTCCACAGTCAAATGAAGTAGTAGTACTGATTAATTTGAGTTTATTAGGCAGTTCAATCTGTGTAATAAAAGAAAGAGCAACCTTTTTCTTTTGGCATGAAAAAAGAAATTACAGATTCATAGAATTATTTAGACTGTAAAAGTCCTCCAGGATCATCAAGTCCAGCCTTTGACTGATCACTACCCTTTGAATTAACCATAGCACTATGTGCTGTGTCCTGTTGTTTCTTGAACACTTCCAGGATGGCAACTACACTGGTTCCCTCGGCTGCCCATTCTAATGCTTGGCAACTCTTTTATTGAAGAAATCCCTCCTGATGTCCAACATTTACCTGCATTGCCACAGCCTGAGGCCATTTCTTATTGTCCTATCATTAGTTACCTGGGAGGAGAGGCTGCCCCCCACCTGACTACAACCTCCTTTCAGGTAATTACAGAGAGTGGTAAGATCACCCCTGAGTTTCCTTGTCTCCAGGCTAAACAACTCCGGCTCCCTCAGTCTCATGTGACTCACTCTCCAGATCTTTCATCACTTCCATTGCCCTTCTCTGATCATGCTCCAACACCTCAATGTCTTTCTTGAAGTAAGGGGCCTGAAATTTGACGCAAGATTTGAGATGTGACTTTACCAGTGCCGAGTAAGAGACAAACACTGCCCTGATCCTGCTAGCTGTGCTATTCACGATACAACCAAGATGGACACTGAGTGGGCATACTCTTCGCTCACGCTCAGCTGCTGTTGACCAACACTCCTAATCCTTTTCTGATGGGCCTCTTTCCAGCCACTCTGCTCCCAGTTTGTAGAGCTGCACAGGGTTGTTATGACCCAAGGGCAGGACTTGGCACTTGATCTTGTTTGAAACTCATACAACTGGCCTTGGCCCATTGATCCAGCCTGTCCAGATCTCTCTGCGGAGCCTTCCTACCCTCCAGCAGAACAATACTCCCACCAACTGAGTATTATCCACAAACCCACTTGAGGGTGCACTCAATCCCCTCATCCAGATCATCAATAAAGATACTGAACAGGACCAGCCCCAGTACTGAGCCCTGGGGAACCCCACTAGTGGCCAGCCACCAACTGGATATGGCATCATTCACCACCACTTACTGCTGGACTGCTGTGACTGACTTGGTGTCACACTGGTACACTGGTTTTGTAATATTTGTCTTTCTAGAAGACTAGAATAAAATCACAATGATAGTTATTACTTAGTGGGTGAACAACAACACTTACTTCAAAGATGTGGTTAAGAACTCTTTGATATTCGAGTTTATTTTTTGGGGAAAGTGTAGACTGTTCTTTTTTGCAAACCAACGACTATTTTTTGCCTGGTAAATGTTTATTTTTTCAAAAGAAATAGTTCAAAATCTTCTGGAGTCAGGTGAACTCATTATGACAATCCTGTGGCAGCAAAAGTGACAATTTTTTTTTCCCTTTTGGAAGTTAGAAATTTGATATTTCATTATGCTACAGAAACAGATTTTCCCTGTTTCTATGAAATGACATATAATGAACTCTTATCTCTCTATCATGACACTGTACAGCTAGAACATTGTTTTTAAAGGCAGTTTTAAATTCCCTGATTGATTTATTTCCCTCTTTGGAGACAAAAACAGATTCCTTTTGAAAATTGTTTATCTAAATTGTTTATCTCAATTTTATGTAAAATTCAGAATGAATGAAAATATTTCAGTTCTTGGAAGAACAATTCCATAACATTTGGTTCTTTTTTTCATCAATGACAGTACTGTAAAGTTATGCATTTACATGTACAGACATTTCAAGGCAAAGATTACTAAAGATGCTGGCAGGTTCCTGAATCTTTTACTTTTAGGTCAAAGACAGTATCTAATATATTGTTGTTGTTTAGTCTTACAAGATTATGAAATATAAATAATTGATTGTGACACAAGTAAAAATAGTGAAGATTTTTTCCTAAAAAAGATGTGCAAATACATCTTGAAAAGACAAAATCATTGAGGAACTGAATGTTTATAATGAAGTAATTTTCATAAGGAATATATACTTCTATGAGTCCGGATATTCATGTCTGTCTGTGGCACTCAGCTCCCATTGAAAAGGTCAGATATTGAAAGAGTTTGATTTGGGATGAGGTGAGAAAAAATAAAAATGTGTCATAAATTTGGTAAAAATAGTTGAAACTATAGATTTAATGTTTCTTTCTCATCTGGTAAAATACTTAGAATTAAATTATTGACTAATCCAGGTCTGTTACAAATGTCTTTTTTGCTTTTCCTGATTATGTAGCTTGTATAACTTTTATGATAAATGGAAAACTTCATTCTCTTTAAAGAATTTCTAATTTTTTCATTGTTACAGTAAAATCAGCACTCTTGCAGATCTTAGAAAACTGTGAGGACAGAGAATCCATTTTGTTCATATGTGGTTTTATCCTAGGCTTTATAACTCGATTTTACTGTATTTTTTCCCCTTTCTCATTCATGACTTTTTGTGTGACCCTCCCTAGAGATCATGATTGAAATAATTCCTGAGTTTGAGTAAAATGGACCTTATTGTATCTATGAAAGTATGAGTTGAAGAGGTAAAATTCATGTTGTCATAAAGTTTAAAATTGTTATCAGAGTCCTAGAAACTTATCCAAAAAAACATGGTGAAGACATCTTAGTGTTCTATATGTGTTAAAAAGAGAGAGAAATAACAGTGAATGCTCTTGAATCAACATGATTTCATTTAGGAAGGAAGCAGAAAACAAAGGTGACAGAGACAGTATTTTTTATGTGCCATTTTCTTAAACACCTATCCAACTTTCTCCACCTCTAATAAAAAAAAAAATAGTCCATGCAGAATAGAGGCACAAAAATGGAAAAAAATGAAAGAATTGGAGAAAAAAGAATTTTACTCAAAATACATCTAATGAAGACAGTTATAATTTTGCGTCTCATATGGTAATGAGGAATGAATTAATGTATCACAGAATGCGGGGCAAGTTTACCAGTTTGATGCATAAATACACACAGGTAGCAGGGATGTGCTCTACAAAGGATCTCAGTGTTGAACAATAAGTGGTTTGCATCTGCTTACTTTAATTTTCTATTTCTTTTATATAGAAAAATGAATGGCTGCTGAGTTCTCACAGAATTGACCTGTGTATGTGGAAATGGTGTTTCCCAAGGCTTGTTTATATCTGATATTGCTCTTTCATTGCTACTTATTTAAATACCAGTAGGTAACATTATAATTTCTTATTTTCATAACAACATTTTTTTAAAAAATGTACTTTTTGTTTCTTTGTTTGTTGGTTTTCCATTTCTTATTTTTTCTTTTTCTTCTTCCTTTTCCCCTTATTTTTCTTTTTGCTATAATCACAACCTCTTTGGGAGTCCAGCACTACTCCTTTCACTGCTACAGCAGTGTATGGTATCAGGATAGTTCATTGCAGCTCATTATGCCTGAAACCTAAAATATACAATTCCTGGATGTATGTGTTTGTTGAGAACCAGTGAACTACTTATTTCTAGTTGAAATATTTATTTGCTTCTGACATAGCTTAACATAAAAACTTTTTACTTCCTCGGATCCCTTCTACAGCTCTCAAATTGTGACCAAATTTTGAGTAAACAGCTGAGATATTTCTCTCTGTAATCTTAGCTTTAGAAACATTAATTCTGAGAACTCCAAGTACAGAGGCATGCGTACAGAAGCATAGAAACATAGTCCATTAATGCAAGTAGAGCTGCATGGACTAAGGAAAGGCAGCTATAACTTTGCCTTACAGATCCTGATGGGTTGCAGATATAAAATCATTTATTTCCTCCTGTAGAATACAGGAAGGATGAGTTAGGACTAATGGATATTACACTTCAGACATAAAGCCGTGTCATGTAACAGAATGTCTTGACATTTCCAGAGAAGAGTTGCTGATGGAGAAGTACAAGCTGGCAGTGAAGTGTGCACACATCCCCAGGTAAGGCACAAAGCACTTTTAGGCTGTGAGTTTTATGCTGTGATGAGGTGCTAATTGCTTCTCACTGAAGTACAGATTGATCTGACACACTATCCTCCTCCAGTGGACTCTAACATAATCTGAAGTGATTCAAGAGCTCAGAAATAAATGAAAGTAGAGAAATGCATTTCATTTCATTACTTTCTCCTTGCTGGTAGCTTTTCCTTGTGATTTAAGTCTGGGAACAGCTGCAAAAAGGGCTTAGGATGTATCTATATGCTTGCCAACATGTGCTCTTGAGGAGATGTAGTTGAGTTTTGTAGCAACAAAGAACCTCTAAAGAGAAGCTTAATGATTTGCAGTTAAAGGCTGTACATTAATTTCTTTACATAGAATGTCCTAACGTGAAGAAAATATTCTCATCCCTTTAGCTCAGGTTTGGGGAAATAAAATCTGTTAATGGTATCCCAGTCAAGTAATCCATTCATTTGGGGATAGTGCAAGCATTGCTATACTATACTCTACATGGACATTCATGGAAACATCAGACAAAGTCAAATCTCCAGTCCCTTTTTGTATCACATTTTGAAATGGCACATCTTGAATTTTAAACTATATTGCTCAATGGATGCCTTTTAATGCCCATAGCTATGACCTGATTGAACTTTTGATGACACTTATGGGAACATTTTATTGTATGGGTACTAGTAATGTGAATTATTTGGTTTTACATTGTTAGCCACTAATATAATTTACTAATATTAATTGACTAAGTTTTCCTTTTCCTTCTGCCTTTATGTCTCACAATATCTTTGTGTTTATTAAAAAGTAGTATTGTTATAAAGATATGGCAACAACAAGGGTGTTTATATGACTTTTGGGAGCAACATGGATGTCCAGTATTGAGCTGGGTATGTTACAGGAATAAGTCTTGCTGTGAAATTTTTGTCATCCCAGAGCAATGGGAAAATAGCACAAGAAATAATGTTAGTTTTGGGACTGCATGCACAGTTTTTTTCTTTTAATAATGCCAGCAGTCTGACCTTGTATGTGCACCAACATTTCAGAAATAAAAAATAATGAAACACAAAAGGTGAGAAATTAGGTACCTAGGCAATCCATGTTATTTTAGCCACATTGATTCAAGTCTCTCTAATAGAAATGCTTCAAATATGAACTGCTCCCAGCTTCTGAAGACAGTAAAAAAGTTGATCATTGTAAAGAAAACAGTGCTGTGAAGAGAGACAGAAAGGAGGGAAAAACAATCTTCCTCTGAAAAAAAAAATCTACACCACCATTGAAACTTATTTCTTACAATAGTCAATGCTGACATTTAATGCTTGTGTTGCTCCTGGATATGCCACACATCACACAGTGTAAAAAGCAGGGAATAGAGCATTTTATTAACTTTCTTTGACCCATCATTTCTTGATTTTGGTACATAAAGGTGTAATGGAACATACACCAAGGGGGCTAGAGAAGACAAAGCTTTGAAAGACAAATCATAAAAGAAGAACTTTTTACTGCAGTGGTATTAGAAGTCCTTTGTGGCAAAGGGAAAAAAAAGGAAAAAAAAAAACCCTGTGTGAGATCTTTAAGAAATTTCTGATGTTGGAAAGAAAGTGCCCTGCAAAGAGAATGTAGGCAGGACAAATGCCTGCCCTTTGTCTGCAACTGCTTTGCTCTTACTGGTTTGTGTTGCTTGTTAAGCTACACCATGTGGTCATAATCTTAGCTGCTGTGGTGAACAGTCCTCTGAAAGAGCTGAATCCAGAGTCTTTAGAAGTCATTACAAAGATTTTTTGCTCTTCATTTCTGTTTGAGTCAGATAGATCAGGATTGATTTTGATTAGTTCTATCGTCTAATGTTTACAAAGTTTAAGCACATTAAAATTTAGCATTACTTCACCTAATGATCTGAATAGAAGACAAGAAAGAGAAAAGCAGAGAAGACATGTTTTTTCCTCCTAAGTCTATTCACTCTTCTTCACTACAGCACATTCCACAGGTCAAGTAGTGATCATGGTACTACATTCTTGTCTAAAGGGTTCTCATTTACACTAGTCAAAAAAATCTTTTTGGTTGAGTATGAATCTTTACATATTAAAAAATACATACCACTCATTACCATTCTGCATTTTGCCTTCTAAATGTGTTTAAAAGTATCTGCTATGTTGCAGATGACCTCTGCTGACACAGAAGCAGAGAGGTGAAAGGAGAGTTAGTTCTGGGGTTTTTTTATAAATAAATGCTTCAGATTTCAGATTCTTGTACTGAGTTTTCCTCTGTAGCCTTGAGCAAAGTGCTCAGCATCCCTTCTTTCTAGCAATCCTCCAGTCACTTTGTGTCTGAACCTGATATTTGAATCATGATGGAGAAAGATCAAGCTTGGATACTCTTAAATCATCTCAGAATCAGGGCAGGCAAAACTCTTGATTATACTTTGCCTTGAATTTTCAATTTATTTCCTTGTTAAATAGGTCCAAATTTTTGGAGAAATTCAGGATTTGAAAGTTGATGACCATTTTTCAGAGTAGCTAATTTTCTGTTGAGTACCTACACAAAGTTTGCTGGATTTTCAGTCTCTGTCAGCAACCTGCAACTGCCACTGAGAGCTGTTGAAAACCTGCTCACATCATTAAGGTACTTGAAAGTGATCTTTAATATCTTGAAATGCTAGAATTACAGACTATAAGAAAGATGCATTATTCCTCACAGAGCATTGTGTTACTCCCTTGGTGTTTTGGAAAAATAATGTTAATAGCTGCTGCAGAACCCAGTCATGTGAAAGCAATGGTTCTGGCATTAATTGTGCTTAAACAAAGAGTTTTAGTGTAAACCATTGAGAGCTGTCCTCAGTAAATTACTCTCAGAATCTATATATATCTTTAAATCTCCCTGGCTACTGGCAGACAACTTACTTGCCATCTGTTGTTTTCCACAGATGAAGGTTGCTCTCAATTTCTAGAAAGCTAAATAAGGTTTTTGATGGAATTGCCAGCTAACTGCAGATGTGGTCCTCTTAAGGGCTGCACAGGGGACTCACTAAAACATGATCAAAGTTCGGTAAAGAATAGAGAGAAATTTCAGAAGGTTAGTAGTGTCAGCCATCCTTATTTATAAATATTTTTATGTAATGAAAAAAAAAATCTGCCCAAGATTCATAAGCATAATAACACCGTCATTTGTTGATGTGCAGATTAATTATCTCACTTTCTCAGTGTTCTGAGTTGCAATGAACTGAAAAGCACAAAAACCTTGCTAAACCACCTGAACATTTTTTTCAATGCTGTAGCAAACTATTATCACACGTGACTCAGAAGTATCCATACCTTGGGGGTCAATCTTGACTAAGGTCCTTAGAATGAATTTTTTAGTTTAAATATAAAGGACAACCAAGAAGATGAACTTTTTTCTATGTAATAGTTTGTTTCATCTTTTCTTTTGTGCTATTATTTTCTGCTCTCCATCACATTTTGCTTTAAAGCCTTTATTTCCTTTCCCTTCAAAGCATTGCAGTTTTCTTTCTTCTGTCACTTCCGACAGCTTTCTTTCTTTTTAAAACACTTCTGATGTTTTCCCACACTGGTCCCACAGCCTGGCAACAAGGTAGGGAAGATCCTTCTTTGGAGAAGACAGCTGGACAGATCAGTCTGTTTATCAATGGAGAATTGAGGAACTTTAGACAGATGTCAGACTGAATCCAATAGTTAAATCTGCAGCAAAATCAGCTTCCTGGGCAAAAAATACCTAGGTGTACAGACTCATATGAAAGCTAATTTTATGTGGATTTGATGGAAGGAAATTCAATTAATATAATCAAATAATGTACATATAATAATCATTGACCTGTTTCCAGATGCTCCTCTTCCAAATTTTTGTAAAGTATTATGAACCATTAACAATACTTGTGAAAAATTATGACACCTGCAAAAATTTATTACATTAATTTGTATTTATTTAAAATAATTGTTTAAATTGTTTCCAAATTTCCATTCCTGATACAAACTCAGATGTTGCCCAAGGTATGTTTAAGACTGGATGCCTACCTCAAAAAACTTTTGAAAACTTTTGAATTATTTTTTGACAAATTTTTGTGGTGTCTAAAAAAATTTTCACACAGTGAAACCTCTGAAAATACTGATCACTTGGCAAAGTGAGATGTACATTTTCACCATACATTATTGAAAAATATTTTGAGTTGGAAGGGACCCACAAGAATCACCAAGACCAGCTCTTGGGTGAGCGGTTCATATGAGCTCAAACCTGCAACTATAACCTGCAATACATGGCAACTTAAAACTCAAGATAATTTGGAAAAATGCAGTTATAAATAGTTTTTTTCTCTATGTTCCTTATCCTAAAGTCCATGGTACCTTATTGGTAAGTTTGAAGGAAATGAGGAGTTAAGCTTTATGTTAGAAGAAAATATATAAGTCCACACATGAATACACAAAAAATGTTGGAAATATTTCCTGTGGAACTAGAAAACTTTTTTTGTGTGTGTTAATGAAAACAGTAGAGTTTCAATTATGCCAAGTGATGATTCTTAGGAATTGTCTTTCTCTCACTGGACAAGGTGGGGAGCTTTCCTTCCACAGACAGATGAGGAAATGACTGAATTGCTTATATGTTGGCACAACTGCAGCAAAAATAAGGGCTTGAAAAATTAGGTACCCATCCTAAGCCATTTCAGCATGTGCATAACTTTGCTCACACATGTAATTCCATTCAATGTTATAAAACATTTACATCCTCTGGACTTCATTGGATATTTGTTTTTATAAGCTGCATCAAGAAACATTGTCATCTACTTTGTATTTCCCCTAAAATCTGGCATGCAAATCTATTCTACTTGAAGGTCACTAGTAGAACTTGTACAAAATTCAGAGCTTTCAACAATAAAGTGAATAAATACCCACAAAATTATTTATGCCATCTTAAGGTCACATGGTTTTGACCAATAGGCTGCATAAAGGCACACAAAAATGATTTATGTCTCTGAAATTCCCCTGGTAAAAGAATAAGGAAACATGGAAAATTGAGGTACTTCCCCTTGAGTATAAATGTCTACTAGGGAAGGAACGAGCATGGTCAACATTGAAAATATTTCTGGTTTTAATTGCAGAAAGAATTTCACTTTCCTATGGATACATGCTTTAATTATATGGATTTCAGTTACATCTGGTAACCAAAATTTCCTAATCTCCATAGATATCAGGTACATCAGGGAAAGTTTGGAGGTAAAGAAAACTAACTGTTAAAGGACAATTTCCTCCTCACCTTAATCTAAGACATAGAAATAACCATCCCTCAAGGAATATTTGTGCAGTCTTGCATTTCTGAAATTGTTTCCATGGTACTCACAATTTAGAACTGAGTATAGAAAATCTTTAAATATTTTCAGCATTTTGTTATGTTTTAATCTAGAGTCACATTAGAATACAGTAGTAAAAAGCAAAGCTATGAATGTAGCTAAGTATTTAAATACACTCCACTGGGAATTGAAACAATATTTTAAATTTAAAAATGTATTTTAAATACATTTTAATGTGTTTTATGATCTTGTGAGTATTCCTGGAATTATTTAAATAATCTTTCTGTTTGCTGCTAACAATGTTTCCATAATTTTCATTTTTATATTATTTTACTATAGGTTTTATTTCTTTCACATTTTTTTCAATTTCCAGAGGGATATTGGCAAGAGACTCTAACCTGTCAGTTATCAGAAGGGAGGCTTCTCATAAACTATGTAATCTATTTTAATGATCTGAAAATAGGTATTTTGGAATACAGGCAGTAATGCTCCTGAACTGGAGTCCAGTTTTCACCTTTGCATCCTGCTCTACGTTGTTTAAATGGAAGTCAAAGCACTGACACAGAGCAATGTCAGGTTTTGCATCTCAGGGGACCTTACTGAAACCTGCAGTCTAAATAAGGATATGAATTAAATCTCTCTAGGGTTTCAGTGTTACATTACAGATACAGAAATAGATGAGAATCAAGCTGTTTATTTAACTTTACCTGCACTTTGAAGTCTCCTCTAGGATAAGATTCTCTATATCTTAGTCATCTATTTTTTTCCTCTAAGACTTTTTCATTCAAAGTGTAGTATACAAAGATTGGTGATTATTATAGAGGTTTTGTATCCGCATCCAAATCTTAGCTCTGTAATTCAGACACATCCTCAGAATTAATGCTTTTTACAAATGTCCTTAACTATCATTTGGGGAAATTCAAATGTGTTTTAAGAGATAGATGAAAACTCACACAAATAATCAGAGATCAAGGAGTCAATGTTAAGGTCGGTACTTTTTATTTGCATTTTTAGACACCTATGCAGAGCTATTGATTTCAGCAGAGCTGTGCAAATTAAAACCAAATGTGAATATGGCATTGACTCTTTCCTTTAATCAGTATTTCTAACAGATGATCTGTTAACAGAATATTATTAAACATTAGTCTTTCCAAGCACTCATTACCTTTCTACCAGAAAGGGAACTTTTCATAGCACAGTGAATAATACACCTGCTTTTAGCAGTAATTGCTTTGGTGCTGTGTGCATATAAGAATGAGGTGTACCAACCTCCCTGAATGTAAATGGGGTGAGATGTGTCGGGCACCTGCTATATTGTGGAGTTGCAATTAATAACCAGAAATCTATTCCTGAACATTAAGTTGGGCAAGGTGAGTATTAAACTATGTCCATGACTGATAGCAGACATCTACTGAAATGAAACCTAAGCTAGATTGCCATTGAAAATATATCTGAAATGTAAATAGCTTTCATTGTTTGATAAACCTAATTTTTACAGTTTATAAATTACCTTGAATTTGTTTGCACAGTTTAGCTAAACTAAAAATAAGAAGCACCTTAGCAGCAAATGAAGTTTGCAAAGCATCACCCTGAGTGTAACTGAATGTACATCAATGACTGATGGATTGTGTCCTGGGACCATTTTTTCTTTCTTTCTTTCCCTAGGGGTATTCCACAAGATACTTGTAACTACTTCAGGCACTTTACAGAACAAGATAGATGAATTGCCAGATTTAGTTTGGAAAATCCTATATAGCAATCAATCCTTCTTCCTTTGCAAAGCCACCTGAAGTTTCAAGTTTTAGAGCATGCATCATTCTGACTTTAGTGACTAGGAAGAATGTGCTGCTGACCTACTCCAGATTACTTCTTCTGAAATAGCCAGTGCTCATTTTCAGGTCCAGTTCTTGTACAAAAATGATCTTTAGTTGACATGAAATATGCCTTTGGTCTGAAAAACACAGGTAGGTCTGAAAACCACAGATATACATATACTGAGTCCAGACTTCATGATTTGTTGACAACCTGTGTATATGATTTCCTTCATAACATTTTTAATTTGATTAAGTAAACTTTCCTTTACTCCTGTATTGAAATCTTGAAATCTCTGGACATTTAAGTGAGATAATTGTATGCACAAGTAAGAGGAGGACCATGAAGGGTTACATGGGAAATGAGGTGGAGCTATATTTATTATAACTCTGAGAAATCCAATTGTCTGATGTCTGCTAGCAATTAGAAAATACTACCAGAAAAAAAGTCCTCCAATTACCTTCTGTTTCACAGAGTATTTACATTAACAAATTTCTAACTAAGCAGCACTCAAGCATAGCACAATTGCTTGTTGTAAGACATGATAATTCATTCCTTGACTAGAGATTTCCCTTTACCCCTCAACCTGATGAGGCTGAAGAATAATAAAAATGATGTCTCACATTGGTTTGCATGTGTTGCATTAACAAAGTTAAATATTTGATTGCTCATACTGTGTGCTTCAATTACTGGTTTAATTTCTGGATTTTTCACAAGCAAATTGAAGGTAAATGCCTGGATTTCTTCCAGTAGTGGCTAGACTGGGAGTAAAGTCAGTGGTCAGTTTTAGACTGTGTAATCGTTTGGTGCTAGACATGAGTATCCCAACATTTTTTCTCTATTCCCAGCTTTATCCTCCACCACTTACACACATAACTCACTAGTCTAGAAAAAAAATTACCAAAATAATGTTCCTAAGTTCCAGTGAGTTGGAAAGTTTTATTAGCCTGCAGGTGGGTTTAGTGAATGGTGACACCTGAATATACACACAAAATAGGATTGAAACTGCTGGCCAAGAGATGGAGAAAGCTTAAAAATGTGGGCAACTACTCCTGAATCATTAGATATGCTGAGCAGCCTCCCACAGTTTCATCCTGAGAGAAGACACGTTCAGACATCTGTGGTATTATGTGTTATGGAGAAAAAATATTAAGAAGTTGGAGTCAGGTGATTGCTGCCTTTTCACTATACACATAATGGAATTAAAAACAAGCCTCACTTTCAAAATTTTGAATATTTCTCTGTGTAACAAAGAAATATTGTAGTAGCTGCTAGTCTACCTTGCTAATCAAATAATATCAGAGAATTATTTTTTCTCTGTTAAAGAGAAAAAAGAATGCATTCCTCTCTTACAAATGAGAAGGAATATTTGCCTTTAAAAAATCCAGTCTTCTCGGGATTTATCTATTTTTAATTGCAATTTTGGACATTTGAATCAAATGCACACTTTTTTTAACAAATTTAAATATGTTTTCTGGATACTTTCCTCTCACCTGTTTTCCATTGCTATTAAGAGGATTCAAGGTTGAATTTAGTTTCATTTCAATTGTTTTCCTTAGAAAAAACCTATTTGCTCTTTAACTGAAATTCTAAATTTGGAGCCCATAACATTAAGCAGTTTTCTAAACAATGAATAGAGCAAGCAGTTTGCTCAGTTAGGAACTTTTCTGTTCATATGTGCCCTTCTTTCTCTTGTCTGTAGCCAGAACCCAGTTCTCTCCCTTGGGTACTTCACTGATATGTCTAACATTAGGTGAGACACAGGTAGGCATTTGTATTCAACCTGTGCTTTGATTTACAGTTACTAAGATTATATTTTTGAGATATATCTGCCACTTTTTCTCTTAATTATATCCTCTGGCAATCATTTAAAACAAAAAGCTAAAACAGTGTTCATATGTATATATAACCATGGATAAATTACCTTGAAAACACCTACAGTATTGTTTTTATAATCCTACTGTTGCAGAACGTAGAAGAGGTGTTAAACTCTGATGTGGACTGAAATGTACATCTCATCTTGAAAATAAATGTATTTACTTTTGCAGTACAAGTAAAATGCACATTTTGAAAACAAAAGACAGAAAAGTAGTCCACAGTCCAGCAGCTTCCTGGGCATATTAAAAAGGAACAGAGGAGAGCAAAGAACACTTAAGTCTTCCAGTATATTGACAGATGTAACCTTAGCACACAACCGGAGACAAAATAATATATTCAGTATTTAACCAGGGTCACAGGTGTTTTCTGAGATTCATTAGATTCTTCCATAGTTTGTGTATCTTCTTGGTCCTTAGAGTCAGGCCTAAGGATATGTTCCTATGGTCACTAAACCACACAGAGAAGAAATTAAAGCCCTCAAAAAGAAAGTCAGAGCAGGAAACTACTCTATGATTAAAAAAAAAAAACACCAATCAAAAAACAAAACCAAAGAGCCAACTGAAAATAGAGGTATGCATTAAATGCCAATTTCTTTTCCAGATTTAGGGACCTCTGTGTGTTTGTGTCCACTACCACGCTTTGGAACTAACTTACTGAACCATTTCAAAACCTATAGGTAAATAAAATGAATATGGAATAAAGCACTATTGGCAGATGATGCTCCTCTCCTCTCCATTTTATGCAGGAACACAGTATGAATCCTCTGCCCAGCCTTTCAGTGCATTTCTTCCAGAAATGAACTCTGGTTCATTGTTCTAGTTAAATATTCATTGATCCCAGAAAATCAAAAGTCTGCTGTGCAATGGGTTTGGACACCACCTTAGGAAGGGAACAGCTCCTAGAGACAGGGATTGCATAAATCATTGTCCTGTCATTAATAAGTGAATGTCTCTGCTCTTAAACCAGTCCAGTGCATTTGTGTTTGCTTGCTCTCCCCATGTTAATATTTAAGTCTTCCATAAAATATTGTGACACTACCACACTGTTCCCCTTGATTTGTTATTTCTCTTGATTTTTTTTCCTAATTAGCTCACAGACTGCTGGCTAGGCCATTCTTCTGAGCTGCTGCTCTCTTGTATCTTCTAGGTATCTGCTTCTCACTATCAAACAATTTATAATGAGCTTAGATTTACTTGATCAACTACACAGAAAATTATATTTTACTTCATCTTTGGGCTGATTAAAGTCAAAATCTTTGTTTCCCTTCTAAAAACATCCCAATCACAAATCTACAGGATAAATTAGTGCAAGAATATTTTTGTCTTCTGCTGATGAACTTAGCCACGATGCTGAAGGAAGCAATATATTGCATCATTCTGAAAGAGCAGAGGATAAGAAAAAAGTTTAATTCAGTTTTGGGCACAAAATCAAGGGTGATTAGGTACACAGCAGAAGTTTTAATTTCAGCCTGTCACTGAGTATACCTTAAATAGACGATAGTAAAATCTTTACTTGTTCCTTTAGGTATCAGATTTTATGACTGCTCATCATGAAAAGCTCTTCTGATGCTAATGTTTTTTCTGATTAATGCATCCATGGAATGGATTGTAGCTTAACATCCAGAAATGTCCAGTTATTTAATTTTCATTATGAGGTTCTTTTATCATCTTTCTTTTTTTCTTTTTTTTTTTTAAGAAATGCAGACCACAGAAAGGAAAGCTGAAAGGTAAGGAAAATCTAGACAATAAAAAAGATGAGCAGAAGCTAGTTAAGAAGAAATAATAATTGCATTCAATGAAATCTAATTAAAAGTGCAAGTAAAGATTGCTGTTCATGGATTTATGTGATGATAATGCAATAACAATCTACTTGTGATATGTAGCCTTGTTACTTTACAAAATCTGAATGAAGTTCACAGGACCTGTTTAAGCCAGAGCAATATTAGCTGAGGCCACTATCTAATCAATTGCTCCATAATAAATGGGCCCCTTGTTTACAGTCATATTTTAATTCAAATTTATCTTCACAATCTAAAAAAGTGTTTAATTGCTTTAATGATATTAGCTGTCTCAGCCTTTATTACAACACTGGACATAATTACCCTCTTTAAAGGTAATTTATAGACCTCATTAACACTCTTGCCTCTCTTCTGTGATTAAAAATCTCCTAAGAATTGAAATCTCTCTGAACAGTAAAAGAATTATTGTGATTTATTGTTTGCCGTTGCTGAAATGAGCACAAAGCTGATTTATTGTAGCTGATCCATGCTGAAATTACTAGAATTGGACCAGGGAAGGGAAAGTCAGGAGCTCTTGGTAAAGCAGTTTATTTCTCTCCGTCACAGAGTTGCAGTTTCATATGGGTCCTGTCATTTGCTTCCACAAGAGCATAAAGAAATCTCTGGCAAATAAAGCTACAGCAATAAGTATCTTGAAAAAAATCTCACCTTTGCTAAATAGAGAGCAATTATATTTCTTTATTGCAAATTAAACTCTCTGACATAGCTTTAAGGACTCAACAAGGTGATATTAACACGATTTTTACATAGAAAATATTTGTAGCCATGGGAGACATTGGACTTGCTGGTTGGATAGGAAAAAACCTGTAGCTTATCTATAATTTGCATTTTGCCTTTTTATAGAAGCGAATTTTTTAATTTACTTTATTAAAAATGTAAATCTACACTACAAAGAAGCTGACTGAATAGGTCAAAAACATAGCCTCATGAAATCTAGTGTCATTGTTACCTTATCCTCACAGTCACTGTGTGATATTGAACATTTAACAAAATGGTGAAATCCCAAGTACAAACAAAAATAAGGCTGAGGAACTTACTATTGATCTACTGCATTAGCACACCTGAGCAAACACCTATCCTGGCTGTTCAGTATACACAGTTTGCAAAGTAGAGAGGAAAGGGTCAGCAGTTTTCTCCACTGATGGATGGAGGTCAGGGCAATAGAAGCATTGCTTCCAAAAAATTACGAAGCGCCCAGAACAAGAGAAAGACTATTTGGAATATTTGGAATCTGAGTGCTGCAGGTCTGGTATTATACACAACATACACACTTTGCATCCTGTGAAAGAGGGGGGATATTCTGCTTCCACAGCTGTGCAAAATGCATGACTTGAGGGGAGGCTTAAAGTCCTTCAGGAAATACAGGCAAGCATTAAATGGGAGAACTTCTCCCCTCTGGTCCATACATTGTTTCCATATTTCACAGAATTAAGTCTAAATAATGATGAATTCAAAGACTAATTCCTCATTAATAACATTCATTGAATCTTTAGCTGTTCAAAAAAATAAATTATATTCAGCTATTTTTTGATATTATATTGCATTGATCTTTTTTATGAAAAATAAGTGACATAGTTCTCTGGAACTATTTATGAGACTAATTGTTTAAAAATTGGTTTTGAGCATATGGTTTATGGTGTTCCTCACTCTTACTATAAATATAGATTTATTTACTCTGAAAGTAATATACTTTGGAAATTATTTATCTAGTGGAAATCAGGATTCCAAAAATGGATTGCTGGTGAAGCACTAATGTGTTGGTTTTGCTTAAACTGTCAACCAGTTCATATTGAGTTGCTATTTTTATGATAATTTAATATAAATACTGTTAGGACACAGCATTGTGTATCTCTGGATCACATGTGTCTTTCTAAAGAAAATAATTTTACAGGTAAGAGAATGAGCTGTTCTGGTTCCATTCCATTAAAACTCTACCGACTGAGTTATACTAATTTTATGCTATTTTATTAGCTCTATAATAAGTTTATATCTGCTCTAAATGTTAATACAAGGAGCAATTCCACTTGATTTGTACTTAATAGAAACTATGTCAATATAATAATCTTTCATTAAAAAGTTGAAGAAATGTAGGAGGAGCAATTATCAAAACCAACACTGATCTGGTGAAATTTACAGATATTGCAACATACATTAAATCCTATCATATGCACTATGGACAGTGAGGGTGGGAAAATAGATCTACACATTCAGTTAAACCAAAAGGAAAGCAGAAATTCCTTCACACAATCTACATAATTGTGTTAATGAAATTCTAGAACACTTTTTTTTAATTACCTTACTGCTTGCTGTTTTAATAGTGGAGTCTATACATGCTGGAACATAAGACATAGTTTTAATATTGATAACATGATTTTACAGTCAACCTTTATATTTTTATTTTTGAAGAAAACATGTATATTGTATACTGCAAAATGTAGTTTGCTTTTCCATACATTGAAGGCTAGAAAAAAATGATGCAGATGTTTTGTATGTTTCTCTTCTGATTGTTGCCTAAGAGATTTTAAGATCAGTGAAGCATTTTGAAGAAAAGATAGTTTCAAACTTAACAGCTGCTGGCAGCTGAAAAGTATTTTATTAAAAATTCAGTTGTTCAGATGAGAAGTATTTACTTTTGTTGTGATACAAAATATTATTATTTACTGTTTTTCCTTTTATCGCTAAACTTTTCTCCTTATTTTCCTTCATTTGCAAGTTATGGAGAATATAATTTTCACTTGAAATAACTCTTGAAGGCAATAGAATATAGACATGAAGTCAGAGGTTAGGGTTTATCCGTGCAAGGCTGGCATTTATTAACCTGATGCCAGGCAGGTGGACCTAGTATTTCAATAAATAGATTACAGTGGTTAGAGGATTAGTGTGTCAGTAGAGGGGCAGCAGCAGAGGCTAAGCTCTCTTCAGCAGTATGGAACAAGAGTACCCCAAGAGATACTGGTAAACAGAGTAGATTTTATAAACCTTTTGCTTTTTAAAATCTTTGTATCTTGCTTTATATTCTTCTAGTGAGAAGGAATGTCGGAAAATAATTAGAAGACAGGCAGAAGCCTTCTTAAAATGATCCCTCATATGTAATAGAAGTAATTTTGTAAATTTCATATCTGACCTAGTTAGTTGTATGAATAAATATGAATGAACTTTGTAATCTAACTAAATTTGTATGTAAACCAATTCTAAATGACATATTCAACACAATCTTATTTATAACAGACATTTTTTTGTTCATGCACAATTTGTACTTGTTCCACATGCAGGTTTATCAATTTACTGGGGTAATTTCTGTTACAGTATGGGGTGTGATGTTCATCATAAATTCTTGTCAGGATAAACAAAGACACTGGACATGTGTCAGGGAGCTCTTTGTGTTTTATTATACATTCTTCTATAACTCCAGCAACCAGCCCACTGCTTGGACTCAAAAGGTGTTGATTAACAAGCCTCTTCCTCAAAAAGTGTTTCCTAACAAGCCCTTAATTTTGTTCAATAAGTTCTCAACTCCCAAAACAAACTCCTCAAAGGTGCTGGCTCACAAGCCACAGCATGCAATCAAAGCTGCTGGCTGACCATAAGTCTCAAGGCAGAGCAGTACTCTGGTCAGCCAGCACTGCCCCACCTCTACAGCATCCTGTCCTTCAATCACCTTTCCTGTAGCAATATTCAGAATGTTTTTGACAAAACATGCTCAGATTTATTCCTCTACACAGTTATACCTGTATTTTCTATTTCATCTGGGTGAAACTCTTAACACCATGAAATATGCTTAATTTATCTGTTGTTGGAGGTATAGGGATTGCTGAATGGATAAATATTTCCTTTGTAACATAATTTATCTCCTACTAAAAATATAATATCAATCTACTGCTATATCTCTATATCATATTTATTATATTAGAGATAACAATTTAATGTGTATGGAGTGTTTTATAATGAATTAACATGCTTAAAGTTAGAAGAGCAAAACTATTGGGAATTACATATGGTTTGGGCCACCAGAAGGGCTGTGAGGGAGAAGACTGTAATAACATTTCTCATCATCAAAATCTGATATTTCTAAAAGATAGTGATTCAAATGCCCAATACTTGATTACACCCTTTCTCTTAGTACAAATCTAATTAATTATTTATCTTGCAATAATACATAGGCAACGCACAAACCTGGGTTACAGCTGTATTCTGCCCTGGAGAGTTTGTCATCTCAAGAGGATAAATATTAGGACTAGAAAACATTGACATTCTTGTGTTGCAGCAAGGAATTTAAATAAATTTTCCTTCATATAGCTAAGGTCAGGAATGTCAGTGCAGAAATCAGAAACAAAAATTTGTTTTCCCAAACTCTCTTTCAGATGTTTTAAGCACAGAAAATATCCTTATCATTAATTTGCTCTTCAGACTAACAATTTAAAATTTAGGATTCTTCTCTTTAGCACTAAATCCTAGTTCCTTTCTTAAACCCCTGTTGGTAACTGGTGCTGCTGAACAATTCCAGTTTCTCCTGAAGTTAATAGAAATAATATCATTCAGTACAATCAAAAACTCATTAGGTGTAACATTCTAAATCTAATTTCAAGAGACTTTCACAATGTGTTCATAGTCTAAAAAAAAAGCCTGCTAAATGATGAAGACCTACCTACTTTTGGTCATAAATGCAATACCCAGTGTGATTTTCTTGGAAGATACATCATTTTTTGCAACATTTATACAAATATTATTTTTTCTGGGAACAGCATATTTTCTTTAGCTTTGGATAAATCTGAGAAAATCAAGCTATTCTGATGTAATTGAGGTTATTTGAACTCTGCTCTTGATCCTAATTCTGATAATGGACTCACCTTCCCTGTTTTATCTGAAGACATTCAACACCATCATCAGCTGAAATTTATAATCATATCAGTGTCTGACGATAAAGTAGTTTTCCATTAAAAGTTCTGGTAAACTTTTGAAGAAGAAGGAACTTATGCAATCTGCATACTTCAGAATGTAGAAAATTAGGTAGATAGATATAGATATATATGCATATAGTGATTTAATTAGAGAAAGGACAAATTAAGTCTTATTCTGGTCATTTTCAAAAGTATGTAGTCTTAAAACTTTCTGTTTCACCTTTCAGAGTAGGGTGTTTTTTATTTGCAGCATGATTAGCACTTTATAACCACTGTGTTTTCCTGCCAGAAGCAGTGCAGCTGACATAAGTAGCAGTCTGGAAGGGGAGAACAAGTTTAGAAACTGTCAGAATTGCTTTCTATCTATGCTTATTGCTTTTGAGGCTTTTGTACAAGCTCTTGGCTTAGAGCTTATGTTTTGACATGCATGGACACGCTTGAGATACACTTTTTTTTTTCATCCATAACAGAAAAAAGAAATTGAAGTGCCTATTTTGGTCAAAACTGGAATTGGCATTTGAATAGGCATATCTGAAGTAGGAGAAAAAAATTTCTGTTGAAGAAAAAGTGTGCAGACATAGAAAGAAATTAACTTGAGTATCTTGAGCCTTTTTTTTTTTTTCTTATGTTATGGGTATACTCTAAGAGCTGTCTTCTCGTTTTTGTGTTGGCGAAACAGGCAGAAATCAAAAATATAAAAGTTCACAACATAAAGGTACACATAGGAACGGTATCCATGCAAGTCACAGGACCTCTTGGAAAACTAAAGAATAAACAAAGATTTGATTTGAGATCTATTTTACATAGTAATTTTATTTTCTCTCTCTCTCAGTTTACTTGTTTTCACCTATTTAAGCAAGAAAAATGTAATTCTAATCTATTCAGATGGCATGCAACCTTATGAAGCCCTGAATCTGTATTTATGCTACAGTTATTTGGGTAAAAAACATGTTTTTTTACACAGGTTATTTTAGTGATTGGCTATTGAGTTGCTGAAAATAGAAAATAAAATACTTTAGGAAACTTTAAAAAGAAATAAATTCCAGAAGTGGAATCCCAAATCTTGCTGTAAGTAGTAAAAATGTTTTGAGGAAAGTCAGTGGTCTGCTTTGGAATTTAATAAGCTGACAATTTGTTATAAACTGAAGTGATTTGAGAGAATTTTAAAGTATTTTTACTTTATATTTTTTCAGGTTTAAGAACTGATTTATAGAAACAAAAAGAAAAAAAAAACTTAAAAAAGCCCAAACCAAAATAATAATAATAAAAAAACATCACCAAGAAGGTACCAGAGCAGCCTTTAATATGATGAAAAAGAATTACACTTACCAATAACATTCAAGACTACAAGCTGAATATTTTTTAACCCAAAGTCATTGAAGGTGGTGGGTACATGACAATGGCTCCCTGGATTTCAAGGGAATATTGCTAGCCTCAGTTCAGATATTTGTTGTGGCTTCTTCTGCCATGTAGGTGGAAAGCACTCTCTGTTTCAAGTCACAGTAGCTAGAGACTATAATTTTCAGTTTCCAGAGATCCTACAAGTACCAGAAACATGTCTAGGTCCTTCAGTATGAAATTTTCATTCTTGTATTATACAGACTTTTATTTGTAGACTTGTACATGGACATACAGCTTATAATCAAAAGATACTATTTTGTTTTTTTGAGAGTGGATAGTAAATTGCAATGCCATCAGTTTTAGTATATGGTACATTTAATTCCATATCTTCTCTACCTTCATTTTCAGCTATTCTTGTGTGTCCTATTCCATGCAATGCTTTATAGCTGTCATGAACTTATTCTGACTTTTTATATTATTAAGGAATTTAATTGGAACATCTATAGTTCTTTAATGAGGCACATCCACTCCTAAGTGATATGTAGAGAGGAAAGCACAGTAAATTTTCATTATAGAAAAATGCCTTACAGTGTACACAAGGAAAAAGAAACTGCAACACAGCTCTGCAACAGGAATTTGCAGTCTGTATTGTTTTCAATGAGTTTTGAATCAGCTGCAATGATAAAATCTACCATATAATTGCAAGTAGAGTTAGGACTTCAACAAATATGTCACTGCTCTTGTGAGTTGTGAGCATTCACAGATATGTGAAAGAGTGAAAAAAGAAGAAAAATTAAGGTGGGAAGAAATTTAATGTAGGAAGAAAATTAGAAATAATAGCAAAACTCCATGAGGATTTCTTGCTGCTAACTTTGAGTCCTAAAAGAAGAGAGAAAAGTAATACAAATTATTTTGGTGATATGATTAGAATCATAATATATTAAATACCTAAGCTCTTATTTTCCATTGATATGCTGAAAGATGGGAACATATGCCAATACAAGCAGTGAAGGCATGGGCATGAAACCTCTTCAAATTGCTCAAGCAGAGATGCAGCCTAGTTAGTTTCTTTGCTGTAAAAAATTAAATGTCTATTGGGAATTAATCTGTTAAATGCCTATTTAGGCCAAGAAAATTTTCTTTAGGTAGTGTCATCCTTTGTAACAAGCTCCAGTCTGGCAGGTGGGAACTTCTGGGAACATCAAGTACTGGTAGAAAAATTCAGTAGCAATAGGAATTAGGAAAAGAGGTTGCAGACGTATATGTCCAGGCTTGTCTCATATTCTTGATGCTCTTTACCATTTCTGTGATGATATCTCATATGCTTGACCCTGCCTTGTCATTCTTCTGAGATGAAAAATTTTTCAGCTGCAATTTCTGATCTTTGTCCTCAGATCTTTCTTTATATCCCCAGTGCTGCTCCCAGAGCAGGGAAGGCACTGCTGCACTGACCCCGAGTCAAATCCAGCACTGTTTGATTGTGTTCATGTTCCTCCTGATTGTGATCAAGTACCATGTTGATGAAAAGATTTTACACACAACTTTTCTTTAAAATTTTGACTTTTTTGTTTTCCTAGTTTTTGTTTGGTTTTTTTTTTTAATATTACTCTAAAGTTACACCTTAACCTTGACAGCCATAACTGAAATTACAGGGGTTTTTTTTCTTGATATTGATAGGGTATAAATAATTAAATTAGTGCCAGCACTAAAATCAATATGTATGAAGGAATGGGTAAGTGGGAATCCTCTGCTCAGAATTCAGAATATTTCTGGCCAATAATTTTTTATCTAATTTTTTTCTATAATTGAATATTGTAACATCTAAACTTTGATGTCTAGATGATGCAAAAGGAAAAAGACATGAAGAAAAATATGAAAACATGATTACAAGTGGGAATAAAGAAGCTTGTACAAATTTATTTTATTAAGTTTTTGTTGAGAACATGATAATGACAAACTGCTAGTGGCACTTCTTGTTGAACTAATGACTGTTTTAGCAAAAATCTACATCAATGACAATTATTTCAGCTGCCTCCCATTCTTCCCCAGCATGAGAATCTCCACCTTTTTCTTATTTGGAGATCAGTAACTCCAGCTTTCCTCTGACAGTTCTGTGAGAACAAAAAACAGCCTATTGGTGATTATTAGCGCTGTGTCACCACAGGTTTATATCACATTGAAACATAATCTGGCATCATATGAATGTGTATAAATTTCATTGAAATTAATTGTCTATTCTTTCATAGAACCACTGAAGGTTTGGGCAGTATGACGAAGGCACAAAAGTTGTTAAGTATCTGAGGTTTCTCCACATCCTGGGCAAATAGGTCTTCCATTCCTTCCAGAGAGGATCCATATTTTCCCTAGTCTTTCTTTTATCACTGATGTACTTGTAGAAGTTTTTCTTGTTGCCCTTGGCTTCCATAAGTAGATTTAATCCATCAGGGCTTTAACTTTCCTTTAACTTATCCCTGTCTGCCTGGACAATTTTTCTGTATTCCTCTCAGGTTACCTGTGTTTGCTTCATCCTCCCTAGGCTTCCTTTGCCTGTTTGACTGTCCTAGTCTATCCATGCAGGCCTGCTGGGAATTTTTCTGAACTTCTTCTCTTTTGGGATGAATGGGAGGGGAGCTTGAAGGTTATCCTTGAATATTAATCTGCTTTCTTGGGAAGCTCTACCTGACAAGGTTTTACTCCATGGTAGTTTACTAAGCAGATCCCTGAAGAGGCCAAAATTTGTTCTCCTGAAGTCTAGGGCAGTGATCTCGTTGTGCATTGCCCTCACTGTCCTGAGGATCTTGAACTCCACCATTTCATGTAGTCCAGGTGTTCCTTGAGTTTCATGTTCCCCACAGCCCTTTTTGCTGGTGAGACAAAGTTCCAGCATAGCATCTCTTCGCATCAGCTTCTTTATCACTTGGGGAAGAAATTAACATCATCACATTTTAGGAACCTTCTGGAGTGCTTATGCCCCACTGTATTGTCCTCCCAAGAAGTGTCAAAGTGGTTGAAGTGTCAGGGTCCTTGAGGACCAGGGCTTGTGAACATGAGGCTATTCCTATCCATCTGAGAGAACCTCATCTGCTTGGTCTTCTTGATAAGACAACACAGAGCAGACCCTCAATATTGTCACCTGTCCCTGCTTTCCACTTAATCCTGACCCATCCATTTAATCCTGAACTGTCTGTCAGCTCCTCATCCATCCCCAGGTGGAGCTCCATGCACTCCATCTGTGCACTTATAGAGAGGGCAACACTTCTTCCTCTCTTCCATGCCTGTCCTTCCTAAAGAGCCTGTATCCATTCATTCTAGTCATAGAAGCCATCCACCATGGCTACATAATATCAATAAAATGACAGCACTGCAGGCATGCATGTGTCTCCAAGTCCTTTTGTTTACTCCCCATGCTGAGTGTGTTTCCATAGCAATATTTGGGCTGGGCCCCTGATGAATGTGTCTTACTGTCTGGAGTGACTGGAATTCCTCTGTGCTGCTCCTCAGGTGTTCTCCTAATGACCTGCAATCCCTCTTTAGGCCCTGGACATCTCTTGATGTCTCTGATACCAAATTTGTAGGAGTGTGATGGATTGAGCTTCCTTTTCTCCAGCAGGATTTGTTTAAGGTTCTTTAATACAATAGAGGGTAGATCAAGGACATGGAAAGGATACTTAGAGATTGAGATACATACTCTGCACAGTACTACTGTGAAAGTACCCTTTATCTGAGATTTTTTCTGTCTTTGACTGAATTAAAAAGGAATTTTTACAATATATTTACTTTTCTACTCTTTTCATACCACATGTAAATATTGAGCATCCATTGGGTGCTAAAGATCATCACCCCACATTAAGCAGAAGTAGAATCCAAATACATTGTGAAAGGCCAGAAAACTTTTATTAGTGGAGAAAAAACCCTCATAGTATGCTCACCTGCAAATTTTGCATATAATACTTTTAACCTAATTTCTGTTGCTGTGAGAGATCACTTTAAAATTATTATTCATTTTATTGTCTCTGTCAAATTTGCTGTTCCAGTAAAGTCGAATAGTGTAAATCTGTTGCAACCTCTATGCAAAAAAGAATGTTTCCTTTGCTGTCAAGGAAATCTTGAAGCTGTGTACAATAACAAGTAATGTTCTCACTAAAATAAACCTGCTTTTTTGTGCTTTTTATTATTCCTAAAGCCTTTAGAAATAACACTCTGCAAATATGTGGTGCACACCTTCCGAAAGAGCAGAAGAGAATATATAGCAGAACAATAACATCATTTATGTGATGTGACATTTTCGCCAAATAATTATTCGCATAGTTTTTAAAAATCAAAGTGAATAACTGCATAATTATTTATAATTTGGTACACTTTTAATATATTGTTCTGTAATAAGTTACTGCTTGTTTTATAATGTCATGTTTTGCTATGTTATTTAGTTGTGAGTCAC
Source organism: Chloebia gouldiae (assembly GCA_003676055.1). Classification (NCBI taxonomy): domain Eukaryota; kingdom Metazoa; phylum Chordata; class Aves; order Passeriformes; family Passeridae; genus Chloebia; species Chloebia gouldiae. The sequence continues at coordinate 2,545,483 of QUSF01000001.1, forward strand.
CTTAATTACAGTAAAATCCAAGCATGTAACCAAATCCAAAGCAGAAAAAGAGCAGACCCCAAAAATGGTAAATAATCATCATAATTCTCACTTGCAAAAAAAATAATACAGGTATGATCATCAGGAGAAGCATGAGGAGCTTAGTTTAATTGATAACATAAAAATATTTTGTGTTCAACACTTAAGACCTGGGAACTTCATTCCTCATTTCATATTAAGTGACTGTTTTTTCTCTGCAGAACCTTTGAAAACATAATTATCGAATGTCACATTTTTTTGGCTGGCTGAGAAGACTTAGGGGGACATAAATCTGTGGGTTAGTCAGGGGTGGTGGAAGAGTTTGAGATCTGCCTCTTGGATTAAATCAGACCATGGGTCAAGGTGCCTTGGTGGCTCTCAGCTCACCACAATGTCATGCTTGCATCAATCTGACAACAGAAGGTCATTCTTGGTGAGGGATGTTGGAAGCCACCTTATCCTACCTACGTACAGGATTCTCATAAAACACAAGCACAGATAGTCATGTCCCCCTCCTCTTCAGCTGTCCGAGACAGGCCACCAGTGCAGGCACACACAAGATACTCTCCATGCTCCCCAAAACACATACATATGTGTGGAACCCATAATCACTGGCATGATCCATCTCCTTAACTGGCTCTCCTGCCTAGATCCCAGCCCTTCCCACAGGTCCCCAGCTGCCAGCCAGTCCAGCTTATCACTCACAAGTGTGCATACACAGACACAGACATACACACACATGCACACGTACAGAGACACTCATCCCTCTTGGAATGCACATTCACAAGTCCCCTAGATGTACTAGCACAGACCCTCTACCCTCCTGATACTCTGTCCTGGATCTGACACCCAGCTACTTGATGAATGGTCCAGCTTCAAGTTTGCCAGCAAACACATGTTTACATCCCAGGACTCTGGAAGATGCAGTCACTGTCTAACAGCTGGCACATGGGCACACCTGTGGCCATGCTTCAACCATTAACACTTAGATCCTCACCCATCTGACTCCTGAAGGTCCCCCCAGTTACTGGATGTTGGTCCAGGGATACCAGTACCCCTGTTCTGACCCCAGTAGCAGTCGGCAATTTTCAATTGCACGAAAGATGTCTCACCAGTGTCTGGCCCTTAGTCTCTATGGTGCTCATACAAAGAGAGAGAGGTTATTCAGAGACATCATTGAGATAAAATTAGTAAAATTATAGGAGGCTGTGGTCATCAGGTGCAAGTCTCAGACTGACAACTGTACTGACCTCTTTCTGCCTTTCCCTTGCTTCATTCATCCCTGAATTCACTCCCCCTGCATATCCTATTCCCTCACCTCTCCCAGTCCAGGTCTTTGGTTTACAGTCTTATCAGTAACAAATCCAAGTTGATCTTCCTGGAAGTGGTGCCTTCCTTGACAGCCTGTTGATTAGAGTGACTGGTGAGATTTGTTTCTTGTCGGTGTCTACATGTTTGTTTTGTGATGTCTGTCTCTCTGTGTATCTTGATTCTGGTCTCCCCCTTTTCCCCCTTTTCCCCTTTTTTTCTCAATTGACATGGTCTCTAATTATGTAACCTCACTGGAATAAGCCTTCTCTTGCTTGCACAAGCTGTCATCCCTTTAATACGACTCATCATGTTTAGGTCTCATCACTTCCTCCTTTTTCATTCACCTGTCAGGTCTGTGTCCCTGCATGTTCTTGCTTGTGGCTTCTTTCCATTTTTTTTTTTTTTGTCCTTCCTTGCTGTGAAGAAAGTCCCTTACCCAACACCCTTAAAGGAACAGATGCTCTCCTTCCACACACCCTTACAATACTGTCTGGAGGAAAAGGTGTGTTGGGAGGAAGAAAGAGTTGCCCTAAAAAGGCACACATCATGCATGACCACTCACATCCCACATCCCATGGCCACTCACACCAGCATCTTTCAAGGCTTCTGTGCCATGAAAGATGGCTCTTCCTTCTTTGCCTGCTCAGGCCTTAGACTCATGGTGAGGTTACTTAGCTGGACCCAGTACAGCACCCCAACAGCACCCCCTAAAAAATCACTGTCCTACAAGTGAAAGGGACTGGCTTGATAATGAATTATAGCAGCTGGTTGGCTAATGTTTCCTGACGTGTGGTAGTAGAAATTTTAGTTAAGCAAGATATTTAAGGATGTACTTATTTTAAGCTGTTCTCACTGGCAGGTGCTTAAAACCCCCATTCAGTCCAGGCCTTCAGAACAAATTGGATTTGTTCTTTTCAAACTTTTCCCTGTCCAAGGGAAAAGTACACTTCTAAATCTTTTTAAATATACTTGTGTTTAAATATATTTGTGTTTAAAATACTTGTGTCTGAAGTTTTGAATCATTTGTGTGACTGAAGATCCAGGAATACCTTCAAGACTTAGATGATAACCTACTAACATCAAAATTATTACAGATTAAGATTCTATAAACAGTAGTTTGATGGCAAAGATCAAATTAGGTATTTTTTAAGTGCTATAAAAACCATAGCTATATTTTAACATGAAAATAATCTTCTAACATAGAAAAGTGTGTACACAAAAAGAAAACTGTTTAAGTAGTTCCATTTCACAGTCATTTATTAGGGCTTCACATTTTGCAACAGATTGACATTAATTTTACCCAGCATAGCTATGTACAGATATATTGGTTAGTGTTCAGGTGTTGTGCATTTTTGCCACTGTCTCTGAGGCATTTTCTCTCCTGTTGAGTATTTTGTTCCATTACCGTGTCTATATGTAGGCAAGAAGTTTATTACTTGTCCCCTCTACTGCTTTTATCACTCTCTCCTTTGACCTGAGGCATTCAGATATTTCAGTGATACTTTCCAGTGATGAGATTTAGGAATATTATGATTTCACAGTACACTGTGTTAAAATATTGAGTTTCTGAGCTACTGATCTGTAAGTGTTATTTTAAAAGCAAGACTACCATCTTTAAAAATGCTTTGCATTTTGCCCAATTCATTTTTAAGTAATCCATCATGAAATCTGTATTGACAAGGTCCAGAATCAACCTTTCTAATTCATTTTAGCACACATTTGTTTTATGGAATAACAAAAAATAATTTGGCTGAGGACATTCAGGCCTTTTTCTTACTCAAAATCTATATCCTTTCTTGCCCATGAAAAACAGTAACTGAGTTATATCACTGCTTACACTGCAACCTTGAAATTGCAGATTCTTAAGTCTTACTTTGAGGGAAAAGGAGGGAGAAAAAAATTAATTATTCTTCTTCAGAACTATTTGAAAGTCATAATTACATTTTCCACTCAGCAGTTCAGAACTTACTTTTATTCCAAGTCAGAACAAAATTACATATTTTGAATTTCTTACAAAAATTATTTGAGACTAGAATGCCTTGCAGATTTCCTATTCAGATATAATTTTTACTTCAAAAATATGTAATGTTTTAATTTTGCCATTTTAATTATTTTTAAAAGATTTTATATCACATTAAGTATAGCATTTAAAGTAGAAATTTTGTTAGTACAGCACACTGTAACATCATATGGTATATTGACAGTATTTTTTTATGGCTTTACACAATTTAGTACCGTATGTTCTAATATTCAAAATATCTTAGTAGTTCTAATATTCAATATATCCTAGTTTTACATAGGCTTATTTTTCTTTAACTGAGGTTTACCCGAGAAAAGTAGCTGGACAAGTAGCTTTAATCTGTATTTAAATCATTATCTGGGCAATGAGGTTCTGTAAAAACCTTTAAAAATAACATTTTTAAACCTTTTTAGGTGTTGCTTTATTTGGTTCTGAAAGAATTATTATTGCCTATAGATCAAGGGCCTCAACTGAGTAACTCCCAAGTTCCTCTGCTTGACTCTATTCAAGCAGCAATTTAATTTGAAAGAATATCTGTTCTGGCTGCTCACATTGTCAGTCCTCTGCATCACCAAACAGTCCTGCCTTCAAACACTGTTGCATACTTTGATACATGCAAGAATATATTGGATACTTTTATATAATTTATGGATTCTTGATATATATTCCAGTAAGGTAGCAACTTAATTTTTTATATACTGTTGCCACTAGTGAAAAGTTCATGTTATTACAGGTAAGAGAAGTAGATTAAAACATTTTAGGCATGCATGGAAACTGGCATGCCTAACAGCCTTACTCTACTAATTTATTTAATCACTACATCACTTCCTTATTTATAGCTTAAAGTTTATTTCTATCCATTCATTTAGATGACTTTAAAATGTGGAAGTGTATGTTTTGGATGTAAGAAACATTCTGAATTATGCACAGTAACAGGAAGCAGACTTAAATGCATCTAAAAATGTCTTAAATATATATATTAACTTTAAAAAATGGAAAAAAATTAGGAGGTAGGGATTTTAAAGAACTTTTGCACAGAAAGATTGTTTGCTCTGATCAGGTCTGGTTATTCACTCACAAAATTCTTCTTCCTTAATTAAGTTTCAAAAATGCAGGTGAGGCTGGTGGCCTTTTTCATGGCACTGGCTATACCTGGACTGGCTGGGAAGGAGACCCTCGGGAGGAGCTGGGCTTGCTTTGCTAGCAGCAGCTGTAGGACAGGACACAGGCAGTGCCAGGGCACTGCCTCCAGACTCTGCAGGACTCTGCACACTGGGCAGGTCACTCTGCCACCAAACCTGCCTACACAGAGTGCCCACAGGCTGCTTCTGGGGTATCTGCATGTAACAAAGGGGAGAGAGCAATAAGCCATTGACATAATTGCAACAGTTTGAGATCACATGTTTAGAATACTATATTTGTATTGTTCCAAGTTGGGAAATTCACATTATGCTCACTTTTCAACTATAAAGTTAAGTTATATTCTAGTGAAGAAAAATTCTAAAAGGCTAAATTGACCATGCTTAAACAAGTATGGTTTCTAAAGAGTTGATGTTAAATCTACTCAAATTAAGTAGAAAACCTCAGATTAAGAGTCATATTTCAGAAGGGAGATATAATTGAGAGTGACAGAGGTATTTAAGGAAGATTGAGGAAATAATAAAAACTATATAAATAAAAAACAGCCCATGGTAGCACCTCTCACTTTGATGAGTACAAATCATGCATCAAAAGATCAGGCTACTTTCTTAGTGTCATCTGGGAAAACCTGTTCTATCAAGCTCATTTACTTTTTGATTTGTTGTCTTGGTCCTCCACTTGTCCCCATTACATGTTACTTAATGTCCAAGCTCTTCTGCAAGTAAAATCAAAAGAGTTTCAAGGAAGAGAAACTTAGGCTAATTCAGAGTATTTATTTTGACTGGTGTAAGTGCAAAATACACCATGACTGTGATCTTTGCTGAATTTTGTTCCTTTTACTTGTGGCAATTCTCTAAAACTAATTTATTTTTAAGTAAAAAAGAATGAGAGACTAACGCTCACTCCATGGAGCACTCTTATAATATTGACTACGAATGGAATTTAGCTTGAAGGGCATGGACTTTATCATAAAGGCTATCAACTTTCTGCACCACTTAGCCAAGGATCTGTGGGGAGCTGCTTAGCACAACTGACACAGATGGTAGAGGTTTGGTCCAAGCCATACACATATTGAGAATAAAGTAACAGATGATTGCTTACAAGGTGGAATTGAGAGTCCAGTTCAAAATTATACATTCCTGGGGATACTTTAATGACATTTGAAGGAACATTAACAACAATTTCAGCTTAACTTAAAATATTAGGCAATAACTTTTGACAATCCATCTTGTGGTTTTAAGTACTTTTATCATTCCTAAAATGTGGACAGAACCACTATACCTCTCTCACATTAATCTAGTCCCATTTTTGAAAGCCCTTGGAAACTGTAAAACTCTGCACTATGCAAGTAACTATTACAGCTTACTCTCATAGAACAGTTGAGGCAACCTTGAATGCATTGGGCCAGATGAACTTGTAATGCAAATACATTTAAAGTAAATATATTTTCATGTTAAATGACTTATAATGATTAGTGTATGCTAGAACTACTTGCAGGATAGAACCTCCAACAAGATTCTTGTTAGTTTGAATTTTTGATTACTAATTCTCCTTGTTTTATTGCTTTCCTTTCCTTTTCTGCATTTTTTTTATGGCTAGACACCTCAGGAAGAATGTGTCTTACAAAAGCCAGCCAAAAAGCAGGGAACTGCTTAATATCAAGCAGAAAGAACAGAGAATACAAGGCCAATTGTTGTCTTTCTCTTTACAGGACCTAGAACATATAAATCTTGTCTGTTTGGGATAACAAGTATCACCCTAAAATTTAGTGGTATTCAAAAAAAAAAAAAAAGATAAATTTTTCACCAATAGAAGGTATCAGATAGTTGGAAAATGGTCCTTAAGCCTGTTTCTTTTATATATCAACTTAGTGTTGCCACTCTTCTAAAATGCTGATTAGTACCCTCAGTCTGAAGTTGTCTTACAAGATAGAGCAAAAACTTTCCATGAATTTTAATGAGATGCAAGCATGAGCTAGCTGTGAATACAAAAACATTATTGTGTTTCTTTTCACTGGAAGGAAGTAAAATGCTTAGGGATGCTCTCCAGAGAAACACATCAGACAGTCTGAGGATCAATCTGGATTTTTGCAGATTGCACTATACTCTGATGATTACATTTATTCACTGAAAGAGCCATAGAATGGCTTGGGTTGGAAGTGACAATAGAGATCACCCACTTTCATTCCCACTGCTGTGGGCAGGACCACCTTCCACTAGATCAAGCTGATCTGAACTCCATCCAACCTGCCCTTAAACATTTCCAGGGATGAGGCATCCACAGTGCCTCTGGGAAATCTGTTCCAGTACCTCATCACCCTCATAGTAAAGAATTTCCTCTTAATATATAGTCTAAAACTACTGTTTCAGTTTTAATCCATTCCCCCCATGTCCTGTAACTTCATGCTCTTGTAAATAGTACCTCTCCATTGGTCTTGTAGGCTCCCTTCTGGTACTTGAAGACCTCAACTAGGTCCCTCCAAAGCCTTCTCTTCCCCAGGCTCAACAATCCAAAGTCTCTCAGCCTTTCCATATCTTTAATGATCTTGGGGAATCTCCTCTGCACTGGTTCCAAAAGATGCGGTGGGAATGTCAGAGTTGAATGCAGTGGGGGTGGGGGGGTCCTCACACCTGGTTAATTAATCATTTTGTGAATTCAGTTCTCTGGAAGTTTAAATTATAATAGATGTAGTATTATACCCAGAGAGGTATAAAAAAATTAAGAGATGCATAGTTTGTTGGGAGAACGAACATATTTTTCTTTTCACACAATGAAAATGCCCTAACAAAACTGTGTCGCTTTTGGTCACAGCCTCATTTTAGAATTTGAAACAGGAAAATTTACCTCAGACTGTTGCTGAAGTGCATGTTAAACTTGGATAGATGTTTCATGGTGCCACCTAACTATTTCTGTGTAATTCTTAACTCACAATGGGTTCTGAAGTCTTATAGGGACATATATATCTTTAAGAAAATGCACTGGAAGGTTTTTTTTTTTAATATTTTAGGCTTAACAGGAACCAAAAGGTCTGGATTTGGGTTAGGTAAACCTGTAGGGGCTTCCATGAAAAACTAAGCATGAGGACTGGCTCACTGCAGATAGAATTTTAGCTTTATTCTCCTGACTGAAAGTGTGTCCTATAATATAAGAATAAAGGATAACTGTGTAAAAGGGATTTGGTTTATTCCTAATTAATAACACAGGAAAAGACCTTTGGCAAGGCAGACATCTTCAGTTTCCCTGCTGCATTTTTTCACTCCTTTATAACTTCCATTCTGGAGTGCAGTTGGAAATTTTTTTTCTTAATATATGCAAAATCACAGACAAAGATGATCTTGAATATGCAGAAAATGCTACAAAAAGACATCTGTGGCAAGTAAGAAACAAACTATCAGGTCACTGATTAGAAATTCATTGTCAGATTGAGCTGTTTTTACTTGTCTGTCAGATCAACTGCAGGGGATGTTTCTCCTGAGTTTCTATTTAATGGGTAATTCTGTACTCCAGTATACTTTTTAGAAAATAAGATGCTATTTCTAAGCCTCATTTGAAGACATTGTGTCCTTTTCTGAATTACTTTTCTCCTCATTGCTGATTAAATATCTCTGTGTTTTGTCTGATTCTTTCAGTAATGTTCATCTTCAACGCTTATGACATCATCATTGCTTTCATGATAATGAATCACATTGTCACCAGAACTGGTCTGTGAAATAGCCCTAATTGTCCTAAATGCTACATCTGGGACAATGGCAAGTAAGGATGAGCAGCTGATTGGGAAAAGTGTTTTCTAAGTCTACAAAACCATGATAGTCAATGAGGAACAGAGATAGCTATGAAAGAATTTAAGAGAATTTGAGCAGGCTTTCTGATAACTTCACAAGTTTAAAACACCAGTTATTTCTGTTTGGGCAGCTCCTCTAATGCACAGTTGACCAAGGCTTCCTGGGAATGACGTGTCAGCAGTATGTCCAAAGGGCATATTTATATTTTGGTGCTAGTCTACATTTCTAAGGAAAGTGTGGAGTTATTTGTGCTGGAAATGGAAATATTGTCTATCAATGAGCTACAGGTTTTCCACATCACATGGTGCTACACCTCTTGAGGGAAGAGGTGTGGACACACCTCTTGGACCTCTAATGGATGGCTCTTAAGCTCTTGGTCTGTTCTGGCTGGTTTTGGAATATATTTGCATGTTTAAAATATCTACTTTTCTCCTAATTACAGACTTCTGTAGTTAAATGAATTTATTTTTTCCCCTTTTAGGATTTTGTATTACCTGTCTTTATATCTTAATAGATCTGAGTCTGTTAGCAATAACATGAAATCCCATCATTGTTTTTCTTTAAGTAATATGATCACTCTCTATTCTTGAAGTAAATTAACAATGCTGGCAGCTACATTAGATTAGAGTGCAATATAAATGGGTACTATAGGAATAGTTTAGACTTTCTTCTTCAATAAACTTCAAGAAGTTCCTTGTGGATGGTATAATTGATATGATTTTCTGTAACAATACTTAGAAGGCAGAGGTTCTTGCTCACAAATATAATTTAGAATATAAAATGGCTATTAGAAGAGAAGATGCAAAATTGAATAGCAGTTCATGAAATGTTATTGCTATGTACTTTTTAAAATTTGCTGTTTGCTCAGTAGAAACAACTCTGCAAACTTTTACAAGCTAACTGATTTCTTATTGGACCAATTTCTTTACTACCTACAGAAGCCCTAGACAATCTAAATCTTCAAAATTGTGGCAATTTTAAAATAGCTTTTGTTCTAGTCATCTAGAAATATTATTTTCTATGAATGTGTTTAATATTTTTTAATATTTTCTATGGATGTGTTTAAGACATTTCCTCTCTTCACCTCTTTGGAATAACTTTAAGGCCACACAGTTGCATGGAAATCTGCAAATCACATTTCAATGCTTGGTGTGGTAAAGGGAAATGTGACATAAGGGACGTTGTTTTAAGTGATGGATTTCAGGGGAAGGTGATGGACAATATATGTGAGATACCCATTTCTACCTGAGAAGTAAATGGAATTTATACAGATAAAACATCAAAATACAAATGGCCAGGCAGTTAAAACATATTGAACTTAACTGTAAGCATTTAAATTTTCAAGGAAAGTTAAGTCTAGATAATTCAATAGACTCTTGAAAAATGTGAAAAAGGGATGCTAATTTTTCTGGAAAGAAGTTTATTTAAACAACTATTTGCTTTTGTTTGTCAAAAAGATGTTCAATGTGGGAAAGGCTTTTCTAGGAGGAATGTGAGATAGGAAAAGCTAAGATATTTTGAAGAAAGAACTCAATTTATGAAAGTAATTATATAACATGGTCACTGTTGTTACAATAATAGGTTATGAGCCTTGATAACTGTTATAATTCTATGCTAATTCTGGCCTAAATCTTTTATAAATGAAATGGTGTACCACCACAGGTTTCTTCCCTCTGTTCCCCTGCTTCAGGTGTGGGAGCACATCTTTTAGCAGGACACTTGGATTTGTCTCTGGTCACTCATTAGTGTCTCAAAATAATGAAAAGAAAGGTTCAGAGTTATGTTTTTCTGTCATTTTGCTTGTTCAAGACAGGTTTTGAGGTGAGAGTCAGGCAGGTTCAGACTCCTACTGAACTAAATGATATCACAAAATTATTGAAGATACCCCTAAATTCATTTTTGGATGATATTCAGTGTCTCTATAAAAATTCAGATTTTGTTTCACATTTCTTCTTATGGTTCTCTAAACTCTGTATTCTTCCATATCCTGGAATACAGAAGAAATCTAATATTATTTTTTTTATATTATCATTATTTCACATTCTTATATTATATTATAACCTTATATTCTTAGATTATATTATATATAAGGTTAATGTAAGGTTATATATTATATAACCTTACATTCTTATATTATATTATATTATATTATAACCTTATATTATCATTATTTCACATTCTTCTGGCACAAAATTAGCCCATCAGCTCAGTGCCAGGATTATTTTAAGGAATATTCAATTCCTTAAACTGTAGGATTCCTTGTGGTCTAAGCACTGCACATTGGCACTGGCAACACATCTGGTGGAGGAACTTTGGCAAGTAATGGTCAATTTATTTAATTTTCCTCTTGCAAGTTCTATACTTAGGAAACAAAAAGGTAGCACTGCATCTTAGCATAACTTTTAATAATGACATTTGAGACATTTGGATTAAAACTTCAAGTTGAAAGGGCATTGCAGAGAGTCTTAGAAAACTGTAATATGATATTGTTGGTTAATATATAAAAATGGTTTTGTTTTAATTCTGCTTTAGTCAACAGACTAAATTTTGGTAGGATGAATGTGACATTACTTTTAAGTAGCTAATAACTGTTCAGGAAAAATATGAAAACTCATTTTCCCTTACAGATATGTTTATTTTAAACTATTACTGCTTTTAAACTACTACTCCTTTATGCTCTCTAGGGAGGCTAGGTAGATAGAAACTAGAGAAGAAAGGCAAGGCTATTTTTCAAGGATCTAATGTATGCCATAGCATATCTCTCATATTCTGACAGGATTTTCCTTGTGACTGATTTGTCAGTACCAGGCAGGATTTGAGGACTTGTCCAGAAAGAGAGGCTTGCTGATAGCCAGGGCTCCAGCATTATCACAGACTCATAGAATGGTTGGAATCTTTAAAGATCCTTTCCTCCAACCACCCTGCCATTAGCAGGAGCATCTTTCACAAGATTGGGTTGCTCAAAGCCCCATCCAACCTGACCTTGAACATTAAAGTCTTGTTCATAAAAGTCATAGTACTGAATGCAAGCTACACACAGACTTGCTAGTCTAATGCATAGCCTTAGATGCTGGTACCTTATGAGGTCAGAGAATGATAATTTAAAATGTATTTTCTAAAGTAATTGATTTATATTTGAGGTTAATGAGTATTAAGTCCCAGCCTCTTTTGTAAAATTGAAGCTGTTTTGTTTGATGAAATGAATCAAATAAATAAGTCATATTACTCCGAATATGCTAGGCACAATCCCAGGGGAGTATCAATCATTGCAAACTATTTTCTCTTTCTAGAAAAAAACATAATATTTTAAGGATGTGATACCTCACAGTCCTTCTCAAATAAAAAATAATATGATGCCCAGAGTGAATTATTAAGTTCACTGACAATAATTCTTCAATATATTATGAAAGATGAGGTTTTATGATAAAAATTACATTTTTGATCTATTTATTTCACCTTTTACCACCTAATTGTTTCATGATGACATTTTGTCCCTCTTCAGAATGAAACAATTGATTTAATATACTGTATAAAATGACTGTGTTTCTTAAAAAGTTAATCAAACTATTGTCAGCTGATGTCTGAACTACTGCCCTGCAATTAATATATGAGATGTTCAAAATATAATTTAGAAATTACTCTCCTTGTTAAATTCCTCTTATTTAAATACATTTACTGGAACTTTATGAAGTAGTACTCTGCAGTGGAGAGACTTAATCCTTTTAAGTTCCATTTTTAAAAGTTCAAAACCACAACTACATATTGCAGATATTCATCAAGATATAAATTAAATGTTCTGAATCCTTGAGTGTCCAATAATTTAATATTTATCAGTAGCAACCAGATATTTTTCTAAAGTACCCAGTCTGCCCCATTGACAGGGGAAGCAAAAACATTCATATAGTTTAAAAAATGCCACTTTCACTTCCAGAAGTAATTAGTTAGTGACTTTATCTTGAGCTTTCTTCTGTATTTGCTTGCTGGGATGACAGAATAAAGATCAAATAAATTTAAATGACTGATAATAAATTGATAGATGAAATAGAAAATTTGGTATTTCAAAAAAGCAAAATCACGCTTAGAGTGATTTTGCACCTATATCTGTATCTTTACTATTTCTTTTAGAAGCCTTGCAAAGAATAATTTTGTTTTAAGTGATCTCTGATTTTATTTTGAATTTGTATCTTGCTTTAGGAAAATTTCTATTTTGCATACCTTTTTATATGATATGATGATATTCTCACTAGAAAGAGATTCCAGAGGGAAAAACAAAGGAAAGATAAATTTAACCCTAGTTAAGAATGTTGTGAGAATTTCCAAGCCCTCCAGGACCTGGAGATGCCCCTCTTCCAGCACACACATTCACAGAGACCACCTCCATGGCCTCACACAGAGGCTGGCAGAGATGGAGCAGTGTTCCCAGGCACAGCACTGCCCCCAGGTAAATCCTTCTCCCATTGCTTGCACTTACAGCCCCACACACCCTGGCTTCTCCCATTGCTTCCTATGGGATCTGCAGCCCACAGTTTCTCCTCCACACTGTTGCTTATACTTTTTAGTGCCTGTACAAATGCACACTCTGTCTCCCCAGCCTCTGGCAGCTAGACCTAGGGGCATTGTGGCCACCACTGACTCTCCAGTAGCTGGAATTCAGATCTTGTAGAAAATATACCACAGGTATAATTCCCTGCCGAAGCAGGGTTGTCCTTGAGGGCACAGGTCTGGACTGCATCCAAACAGTTCTTGAATATCTTCAGCAATGAAGAGTCCACAGCCTCTCTGGGCAACCTGTTCTAGTGCTCAGTCATCCACTCAGGAAAGTAGCCCTTCCCCTTCAGGCAGAACTTCCTGTGCAACAGTTTTCTCTTACCACCATCATTTTTTCACTAACAGATGATTAATATATTGGAATAGACTGAAACTGCATCTGAATGTTTTAATACTGGATTTATGGGCTGGAGATGGCCTTCTTTGCTCCTCTCTGTTGCAAATGTGCATTACAAAATACTGATAACTTTAAGTGCAGTTGTTATACAATGGTAGGAGTTGCCATCATCAACCATTTCTGTACTATGTATTTCATAAATCCAGTCTGATGAACCATTTCCTGCTCCAAACACATATATTTCAACTCCAAAAAACAAGTAGTACACAAGAAAAAGCAATGTGTAACACTGAATGTGGTTTAGCTCTCTTAATTTTAGACCTAGCCATTACCATAATAGATTTCATTTGTGTATCACTGTGTGAACCATGACTGCAAATCTCTAACAAAGGTGCTTCAAAAGATGCATGAGTAGGGCAAGACACTGCTAATGGATGTCTTTATAGAGACAAGCTTAATGACTCTGACAAATGAGCTTTAGAGAATCATGTAAGGCCACTTAAGAGGTTACTGTTCTGGCCCCAGCTGTCTGCCAAATCCTCTGCTAATTACTGCCACCCACAAAATTAGTAGAAGTAGAAATAATGCGAGTTGATTCTTTATCCCTAATAAAACTCTATCAGTTGAGCCTGTAGCTTATGAAAACGACTAAAAGCTGGCACTACTCTTTTGTGCCATACTTACAAAGCAATTTCTCCCCTAAAGATGAGTCTTCATAGTGGTGCTATGCAGTATCAAATTTAAACCTAACAGTAGAAAGTAAAATTGAACAGTCCACTACATTTGGGGGTTTTGTGGTTTTGTTTTTGTGTTTTGGGGTTTTTGTTTGGTTGGTTGGTTGGTTTTTTGTTTTGTTTTGGTTTTTTTGTTCGTTTTGTTTTTGCTTTGTTTTTGGTTTTGTTTTTTGTTTTTTTTTTTTTTTTTTGTTTGTTTGTTTTGCAGGATGGGGGTTTGGTCATTAAACAGATATGATCAAAGATAGAATCATATAAACTCAGAAAGGTTTGGGTTGGAAGGGATCTTAAAGGCATCCACAACTTAAAGACAAAGTCATTTTTTTTCTTTGCCGTTGATTTTCCTTAGTTAAAACTAACCAGATTATCTTCATTATATGCTTAGTAAATGCTCTTAAGATACTTTCATGGTTAGACTGCTACTGTGAAAGGGCAAATCCAAATGACATTGCAGTACCTTTTATTTTGTCCTTTCTTTTCTCTTGATTATAATCAGTTGTGGTAAATGTAGCAGCTGTCATAACAAAATTACACTGTAACTTGATCTGGATAGAGAGTTTCAAAAGGTAACTACTCTTGGAGGTGCAGCACGATTTTGTATTTCAATAAGAAATAAGACCTGCCAGCTGCTGTTTATTTGGCTCAGTTTTTCAAAGTAGCTTCAAATTATAGTACTTTGAAGTACTTTGAAGAACTGTTTTGTACCTTGTTTGATCTAAACAAGGTACAAAAATATTGCATTAAGGGGGAGGGGGTATTATTTAGTTTATTTTTTATATAATCATGACTTTTCTGCCCAGTGCCTTCTTTATGGACATATGCCTAGTTTTTGGTTAAACAAGGTCTTTAAAAGTGGGCTTATTCTTAGTGGCTGGACTCATACCATTCCAGCTGAATGAACAGTTAAATGATTTTCTGATTGTGGATCCCTTGTGTTCTCAGCCTATTTCCTGAGATAAACATTTTGTAACTAAGCATAGACTGTTCTAAGATCTAGAGTTTAGCTGGGTTTAATGTTCATTCTTCTTGAAGGTTCTCAGTTTGCATCAGTGAACTCAGTAAGTGAAACTCTTTTATATTAGATAGGCTGGAAGGTCACTTGCTGTAGAAGATTTCCAGCCCTATTTGCTCAAACTGCAAACACTTTATAGATGTAAGTTTTTGTACACTTTGACCATCTGCAGTCCTTCATGCCAAATCTTTCTATCAGTTCAGCTTTTTGGTGGTACTCTATTGCACCCAAAAATTACAGCTGTAGTATTTTTAGTATTGGCAACAAAAGTGTTATCTGTAAGGTCTCAGCTGAGACTCAATACTGAAATTAAGTTATCTCATTCAATAGCCATGCTACATGCACTTCCATTTAAAATGGAAAATGTAATAAGACAAGATTGACCATGACATTTAATTTTCCATCCACAGAGCAAGATGATTTCTCTGAAAGCAGATTTTTTTCATCCAGTAAAATATATTCGTGATAATAAGATTTAAATGTAAAAGGATTGCATAATGTTATTAATGGCATTTTGCAATTCATGCCTATATATGTTGTTGTGCATCAATCCTAAAAAGCACTAGAATTTTTAGGTTTACCTGTGAAATTTATCTACTGAACAGAAATGTATATGACTTATATGTATTTAGAATTTAAACAATTTTTTTTTGTTAAGTGATATACACAAATTCCATGAAAATAATCAAGGAGTAAGACAAGCATCACACTTAGTGGATGATAAATTGAAGAGTAGAAAATCTTGTTTCCAAGGTCAATAAAAACTGATCACAAAAACTCTATTTAAATATGAGATAAGCCCCCCAAAAAGGTGAACTAAAAAAAAAAAAATCAATCTCATAAATGCCAGTGTAGTCCTATTTCAAAATTTTTGTCCATTACTTTCTAGATGATATATGAATTGCCATTTCTAATGAGAGATTATAATTCCAATTTCCTGAAATTGCAATACGTGAAAACTAGTTTGTGCTTTCATAGTTCATAATTATCCCTCTGAGAGGTCAAGGACCAAATCTGAAATTCTGAAATAGCCTACAAGTTAACACAGTACAGGAATACAGATGGACTCTGCTTAAGTAGCTGACTGATGAAAGGATTGCACAAGCCAATTCATGACATGTTTAATGCAATATGTAGGCATAAATCAAAGTCTGGTGATGCAAAATCTGTAGCTCTGGCAGATGTTTCATAAGAACTGCACTACAGCAAACAGGGAAGAGACCCAGTTGTGAGTCTTTTTGATATAAATGAGAGGAAAGTAGTGAAGCAAGGCGAATTCTCCATATCCCTCTTCTACCCTCCTGGCAACAAATGTCTCAAAAGCCCAAATCTCAGTACATGAAAAGTAACTTTGAATTTAGGAAAGATCCAACTCATGCAAAGAAATTTTACAAAATAGTTCCACAAAAAATGGTATGATTCATACTGAGCTTGCTGTGAGAAAGAATGAATCAGCTTTTAGGCTTTTGTTTATCGGGGTGAGAAAGGGCATAAAAACATCATTGTAGAGAGGCAAAAATGAAAGATTGAAAAGATTTCTTGATCTGGCAATGCATTCTCTGCTTGGTTGTGTACAAACCTTGTGGATTGATTCATGAAAATAGACAGTAGTTCAAAGCCTTTACTTAGTTCAATTGAGGTTTATTTTTCTACATTTTGTATAACTAAAAAGGAAATATCTAGAATAAGAGAAGGATCTGAGTTTTCTATATAGACAACATTGAGAGAAGAAGATTTTTGAAGTCATATCTACTTAGTACTGAAATAAGGGCATATGATAAATAGAATAAATCATCATTAATATGGAAACTTTCTCCTGACTGTATGACAGACTGGTTGATTATCTTGGACCAGATACTTATCTCTTAGAGGGCTAAATTTAGATGACAAGATTATACTGTAACTTTCACTTAGAAATATAAGGCAGTCTTCCCTCAAGAAGACTAGCAGACAAATCAAATCAGCCCTTAGAATTTTTTTCTTTAGCGTATGAATGAGAAGAAGCAGTGTTAAACTCCTAAGCTTTGGCCAAGGTCAACATCAATGCTTATTAATTAGTACTCTTAAATACTTTGTATAAACCCTCTGTTTCTGAAACCTAAATAATTTCCTTTAAAGTATTTGGATGTAGTCCTCCAGTAACTTTCAGGAATTCTACTTTGAATTTCCAAGTTTCCAACTCTCCTTTACCATCTTACAGGATTTGTACACTTCTCTCATTTCCATTTTTAAACATAATATTTTATAACAATTATGTATAATAGCCAGATAACAGATAACCAGAAGTTATTAATTTTAGAATCATCTTACTCCTGAAATTCAGCATAGCCTTTGACACTGTGTCCCATAGCATTCTCCTGGAGAAGCTGGAAAGCCATGGCTTGGACAGGTGTACTATTCTCTGTGTTAAAAACTGCACACATGGACAGACCCAGAGAGTAGTGGTAAATGGAATTGCATCCAGTTGGTGGCTAGTCACCAGTGATATTCCCCAGGGAGCTGTGCTGGGTGCAGTCCTGTTAAATGTCTTTATAGATGATCTGGATGAGGGCATCAATTACACACTCAGTCAGTTCGCAGATGGCATAAGTTGTGTTGATGTGCTGAAGGGATCTGTTGATCTGCTGTGCAAGTGTTGATGTGCTGAAGGGAAGGAAAGCTCTACAGAGGGATCTGGACAGGCTGTATCCATGGGCTGAGATCAACAAGATGGTTCAACAAAGCAGAGTGGCAGGTCCTGCACTTTAGTCACAAGAACCCTAGGCAGCACTACAGGCTGGGGGCAGGGTGGAACAGAACATGAGCCAGAAGTAAGCATAGGTGGCCAGGGCAGTGAATGTCTCCCTGTATTCAGCACTGGTGAGGTCACATCTTGAGCCTTGTGTTTAGTTTTGGGTTTCTCATTCAAAAAGATATTGAGGTGCTGGAGGTGTCCAGAGCAGGGCAATTAAGCTGGTGAAGAGTTGGGAGACTAAGTCATATAATGAGCAGTTGGGAGAAACTAATTGTACTTTATCAGCATGTTTAAGTCCGATAACTTCAAAAAATATCTATAGTTATGTCAGTATAATAATGTTTTTCCTTCACAAAAGTGTGGAAATTCACAGTTGAATTTGATAGCTTTTTGTCATGATTTTACCTAAGTCAGCAACCAAGCACATGCAACCTCACGGTCACTCACATGGGAAGAGAACCAGAAAGGCAAAAGCTGAAGAACTAATGTGTTGAGATAAAGACAGTTTAATAAGGAAATCAAAAACCTTGCACACAACCAAAGCAAAACAACGAATTAATCCACTGCTTCCCATGGGCAGGAAGGTGTTCAGCCATCCTCAGGAGAGAGGGGCCCCATCACTCATAGTGGTTACTTGGGAAGACAAACTCCATCACCAAATGTCCCCCCAACCCCTCCTCCTTCTTCCTCCCACTTTATATAGTGAGCATGATGTCATATGGTTTGGAACATCCCAATGGTCAGCTGGGGTCACCTGTCCTGGCTGTGTCTCCTCCCAACCTCCCATACATCCCCCCAGTCCCCTCACCAACATGGCAGTACCAAAGCAGAAAAGGCCTTGGCTCTGTGTAAACCATGCACAACAGCAACAAAAGCATCTGTGTTATTAATTCTGTCCTGTCTTCAGCACAAATACAAAACACTGCTCCATATTCTAGTGAAACATCAAACTTTGTAAAAGCGAAATCTGACTTATTGCTCCGAACCATGAAAAATGGCTTAAAATGTCTAAGGATTTTTTCACTTGCACTTTGCATTGTTCTTTAAAAAGTTAGCTAATGTTGTATTTTAGTAATATTGCTGTTCTCAGACTTTGAGAAAACCAGCTTTGCAATTATTCTGATCCTGAGAGATAAAATAATTCTATCAAAAATGAGAAAAGGGAAAGGGAAATTAAAATGACACTCATCCTCAAGCCAAGATGACAAAAGACAAAAGAAATTCTCAATGCTTTCTTGCATTTTTCAAATGAAACTAAAAAATATATCATTAGAGAAAAAGTGATATACAAAAATTCCATATAAAGAAATTGTGTACTCTGAAATACAATCATGAAGCCAGTAAATAATGAAAGATATAGCACTCAAGTTGTCAGTTTGATTTTTACTCACATTTGGTGTTTGCTGAAGCAGCCTATTTATATATATGTTCCTGAACTAGTCATAGGTAGTCATAGGGAAAAGCCTTTGAAGACCTTCATACAAGATTTACATGTGTTTATGTTTGATACCTAAACTCTTCTATTATCTCTTTCTTCCCCAACTGCTATATAGCAATGAATTATCCTTTTGCAAGTATGCACATAGCAACCTAATATTGTGCAGTACCGTGGTGTTTATCTCAAATCTGGCCATGTTAGGAGTACAAGGAAGAGATCTTCCACGTTAGTAACTTCAGTTTACTCTGTTAGATGTCCCCTGCAAGTAGGAAGTTTAACTCTACCTTTTTACTTGTGATAAGCAAAGAAAAAATAATTAATCTGAGATGTTAACATTCTTGACCTGACTGAGTGGATTTTAACTCACCCTCTCCTTGCACTACAGTAACAAGCATTCATTATTTCAAGCATATTACTAAAGAGTATGTGATTCATAAAAGATATTGATTTAGTAGGACTATAATGAATAGAATTTCCAGATATAACTCAGACAATTACGTTTACTAGGAGAAAATTGCATACTGTGAACAATTAATTCCCTTTAAAAAAAATGCTATACCAATATGTAAGCAAGCAAATATACCTTGTTTGCTGAAATCAAGCAGTTTTTTTTGATTCTGTTTACACAAAAGTTTTCTGTGTAAAATTTTTGTTCATAGAAATGCCAAAAAAACAAAAACAAAGTCAAAAAAACATAAAAAAGCACCCAAAAAATATTTTACATCCACTTGAAACTTTGGGAACATTAATGGACCTTTGATTGCCACAAAGACCTGAGATATCCAAGACTGTGTGCACACAGCAGAGGTCTGCATTTCACAGTGTAATTTTTGTCTCTCCAATATGTCATGTTCTTAAAAGGTGTGTTCCTATTCCCAGTGTCTTTGTCATGCCTGTTCTTGTAGAAGCCAAACTCTCTTCCCCAGGTTTAGCAGCAGCTTCCAGGCCAACCAAAGTCAACCACAGTGGCTCAGTGACAGCCCTTCAGTGAGATGTCAATCCCCTGCTCTAGGCAAGGCAGTGCTTTGACATGCAGAACTATAGACTGTCTCCAAGAAACTAAAAACACTTATTTAATACAAAATGTAAGTAAAATGGACAGCTACAATCTTCTTCCACTCTTGTCACAGCTATAGTTGGATAATATTGCTGAGTAACTTCTAAAGAATGTGATTCGTGGCAGATTTACAAGTAGTGTTGAAAATTGCATTTCTAATACCAAAATAGATATGCATAGCTTATATACTACATAATGTAGTTTAATGCTTCTGGATTTTTATTTATTCCTTTGTGTAAATATGTCCTTTTCATATCTTCATATTTTCATCCCTTATCAAAGAAAGTAAATTTATTCCATTAGGAGACATGCATTTATCTAATTTCTTCTGCCTTTATCTTTTGCATAAAAATTCCTGTGTATGTGTCATGTGCATGTGTTTTAGCCCCTTTAAGCTAGTTCAGAGCAGAGGGAATAGATGGAGTTTTAATAATCTCCAAAAAGGCAAAATTATGATTGTTCTACCTGTTTTGAAGTATGGATTTTAAAAAAATTATTACCTTTTTTCTCTTACTTATTAGGGATATATCTTTAAAGTGTTGCTTAATTAAAAATCCCAGGATTTTTTGTGTTAGTGTTTTTACTCCCCTTAATTGCACTACAAAGCAGATGCTGAATGATAGATAAGTTTTTCAGAATCTACACTTGTTAGCAGAATTTTTCCTTCAATGCTAATTTTGGGGTAATTGCAGTTAAACAGAGGCAATGCTGTAGCCAGGTTTCTGTGGCCAGGTTCCCTGTCTACCACTGAAAATGGAAGATCTCCCTCAGTGCATGTGTCAAGGGAGCTCTTTGGCATGACAGTG
Source organism: Chloebia gouldiae (assembly GCA_003676055.1). Taxonomy (NCBI): domain Eukaryota; kingdom Metazoa; phylum Chordata; class Aves; order Passeriformes; family Passeridae; genus Chloebia; species Chloebia gouldiae. Next base: position 2,566,420 of record QUSF01000001.1, read on the forward strand.
TCAATGAGAGCCTAGGGACTCCTCAGTGCAGGCCTCATTGATTTAAAAGACAGTTATAGCTCCTCTGGAATCAGTTGGCCTATCCCCATAAATACACCCTTAGGGGCACTAAAGCACACATTACTGGAACAATACTGTGTGATAGCTGTTCATTCAGTTTTACACTGTTGATGCTGCAGTTGAAGGTGTCATTCAATCTTTAGACAAAAGTAGTTAGAGGATTATTGTGTACTTCCAGCACAGAAAGCAGTTGTAGCCTCCTTTTTGTTAAGGGTAAGATCAGTATTATCTTAAATCCTGGGAAATTTTAGTGACAAAATCCTACAGTGAAAATGAGAAAAATTGGACTGTGTTGGGGCAATTTGCTATGATTGAAGGAATTGCCTTTGTTCCTCCTCCTTCTTTTGGTTTTTGAAGGACTTTTTCTTAGTTCATCTTGCTCTTTGTTCATGTTCTCAGTCAATAATTCTCTTTGTTAGTGTCCACATATAATTTGTTTTATTGGGTTGGTTTTATTTTTTTTTTGCTATGGACTATATACTTTTATTTTAGAGATAATAAAAATGCCAGATTGCTCTTTCTGTGCATTACATTAACCAAATTCTAAAGTGTAATATGCCATGAAGAACTCAACCATAGCAAATTAGTATTATTTTAGGGAGAAAACAAATGAAGTCTCAATAACACAATATGTGGATAATAGAAACTTGTGCGGAAAAAGTGTGAGGATAGGTCTGACGTTCACCTCTACAAGAGATGGGGAGGTTATGCAGCATTTACAGTCTTTATATCATTGTAAAAGTAAAACCAAAACTTAGTAATGAATACTAATTTGGACAGACCAAAGGATGTAATCAACCAATGCTAGAGGCAGTTGATCTTGAACATCCTACACCTTCCTGTCCTGTTCTTGTCCTTTGCTTATTCCCATACATTGGTCACAACACATAATGTTTACAATAATGCTTTGAAAGGCTTCTCTCCTATAATGCAGAAAAAAAAATGCTTATCTTACATTTTGATGTTGACCACTTAGACAAATAATTTTTTCCTATCTGTATAATAACAGTAAAAGTCCAGATCATATATATATTTAAAAGACTATTGTAGCATTAACTTCTGAAAAGAAACACTAATAAATACAGAAGACAACAAAAACAAATTCCTTTTTTTTCCATAACAACAAATGGCTATTAAATAGCACCCTAACCCTCCACAACTCCCTTGAACAAAAAAAAAAAAAAATTTGTGGTTTTCACCCTATAAAATAGTGTAACTGCAGTGAGTCATGATGTCATGAACTAAAGAGGTTTTGCCTGCAGATCTCTCAAAGGCTTTGCCTTCCACTGATTTGGTGTAAGTACAAAGTCAAACTGATTATGATACACAGAGAAGAACTCATTCATTTATTCCAGGCAAACATACTCATATAACCAGAATATGTTTCAGTCCTTGATATTCACATCACATCAAGAAGAAATCATGCTTACACTTTCTAATTTGCTTTATAGCAATGAGTGAAAAACAACCTTTGAAAGCTTGGTTGGCTTTGGAGGAGGAAAATTAAGAGAACACAATACAGGCTACTAAAATTAGAGCAGGACAGAAAACAAAACTTCTTTGCTGTCAAAGTATTCTGATGATTCTGAGATGAAATTAATTAAGAAAAGATTTCTTCTCAAGTTTATTGTACGTTAACTGAGGTGTTTGCTATCTGATGCTGAGACCACCTTTCACACAACAGCAGCATCCATAATTTTAAGCTCCCTTTTAACGTGATGACGGATCAGTCTCACCCACACAGATTGGGCAATCCCATTGACAGGGTTAACTCCTGCACCTTGCTAGAAAGTTGGAACCAGGCCGGTTGGGCAAGCCAAAAATCATGCCATGGGCCATGTTATCTGTTCATTGACACTATTAACCTCACCAGTGGTGAGGTTAGCAGACACGGGCTACATGTGCAAAGAATATCTATACTGTAGGCCAGTTGCAGCTGAAATACTGAGATATAATGCTCCTATATGATTGACAGTGTATTTTTTCCAAATGTGTTCCCTCATTCCATGGATCAGTGTAGGAAGGAAAAAGGTGCCTCATTAGAAAAATACCGATGTAGTATTTTAGAAATTCAGAGAACTGATTAAGTGCTGTCTGATTTGGCAAGTGCAGCATTTGTCTCTTTTTGGCTTGGAGAGCAATCCCAAGTAATGTGCTCTGGGCAACACTGAGCAGGGAGGTTGGTCTATTTGACCTCCCGAGGTCTCTCCCAACCTTAGCCAGTCTGTGAAACTCTGTGAAATTACCCAGACTGGATATCAAGTGGGACAATCAGCCTCTTTTTATTTATCATGAAGAAATAATTGTGAAATAGCATCTATTTTTGACTTGAGATTATAAAAATCAACCAAGGAAAAAAGTATTGTTTTGAAATTCTATTTATAAGTGTCCTGGATTAGGACATCCTAGTATTATTACATTATTACATTATTATTATTATTATTACATTATAGGTATTACAGGTAAAAAAGTTTGTTTGCAAGAGGTTGTTAATGCGTTCATTTTCAATGCGTCATTGATGAAATTATTGTTGTCACGGGAATATTTCCCTATTAGCAAAATAAGCTATCTAAATGGGCCTTTTTCAATTTTTGTAGTGATCGGTCAAGTAAATAAGAAAGAAAACATGTGAAAAGAAATACAAGGAGGAAAATATTAAGCTATTAAAGAAAAAACCACAAACTGTTACGACTTTGCTAACCTGGAGCTCACCTGCCAGAATTGGCACTAATTACATTACTGATTCAAAATAATGACATGGATTCTAAATCATCACTAATAAAGTTATGATAATTAATTACTGAGATATTGAGAATAATAAGCCTTCTTACCACCCTCATTATATTTGGGCTCAATGGAGATGAAATATGAGGAGAAAAAAATTTCATTAAAAGAAATACAAAGTAATAGAGTTGCTCTGGTCTAGCTTTAACATTCTAATTAGGTTTAAAAGTCATCACTGTAATAAAATACTTGTCATACATATATAGGTGATATTTCCCTAAAAAGATCTTTGTTAGTAATATAAGCATTATTACAGCAGTGGAACAACAAAAGTACTATTGCCTTCTAGAACAAAATAATAAGATTTAAGTGTTACATGAAGGTTATTTGGGTATCAATGATTATTAATATCATACAATTTTAAAATTGTCAGTTTCAGTAACTTTTATTTTAAGAGTCTTTATACCCTTTCTTCAGGCACTCTACATCCAAAAGAAAAAAAAATTGGTTTATACAGAGTGATTTTTCATATAATAATAAAATATCCTGAGTTGGAAGGGATCCACAAGGATCATCAAGTCCAACTCGTGAACTAAAAGCATATCAGATTCTAATGAGTTCAGGTTTTTGCTGTCAATATTCATCTTCTGTGATGCCATTTGGTATTGTCTCTGAAGAAGATAGTTATATCTGAATTTAGAATATTGAGCACCAACTTCTTCAAATAAACAAGAACAAAAAAGTCATATTCTCCTAAGTAAAAGTGACTTCCTGGAAATTGTGCTGTAAAACTATCTCTCTGAGAAGTTCTGCTGGAGATGCATCTAATGTAAGCCTCATTTAATTTCTTTTTGGGCTATCAGATGTAGTGATTTTATTTCACAAATTAACATTTGTGAATGTTTCACATTCACATCCATTCTGCTTTTTAATCTATGCTATTTATTTAAACTTGCAAGTTTCTGAATCTGCACTCAAAAGAATTTAACATATCCCATCCTCCCCCCAAATACTAGCTGAGTTTCACCATAGAAGACCTCTCAATCTTTGCAAAACTGGTATTACAAATGCCTTGGCCTAATTTATATGAAATAACCAAGAAGCTCAGAGGTCCTCTCCTGTCAGTGAGTACTCTTGTAGTATTCTACAAAGTACATTACCACCATTTCTTTTTCCTGAATAGCTGAAGTTTTAGTCACCCTGTCATGTAATATGGGATGTCTAATAAAACACAGAGGAATTAGGCAGGGAAATACCTCTGGATTCCCTTCCATGTGCCAAATGCCAAGACTGAGTCAGTGAGATAAACTCAGGTCACTGAATCTTAAGCACTCCAGTTTTGAGTTAAGAAGCTGAAATTGAGAGGAGTCTAAATAAAAACTGTGGGCATAGAAATGTTTGCAGGTGTTTGAAAGGCAATCCCAGAGGAGGACCTGGATATTGAAGGTAAAGCCAGACTTTGCACTGAACTATGCTTAATGTATGTAATTAAACATTAAATTGATTTGTATTGTACTGAGAGTATTGTATTAATTAGTGATTTTTTCCCTGAGGTTAAAAAAAATTGCTACTTTTAATTCTTCTCTAATTAATCCTTACCCAAGAGAGATGATCTATTTTAATTGCTTTCCAGAAGACAGAGTTTGTTTTTCTTTTTCATACACTTAACAAACAGCCTTTCTACATTTGTCTCTCTCTTAGGGCACATTCACAAAAAGACAATGCGTCTCTACAAATTATTTGGCAGCTGGTGGTGGCATATAATAAGAAAAATAAATTAAGAAACAACTCACCAACATTTTTTTCCCAAATTACACTATAAAAAGAGAAGTCACAGTTTGCAAAGCAGGGGCTTTGCTCACAAACAAGTAAGGGTTCTGAGAGTGGTGCAATCTGTGTTCAAGGTCTTAACTGCACATAGACAAATGGTTCCCCTTAGTTCTGCTTCACAACGGGAAGTTGTTATTATAAGATAAATGTGCCCAGGGTAAAATGTACCCAATCTCAGCACACTGATTTGTGAAGACATAAAGTTATCTCAGACACAGTGGAAATTTAAAAGATTATTCAGGGCAAGCTGGAGCAGACAGCAGGCAGTGGTTTTGAGCAAAAAATATGCAAGGAGTTTTTCCACTGGAAATGTAGAATTTGTTTCCATAATGAAACCATTCTGACATCTGTGGTGCTTTTGCACCATCATGCATCTGAAAAAAACACTGTGAGAAACCTGTCAGGTTCCCCTGGCAAAAATAAAGACTAACTAAAAAAAATAATAAAACCCCTAAAATGGATAAAGATGAACTTAAAATGTGTTTCAACACATTTCAACACATAATTAGGTTCTAGTTATGAAAATGCAGTTTGCCCACACAGGTAAGTTCATTGAAATACTTCATAATTGATAGAATTAGAAATAACAGATTTCTTGAACAATTTAAAATTTCAAGCTTTCAGAAAATTGTCTTTATCTTAAATGATATTTCTTGGTTTTGTTGATTTTAATGATATTTAATGACATTTAAATGGTATTGGTTTATTTTATGTTCTTCATAAGAAGCTACACATTTAATTGAGAACTAGAGGAATAAAAATTTATATATTTCTTCTCAAAAAAAAAAAAAACAAACCGTATTAGTAATTTGGAAAACTATTATAAATACAATACAAATTTAGTATATACTTGGAACATTTCAGGAGCATACACTTCAGGGTTTTCTTCTCTCTGATTTTGGTCCAAGCCTTTGTGAAGATACTGTCATCATCTTTCAACACCCTTCCCCAACACAACAGGTGATCTCTTTCTACAATTCAAATGCCTTTGGTAAGGTCTTCTTTTATAATGTCTGGCTCTAATTACAATGAATTAATTGCACAATAAATGTATAATGATATCTGATTTCCTTAAATTTATGGAAAAAAAGAGTGTAATTCTCTAGTTTTGGTGTCCTGATGGAAAGTGAAAGGTGGTGGGGCAGGTCTGATTCCAGGACCTTACACTATGCATCTGTTAAATCATGGCCCTATGCTCGTAATGTTTCATAGCTGATGTCATCCCAATATACTCCATATAGAAATGAATTAATACAAAAATAAAATCAGAGAGTAAAGAAGGATAGTGCTCATATAAAATATTTATGTTGCTAAAGCTCTCATCCGTCTTTACTTTCTACTGTTTTCAGACTATGAAATTTTGAAATTTTGAAATATGACTTTGCAATTTCTCTCCATTACAAAGAATTGGGCAGTAACTGCTTCTCAATGAAACCAGCTCATAAGATTTAAGTGTTCAAAAGTATTCCAAGCAGAGGAATTTTACCAAAGTTATGCACACCTAGGAAATTACTTTTATAAAAAATAAATCATAAGAATTAAATTATGAAAATGGGAAGTCAGATAGCAGAACACAAGAACACAAATGAACACAAAATTCTCAGTGAATTTTTAAATTTAGCTTTATTGAGATAGATTTTGTGGCAACTAAATACAACAGATTCCTGACACTTTGTGGAGGACCCAGTAAATAGAGTCCTGCCTCCTGTTCAAACTGCCTTCTGCATGGTGTGAGGCAGAAGAAAGAGAAAATACCTTAATATTTTCTGCATTCGGCAGTGATAGTACTGTACTATACCCTTAGGAGTACTTTGTCTGCCAGAGACATAGTATTTTTCTCAGTTCTTAGATAATGCAGCTCAGAATTACTGGCAATGTGTACACAGATCAAGCTCTAAATGTGCTCTTTAGAACATAAAGTGGACTCACGTTTTTCTGAGTAGCTGGCTGCTACAAGCAGAAAACAGCTGGTCATCCTCCTCCCAGAGACTGCATTTTCATGCTCTTCAGATGTACAGTATATATGTTAGTCATTTATTCATTATATTAAGATGCCCATGGTAAGTTTGCAGGGAAATGAGAAGACCTGTCTTGTGTTTCCTACTACATTCCAGATCTTCTTTCTAAGAAGATGAAAAGCAGAGTCAGCAAAGGACTTGTTGAACCTCATGACACTGGCCTCAGCCCATGGATCCAGCCTGTGCAGATCCCTTTACAAAGCCTTCCTACCCTCCAGCAGATCAACACTAGCACACAGCTTAGTGCTGTCTGTGAATTTACTGGAGGTGCACTTGATCCCTTTATCCACATAATCAATAAAGATCAATAAAGATATGAAACAGAACTGGCCCAAATACTAAGCCCTTGCTAGTGCCTGGAAACAAACAAACAATCAATCAAACAAACAAAACCCAACCCAACCCAACAACAACAAAAAACAACAAAATACCCAATCAACAACAACAACAAAACATCATCAACAACAACAACACAAACAAAACCCAAAACCCCATACAAAGCAAACAAAAAAAAAAACCAAATAAAAAACCTCACCAAACAAGCAGTTTCACCCGGAACAGTTCCTGCACTAAAGAGGGTTTGATAAACCCAAAATGGAAAACTTTTCTGCATAAGAACACTGTACATCTTTCTTCATATTCCTTTTATTACTATAAAAGGAAGGGTCCTGAACAAAAGGCAAATGCTGATGATTCACAAGTTTCTGGGAATGGCAGGGGCCTATTTTCACTGATTAGAATCAATTATTGAAGCAGAGAGACAGAACTGTCCACAGTTAATCAGAAATTAATACTGTTGTTGATCCTAAAAGATGCTGTGCCTCATTTAACTGCCTCTGTAGCATAGCTGAGGCTTTGGTACATCCAAAGTAAGCTTCATAGAACATATTAGACATGTATCAGTGATGGATGGCTATTTCAGTAATTTCATAGTGCAAAGACAAACCACAGAGCCTCATGTATATTAATCTCCTCAGCAAAAGCAATGCCAGCATCAGTAGATGTCATTATCATCAGAAGAAAGGACAGCAAATCCATCAACTGGTTACACTGAAGTAAAAATAGTAGGTAAAAAAACAGAAACCTGATAGTTGAAGTATGAAATGGGGAAAAAAATAAGATAGCTCTTTAATGGTATCAAAGATATCAAGATTTAATATTGATTTACTGTCAAATGAGGGACATGTTTCTTGCAGTGCTTTGCACCTAAATGATTATTTATGAGTCCAGACCATGTTGCAAATAAGCACATATTTTTTTAATACACCACAGGTGTGCTGCTGTGATCCTGCTTCTAGTAAAAAAGATTATGTTTAATGGTTTCACACAAACATGACAGTGGCTCATTTATTTAAGAACAATAAAGATAGAAACATGAAACAAAAACTAGTAGGAGATAAATTCAAAGCAAGCAAAATAAAACAGGTTTTTTTCTCTGTATGTTGGTAAGGCAAGGAAATCCTTTCTGATGGACATTGTGAGTGCAACATATTTTCAAGACTTCAAAAATCAACTAAAGTTTGCTGAAACAAAATCCACACCAGACCTCTACATACAAAAATATGACCTCTGATTTATGGAATCTTTGAACTGCTGATGGATGTAACCCAGGATGCTGTTCTCACTGGAGAATAGGTATTTCTACCTACCTGCTCAATTCATAATGCCTTCTGCAAGTTTCTGCTATTTGCTAAGATCAAAGAATAGATATTATGTCTGATAGGCCTTTCATCTGATTTAATGCAACTGGTTTCCAATTTCTCTATATTGTAAGTGATCCCTTCCAAAACATACCAATACTTTGAGACACTATTAATGTAGTCTGCAGTAGGCCAAACAGGCAGTAAGGACATGGATATAGGAAGCGATTCTCTGAAGTACTAAGAACTTTCCATAGTATAGCAGTTCACCCAACAAATTAACTATTTTAATGCTACAATTGCAGCAGAATCAAAACCATGCTTGATAGTAATATTAACTTTGGAATATGGCAATTAACTCTGGAGACCAATAAATGACAAGAGAAAATTTGCTGGTAAAGGTTCCTCATAGAGAAAAAGATCTTTCCAGGGCAAAGATCCTACAGAGGTTATTTTGACAGTGTTTCTTAGATTATTTTGATAGCAGAGAAGAAAGACCCTGTGACTTTTTCCTCAGCATTAGATCAAAAGAGATTACATTTTTCTCTTTTTTTTCCTCTGAGATTCAACGATTTCCTTTGAAAAGAGTCAGTTCTTGATTTTCTGTGATGCCTGCCGCATGAATTATCCAAAAGAGATAATATCTAGGAGGCAGTACCAAAATGAATATGGCACAGAATTAATATGTTTTCAACAAAAAAAAAAACCCGCTTTCAGTACTAGTTTTTTGTACCAAGAGGTTACAGCAGATCTAGCATAGTGTGAACATCTGAATTTAGTCTTTCCTAATACTTTGGTAATTGCTATTGTATGTCTGATAAATTTTGTACAAGCTGTGAGACCTTGAACAGAGAAATCAGTAGAGTTATAAGAATCTACCTAACTGAAATTAATTCTCTACCTAGCTTTATGTTGCTCTGTGACCAATCATGCATTCTAACCAGATGTCTGCCAAAGCCATATGTCCTATAGTTTGTATTAATTTTCTTTAATTGGTCATAATATTAACTTACAAGTACCTGCTGTAGGTGATGCTGAGGGTAGAGTGTCCTATAACACAAAGTATTAACCTTCACTCTTGTCAGAGAGAATATGTGGCCTAAAATCTCTTCCCTTTATTTGGACTTCCAGAAAATCCATGCGTGTGGTTTTAAAATGACAGGTTTTGACCCTTTCACTTGAAGTTGAATTCAAATAGAATATGGAAGTGCACCCTTTGCTTTTCTTTGTAAGCTTAATAATCAAGACAAATAACAGTGCTTATGTCACACATTTCAGTTAAAAGCCTTCAGGACAGTGCTAAGATTCAATCTCAGGATTCCACATTTATTTCTAGAGTAAGAGCACCATACAGAGGACATGGAATTTCAAGTTGTATCTATACAGTATTTGATAAATTGATTTGTATTTTTGAGAGATAGATTTTATTTCTCATACTTTTTCTTGTGTTTTGTAGTACCAAATTCACCCATAAACTTGCTCACAGCAGTTCTGTGTCTTTGAAAACATAACCTGGAAAGGTATAACTGTTCAATCAATTTTATGAGCTAAATATAATTTAAAAGGGAGAAAGTTTTTGGACTCTTCAAAACTTCCTTGATATTATGAATCTTACATGACTGTTTTTAAGTCAGTTTTCAGCACTATGAATGTATCAAAGCACTTGATGCTGATACCGTAGAGATGTTATCACCCAGGATTTTGATAATAAAAATGGCCATTTTACAGCTATGAACTTGCCTTGGAGGAAAGTGGGCTAGCAAAATTCAGTTTGATTAATTTGATTTGATTTGGCCCGCAATCATATTGTTTGGTCTTTGGGAAGGAAAAGACCTATTCTACATCTGGTAAAATATGCAGACATGGATCTACATAGTATATTCCTTGCTTAGTAAGCAAGAAGTAGTAATCTACTGTGCAGGTGAACTTATTATTCTGTGTCTTCAACAGTTATGCATATGTTACAAATATTCTCACCCTGTAGTCTATAATTAGTAGAATCAAAATATAATAAAAACACCAAACAAAATACCCAGGATGACAGTATTTGCATAGTTAATTGAATCATACATATTTAGTGGGATAATATGACTAGTGAGAGAAGGAAACTAATATTATACTCAGAATATATCACCTTGACTCTTAACTGAGAATTTTTAAAGCAAAGTAGAAGCTATAGGAATGCCAGTAGTTTACTGCCTCAAAGTAATTTTAACTCTAGAGAGACTTCAGCATTGAAAAATTTCCTTTGAGAAGGTAACAAAAATTGCTACATTTTAATGACTAATTTAGACTATCTGGCTAACAATGAAGAAAACAGTTTTGTATCCTAGCAATATACATGTATGTATTAAAGTATGTGACAGTACATGTCTAGAATCCTAGATATTTTTATGTGTTATACCAATTACCGTATATTGAGTGAGGTTTGATGCACTCACATTTGTGGGGATGAGAATGTTTGTGGGACAAGGTTGCAACCCAGCATTGTAGGGAGACTTGGGAACATGTTCATGTGCTCCTTCAGCCTTTCTACCTTTGACAACAGGCTGTAAAGGAGTGTTGGATTGCTCCAGGCACACTCCAGGTGTGAAAAGTTGGGGAGTTGGCACTCTGGGGCTTGCCAAGAGACACTGGGGCTTTTCAAGTAGTTGAAGCCCTGCTTTCAAAGTAGAAGTATTCACATGGCTATAAAGAGGAAACTTAGTTTTATCCGTTCAACTCCTACAGAAAAAAAAACCCAAAAAACAACTGAGAACATTTACCCAGAGTAATTTTCAGTCAAAATATATTGCATGCACTTAGCAATAATAATGACTAGTAAGAATGAGTTTTCAACATTTGGCTCAACAGGTAATTATATAAGCAAATATCCATTTGTAAACCATTATAAAAAATATTCATCTATAAGTCACTCTAAAACAGAGAAAGAGATTCAGTTAAAAAGGGGGTGCTGAATTTACCTGAAAAGGCCAAAGATTTTGTCTGAAATTGATTAAGTTCAACTGAATAATGCTTTTTTTTCCCCCTATGAACTACGTTGAAATATTAAATATTTCAAATACTAGTTAGAAGTCAATCTTCAGTGTAGTTTTACTTTGATGTGACACCTGAATACACAGTAACTTCAAAATTATTGAAACACTAGGAAAAAAAATCTCTGCTTATTGTTCTCTGATATTGTTTTGGGAATATTTTGATAAAACAGCTTCTTCCTGCAGTCCTTTCTTATCTTTCTTTAAAGATGCATGTCTAGGCACAAGTAAAGTTTTCCTTGTGAGACTTCCTTCAAATGTTACTGAAGTAATTCTCAGAGCTTCATCACAGAAAAGGGAAGGCAAAGTTAATAACAGCTATGTGCATGATTGATAAATTCATGATCATTATTTAAATTGATCTGCAGTTCTCAAAAAGCAGTACACTCAGTTTACTGATTGGAAAAGTCAAAATACTCATATTTAACACCAAAATCTTTGTGTTTAGATATAGACATTTGTATGTTAGTAGGTTTTTAAAAAGTAAATTTTTAATATATTTGTATATTTTCCAGCAACTGAGAGTGTGTATGCATGTGCCTAAGTCTGTAAATAACCATGTGCACTAAAACAGAACCTCAAAAATGTCACAATTCACATCTCACTTAGACTCTACTCAGGTTTAAAATACTGTTTGAATCAGTGTTGACTCTTCTTAATGACTTTGCTGACTGGAGCTGTGTCAGAGAAGAGAAAAATACCAGATAAAATTACTGTAATATTGAAATCTCAGAAAATGGGTGCATTATGTTTTGGGTGATGTTTTTTATAACTGGTTATCACCACTCAACAAAAGCCCTAGCTGATACGACTTTTATATTAGCTGTGACCAGGACTCCTTCATTTCTTCATTATTGTAGTTTGCATTCTCTCTGTGAAACTTAAGGGCCAGTTCATAAAGGGCAAGTAATATAGCAATGCACAGCTAAGATCACAGAATTATTAAGGTACCACTGCTTACTGGAAATTACAACTCAGGTCTGATACCTAGATAGATAAGGTAGGTGGAGAGCATGGAAAAAAAGCATCATAACTATTGGAAAGTGATCCAGTTGTAGATTCTGATAATGAATAATTGTTTAAAAAATGTTTCAAACTTTTATACAATATGAAATGTTTTCAAACTGCGAAGTGGATAGAGTTGTTACCAAACAGTTTTGTGTAGAGGTGGGTTTTCAAGTTTGCTCTGGTAGCACATAGGGTTCCAAAATACCAGAAAAAAAGTGCTATGGACTGGGGTCTGTGGTAGTCTACTGGAGGAACAAGGAGGTCCAAGGGTGAGAAAACTGTTTATATATGTGGTACCCTATGTGGAGCAGCTGAAGGTGAGAGGATGCAATGATTAGTTACTGAGTGCCTAAGGCCAGTTACCTGAGGTATCTCTATTATATAGATGTTTATGTTTCCCACTAATGGGTCTTATCATGACCAGTCAGAGAGGGAGGAAGGATGATGCTGTTGGAGTTGTTGGCATTAGCCCAAATGCTGAGAGTGTCTGTGTTGATTCTGTTGGCCATGTGCACCCATGCTGTTTATGTTGCTTTTGTATGAGTGCTTATTGGAAATTCCTGCTCAGCTCTAACCAGCTGGACCTTGAAGTGTCAGGTTGTGCCAGTCCTGCCTCTCTGAGACTACCAGATTCAGCAACTCCTAAAAATTAATATTTCATGGGAGCCTTGCAGAAAATAAAAATATTAAACTATGAAGTGTTTTACTTATTGGAACAACTCTGAGGGAAATCAGAGTTCCTGACATCAGGGTAACCAAAAGTGAGCAAAGTTTTGACATCATTGCACTTTATATTGTATTAGATCTCTTCATTCTAACATCAGTTTCAGGTTTATTTGATATCAATAAAGTCAAACTGATCTTATGTGTGTCTGTTTAATTTGTGGCTCAGTGAGATGGAGGGAGAAAGGGTGACAGGTCAGTTGTTTAACACTCTGGTGTTTCAAATGACAGCAACCTGGATGCAGAATATTATGCTTGATTATCTGGACTATGCCAGATGAAATATGAGAAATAGTCCTGCAGATATATCCATCTGCTCCCCCATCTACCCCTCGAGGTTAAATCTGCTGGATCATCTTATAGTTGAGTCTGTAGAGAAAAGAACAACTCAGTTCCTCAAATCTCAGGTATTGACCATGCAGGAGTCCTGGCATTCCTGCACAAAGGGAAAGGACACCTTGGATGCCAGCTGACAAAGCAAAAGCAGCATAAAATGCATGTACAATTCCCATGCACAGCAAGGTATCCAATAGAATTATCATCTGAGCCACCCTCATCCAGCTGTGTAAAATCCACAGATTTAAATAAGAATTTGGACAACTAATGCAGAATCATAGGATCATTTAGGTTCTAAAAGAACATTAAGATCATCAGGTTCAGCTGTTTACCCAGCACTGCCAAATCCATTAAATCACATCCCCAAATGCTACATCTACATGTCTTAAATACCTCCAAAATAGTGATACAACAACTTCCCTGGGCAGCCTGTACCAACACATGCCAATCCTTTTAACACCACCACTCTCTGGGCTTGACCATCCAGCCAATTTTTTTACCCACCTAGCAGTACACACATTCCAGCCATGACCAGACAGTTTCTCCTGGAGAATTCTGTGGGAAATGGTCTCAAATGCTTTACTAAAGTCCAGCTAGATTCCATCTACAATCTTACCTTCATCTACATGTAGTTGGACTATGTATGTGCAGGCTCCCCAACTGAGACAAGGTGTCCCTGCCTAGATGGAGATAAGTAGAGAGTACTTAAGAACCTAATGAGTAATTATGTCCATTAGACAGAGGAAGATTTTCTAGTTTATGAATATTTGCTAATTAGATGCATAGTAACTAATTAATTTTGGCAGAATTATGTAGTTCTTTGTGTGCTTACCTGAAGAATTCAAAAAGACCCATGACACAAGTTTGGTTATTTTTTTAATTGTTATAAAAAATAGTTTTGAGAGAACATCAAAGATTCATACCTTAAGGTTAAGATGAATGAGTAGTGGTAGTAGTGTCATCCAGCACCAAGGGAAAAATGTATAACAAAGAAGACAGATTGCTTTATCCAACCAGTCTTCTGCTCCTTCCCAAATGTTAATATTTGCTGGAGGACTGATTCTCGTTCTTGAAAATTGTAATGAGTTAATTCCCCTATGAGAGAGGGAGGGAGAGCATTTATTTTAATTAAATATCATATACATTGAAACTATAAGATCGCAAGCAACCAGATGCTCTGTTCATTCCAATTAATTATGCTTTGGGATTTCTGATATGAAGAAAGGACCTTGAACTGATCATCCTTAATTATAAGCTTACATTGTTAATGGTGGGCAAGAATGAAGAGAGTGGTCCAAAGATGCAAACAGTTGCTGAGAGTATAGAGTGTCCTTCTGTAGTTTATTAACAACAGAAAAGTAGAGTAACAATATTTCTCAAAGTTCATTGCCTATAGCTATTGATATGACATTTAAAGATTATGGCAAGTGTTGAGAAATTTTGTTTCAATTAACAATTCCTCATTTTCTTCACAACATCTCCAAAGATATGACATCCTTTATAAATAAGAAGCAAAGAGATATTATAATACCTGTATTCATCATTAATTGTGAAATATGCTTAAGAGAACAACTTGCTGAAATACAGTTTATTAGTAATTACAAATCCAAAAAGTACTTACTCTGTACTGCAGTCTGGGACAGCTTTCTGCAATAGAGGGTTTTGGTGATGCATTTTTTAATAATTTATGATACCATGTGTATTATCTTTCCTGGGACCTTCATTTATTTTTTTCAGGGTAAATATAAAGTGCTTTCCAGCTATTCTATGGCTGCCATTATCTGTGCATGAGCATTTCTACAGCTATCCAGAAAAGTAGATAGAGGCACTATACTAAAAAAAATAAAAACATAATCTAATGTATTCCTTGATATTTAGCAATCTGAACCAGATTCTCACTTGTTCACAATCAGAATTTCTTCACAATTTAATATGTATATATATTTTTGTAAATTGACAGCAGAAAGGATAAAAGAGGTCAAAGAGTGTCAACATGTAAAATTTTTCCAACTTCTTACCATGCAATCATTGGAGAACACTGAAGAGCATGGTCTGGCAAGACACATCTCACTCATATCAGACACAAAGTATAATTGGCTAAATGATATTTTATGAATGCATCATCTGCCTATATCAATGTAGAATTTGTATAATGTTTTTCTTTATCTGTACACAGTAAAATTGCACTTGTTAACTAAAGCCTAGGGTTTTATCAGATAGAAAAGCACAATGTTAATGTCTTTCTCTTTATCCAGCATTTTCATTGTGATTAGAATAGTTTCTTGTCATAGATATATTCTGACTTTCTTCCTTAAGCTGAGTCATACCCTACTAAAAATGGACTTATATGTAATCAATATTACTGATATTTCTTAAGAAAACTTCATTTATAATCTGTTACAGATGTCTTTGCTTCATGGAGAACAGAACTGAGTGGTGTCAGTGCCAGGCAGGTAAGGTGTGGAAACAATCGAGAACAAAGTGAGCTCAACTTCTCTCTTAATGTCCACTAAGAAAGAAAAGGATAAAAGGAGGAGGGAAGGGCTTATGCTACCTGTTTCTTTCTGTTGTAGACTATATTTAGGAAGAAATAGTATTAGCATTAGCATTTGTGAGACTGAGATATGCTGCTCCTGGATGTCACTTCTTTATTTTTTTTAATTTTTGAATCTGTTTAAGAGCCTACTTTTTGGAAATAATGCAATAGATATTACCAGAACTTTACTGATTTGAAATAAAATCGATTCACAAAAATGGTTTATGGGCAATTTAATAAATATCAGTGATGTTGCATTATAATAAAATAAGCAAGAATTCAGGTTGAAAAAATTTTCTCAGATTTTATGTGCATGTATGTGTGTGTTCATTTTGGCAATTCCATTCTGCTTTTTGAATAACAGACTTTTTTAAAATTATTGTGGAGTAATTAGTCTGCATTTCTTCTCATATCCTTGCCATTCTAGAAAATGCAGTATTAATTTGTTCTTAAGATAGCTGGGTCTTTTACTTCTTAGTACTGCTCCAGTGCTTGAAGATACTTAGGAATGATATTTCTCCATTTAATTTATTCAGAGAAAATGTGATTTAAGGCTGGAGAAGTTAATTCTTCAATCACTTATTGCTGAAAGGTCATTCGATTAACATCACATTATGCTTGTTAACTGTCAGTGTAAAACTGACATCATTACCTAGACATGCAAATTGGAAGATAGATATAAGAATATTCTCTGTTCAGGTAGAAGCACACACATGGCTAGAGCTGCTTTTGCAGATCTCCAGATTTTAATGACTAGAACAATGAAATGAGCGGCGATTACTACATCTTTATTTGTTGCTAATGTTTGCAGCAAAGACAAGAACACATCTTCTCTTTTAAAGGGTTAAGGATAAGAAAAACACCTTGTTATTCCCATTTTTCTGTTATATAAAGAAATACATTCTTTATTGCTTATGGATGATATTCCTAAATGAATTAATGTTAGTTAAGCATCTAGATACTGTTTTACATTTGCATCTAAGCCCAGACCTCGTATACTCCAGTTATATATATTAGAGTGGTATGTCTGTAAACTCTAATACTGATTTTTTTCATTCCCAGTTTTGGATCAAATGCTACTAAAGTAGGGTTCTAAGAAAATTCTTCAGCTCTGTGATCTAGTTCTCTTTTTTTATTTCTTCTGTTTTTAATTTGTCTCACAATCCTTTGTGGGTCCTTATAAAACCTGCATCACTGAAGACATAAGTATATTAGCCTGAGATCTACAAAAACATGCATATTGAAACCCATGGGGATGGTATACTTTCAATAGTTTTCATTCGGTTAGTAGAGCATTCAGGATGTAGAAAATGGCAATTTATCTTCCTTTGCTTCATGAAGAGATCCACGAAACTTTCCAAAACTCTCAATTCTGGACAAAAATATTTGAGCAACTAAAGGAATAGGTACTAGAATATATAAATAATTCTGCGTTCTCCCAGGCCCCTCTTTGTCATTCCATTGGATTCCTTTAGAATTTCTGATTTTCCTATAACAAAAGTAGGAAATTATTATACTTGAAACAAATTTGCTCAGTGCTGCAATTAGTTGCACATGCATTTAAATCATAACTAAAGTATCTGAATATCAGAGGACTGGATTACAAATTATGAGGATTTAACAAGACTAGTGTGCTTCACTTATTTGTCTTTGGTTTTTTTACCTTCAAGTTTCTTCATTCCAAGATTTTATTTGCAGGCAGAAAGATGGAAAGCTACCTCTCACAAAATAAGTTCTAATATTTTCAGGAGATCAAGAGATCTTAGATACTGATTTTTTAAGAGGTATAAAAAAATTCTAAATCAAATACCATGAGAGAACTGCTAAAAATCTCAAACCTGATGGCAGTTTTTTTTTTTTTTTTTTTTTAAGACCTGGAATTATCTGCAGAATCAAAAAAAGTGTCATCCACTTTACACTTATTCCTTTAAAATTTGGGACTATTGCATTCATTTTATATGATTTGGTTACTGTCATGTAAAAATACCTTTAAAAGGGATTTTTTAAATAATCTCTGTTAAATATTATTGCACTATATACAATTGCCACATTTCCTTTCAATTATAATTTTAAGCTCTTCCTAGGACCTCAGTACCCACCCCCCCAACTTATTGCCTTAATTATTTCTATAACTTCCATTTTCTTTAGTAGAAAAGTAATCTGAAAGTGTAAATAAACCTATTAAATACATTCCTTTAAGCACAGAAATTTTTCTAAAATTTTTTTTCTTTTTCATAAGGTGCAGATTTCTACTCAATATGATGGTTTTCCTCAAGGGAGAAATTTTTATTTTTCCCTAGATCCTTAATTTCTTTGTTTAATTATAAGAATATTTTTAGCCATGCTCTCTGTTTTGACTATATCAATTAAAATCAGTCTCATCTATCTTTTGTTCCCCAAAATTTAATTTTTTTTTATCTTTATCAGTGAAATAAAACAGGCCTGTTAAGATATTTCTGAAAAAGAAAGTGTGCCTCTGTTTCTTGATTTATTTCAGAGAATATAGACAACTACCTAGACTAGAGGTCTAACTTTTAAACAAGTGTAGTTTGGTGACATCAATCCCTGCTTAAGTATAGTTAAAACTTTTGGGCACCTACTGGAAAATATGGGTTTGTTCAAAATTATTCCAAAGCCTGTAACTATGATACACAAAATAATTATTTTCAGCCTGCTCTTTCAAGGGCTAAAATCCACATCCAAAACCACAGTGATCACAAAAGTTTAGTCTGGGACATATATTTTTCAATATGTTTATGTATCACATATTTTTCGTAAATGACAATATCAGAAGTCTGGTCCACCTTTTTTTAAAATTAAAATTAATTAAATTAATTAATCTCATCTATAGTCAGAAAGGGAACTAGAGAATTGGAATAATCCCAAAATTTTCATTGTTGCCTATTCATTGCTGTGATCAGCTCTGAGGATGAGCTGTATGGATTCTTTTGCAAAATTTGGATTGGTTATCTCCTGGGATTTCTGCCAGACTGAACAATTATTATGCCTACTGAATTATGAGTTCTTTACATATAAGAGTAGTTTGAGTTCAGCTCTCCACAATAATTACCTTAAAAAAATTAAAGGTCTAGGCAATCACCAACCATATGAAGATTAACAACAGAAAGTTCTGGATTCTGTACCAGGAATGGGTAATCCTAAAACAAACTAAGGAACAGGATGCTGGAGAGTGGCACTATGAAAGGGACCTGGGGATCCTGGTCAGTGGAAAGTTAATTATGAGCCAGCAGTGCCCTGGCAGCCAGGAGAGCCAACTGTATCCTGGGGTGCATCAGGCACAGCATCAGCAGGCAGGCAAGGGAGGGGATTGTCCCACTCTGCTCTGCTCTGGGGCAGCCCCACCTCGAGTGCTGGGGGCAGTTTTGGGTGCCACAAAATGAAAAAAACATTAGACTATCAGAAAATGTCCATAAAAAATCAGCAAAGATTGTGAAGGGCCTTGAGGAGAAGCCATATGAGGAGCAGCTGAGGTCACTTGGTCTGTTCAGCCTGGGGAAGAGGAGACTGAGGGGAGACTTCATTGCAGTTACAAGTTTCTTGTGAGGGGAAGACAAGGGGTAGACATTGATGTCTTCACTCTCATAATCAATAACTGGTCTCAAAGGAATGACATGAAGCTGTGTCAAAGGAGGTTTAAGTTAGCTGTCAGGAAAAGCGTTTTCATCCAGAGCATGGCTGGGCACTGGAACAGGCTCCCCAGGGAAGTGGCCACAACATCAAGTGTGGCGGAGTTTAAAAAGCCTTTAGATAATACTCTCAGGCATGTGGTGTGACTTTTGGGGATGGTCCTGCACAGGGCCAGGAGCTGGATTTCATTATCCTTGTAGGTTCCTTCCAACTCAGCATATTCTGTGATCCCATGATAACTGTAGAATTAGAATCCTACCTCTTAAAGCTATTAAGAATATATTGTAATTGTTATAAAACTGATTAGTTACACCTTTCTGGGAGACACTATTGGGAGTCATCCATTGCAGTTAGTGTTGGAAATAAAAGCAATAAATGTTAAGCTATGTCTCTGAATTCTTTTCAGTAAGATAAGAATTATTATGATGGAACACTGATGAAATCTAAACTAGGTCTTACCACTAGTGAACAGGTTAAACTAAAGGGGAAGATGCTGTACTTGATCAATTGTTTGAAGCTCTTTGTATAATGCTTTCTTACAAATATGATGTAAAATAGAAAATGAAAAGAAAACTGCAATTTTCCTTTTTTTTTTTTTTAATCCAGAAGATTTTTTTCTTAGGTTGATTCATTTGTTTAATTTAATTTAAAGACATAATCCACCACCCTACTTTGTCATACTTGTGTCTTTTAAAGGAGCTTAGCTCATGAAAACGGGGTTCTATATTAAAATCACGGATTCACTTTTCTTGTCATGCTGCTAAGACATCCTCTGAGGGTCTTTTAGCTTGATAACCTTTAAATCAGTTGTGCTGTAAGAAGACTGCAACTCAGGTTTTTGATGCTTTTCCATTATGCTTATGGATTTATGCTTATGCTATTATGGCTCAATAGCAAAATTTCATAATCCTTTTGAGCTATTGAGATTTTTTTACCTTCTTTCTTTATACTTTGTAGCTTTTCACGATACTTTCTATAAACTAGTAGACAGAGCTTCTCTGAGACAGAAGAACACAGGATATGTTTTAACAGACTTTTTGTCTGCTTCGCATAAGAAACATATGACTTTCAGGATTAGTAGTCACCTGTCATCTTCCTAACAACAGTATTGTGAGTTTGCTTTACTGAAAATTCATGTATGTATTAATTTGACAAGGTGTCAGTGTGAGAGTGAGAATTTCCCTGAGCTGAAGTACAAATTAAACACATGCCCTATGGGCTCACATCTCGGGTTTCCTTGGCATTGATGCTAATGATATCATAGTTGTAGCTGGCTGTTGTGAATTTTTGTGTTAGGTAATGTATAAGATTTATTTCCCTTATTAATTATCTGACATATGAAGTTTTCATCCATCTTGTTTTACAAAACATGTAACTTTATTGTCAATGAGGATTCTATCCATTTGCCCCATTTGATTAAGAAATTAACATATTGGGAGAATGAGTCAAGATTTTACACATATGTAGGATGATTACATACATTTCACTTCCATGAGAAACGAGGATCAAATTGTCTCATATTCCTAGGTAACTATAAAAATGTAATTACATTTTAATCATATAATTGAAACATCCTATATGTTTAATTAAAACAACAATTAAAGGATCAAGAATTTTCAGATTAAAACCTGGACGTTTATTTGAACAGGTTCTAGCAATATCTACTGGTATAATACTCAGAAATATCTCTTAGGAATTGTTTTCTAAGGAAAACCTGAAAAAATCCCTTTTCCAGATTTTTACATAAAAATTATGGCTTTCTATGCCACTTGTCTGGTGACGCCTAGGTTTATGAAAGTAGACAGCATTGTAAATTATATTTATTTTGCATATTTTAGAATTATAATGTCAAAGGAATGGTCAAGTGTGCAGGTGCAGATTTCTATAACCACAAGATACTTGCCTCATGAATAGGCTAATTAGTTGAAATGTAGAAAAAATTAGGACATTGCAGTGCTCATAACGCAAAACTCTAATGTTCAAACCAGCATGAAACTGGCTGTTCTAAGGCAAAATCATCCAGGAATAACAGAATTATTTTCACCTCCCCCCTGATTTACAAAAGCAGAATTTTATACAAAGTGCCATAGCTGTCTCTCCAAAGAGAGCTTATATTTAAGCTTCTGTGGAATTCCTGAGGCCTTTTCCCTGTTTTGTGATTAAAAGTTGTTGTTGAAGCATTTTCAAAATATTGTAATTAATTTAATTTGCCTACATGACTGGAGTAGGTTGTGCAGCCAATTAAGACCTAGTATTTTGGCCCTAGGGCTTTAGTCTGAAACATTGTTTAGACAGGAACTAATGCAATTAGCCTTATCTGAATGCTCTGAAGGAGATAGGAAGCAAATGCCAATTTGATCTCTTTACATAGGCAAAGAGACCCTTCTCTACATGTAATCAAAGTGGAAACATTTTCAATAATAGATGCAGCCTAATTAAAATAGCTAAAACAACGATAAGAATCTTTACATATGGACTTTATGGAAGACTGTTTTTGCTGATAAAGTTTAGGACTCAGAGAAATGTTATAAAATTATAACATTTATGCATAAATCCCTTTTATTTTTAACTTCTATTCTTGAAGCGGCTCAATATTAACGCTTTTCTTTTAAATAATGATTGTAATATTTTTAATCCTAGTGTTTCTTTTCACATGGCTGTTTCAAAATTACTATCTGAAGAGGTTTTTTAGGCATTCTTATGTTTTACAAACTATAAAAATATTTGACACTGGCACTAGGTTAAATCTTAATTTCTTTATCCTTCAATAGTTACTAAAATTAATCCAACATATTATTCCAAGGTTATTGGACTAAAACTACCACATTATCTTAGACTGGTCTAACCAATGCTGTTCCAAGGTACTATTCTGGATTTTCAGGTATATTTTAGGTGGCATTTCTTTTAATTTATAATGGGAAATTGACTTTATGCAGTACCTCCAGTCTTAGTGAGGGAAAGCAAAGTTTGCTTGTTCTGTACTGACCCTAGTTGCTAGATTCCAAAATTCAGTACTCAAGATCACATCAGAATTATATCAAGTTCTTTAAAAATATTTTAATGTGCTGAATAATATGAAGGATAAAGGCATGAACGCATTCCAAATAACCATAAAGAGAAAGGATGTAGGATAAAGATGTGTACTTAAAGGCATGAACACATTCCAAATAACCATAAGAAACATAAGAATATTCATCCTTCTCCTTTCAGTATCTGTTTAGTTCCAAGAGGACATTTGTAGGAGCATTACTGACCATCAAATGGTTAAGAACAAGTTTGATTCATCAGAAGAAACTGTTAGCTCAGAAACAAGTGAAAAATAGTATGTCCAAATGTTTTGCTGTTCTGTCAGCCTGGGGCAATGGTAATAATTTCATATGTTTTATTGCAGTTTTTATACCAACCGATTTAGTACACAGGTTATACAACTAAGCTTTTTCATGAATATGAAGGGTAGATTACCTTGGAGGATACTAAGAGAAATGGTAATCATTGTTGCTTTTCAATCAAATAAGAATAGATTAAGATGTGCTTTGCGGTGCTTTAGACTACTTCTGGGTGCTGATTCAGGACCTCAACTTTCTTTCACTTTTATTTTTGCAGTGGTTTATAATTCTACTGCATTGCAGCAGTCTGCTTACTTTGAGAAGAATGAAACTTCAAAATTTAACTTTAATAGTTCCATGCACATAAAAATCTAGTTTAAGGTATCACAATCTTTCCTGAAAGGTCTTCATTCGAGTGGTCTGAAAAACTGGGGACACCTAGGAAAGTCAGAGATTGGACTCAAACTTCTCCACAGCTTTACTTTTGGCATTTTTTTCCTATCCAGATTCTTTTGCCTTGCAGCTCCTACCCCTTATTTTTTTCAGACAGAATTAATTTTTTTGACTAAATACAGGGCTATTGATGTTCAATGTTTATAACCTCAAGCCTTGAGCTGTAAGCCCTGCAGTAAAAAGCATTTGTTAAGCAGGTATGGATTTATAAGTTAAACTAAAAAGGGTCATGCGTGAGTGCTACCAAATAAATTACACAAGTTCATGAAGGCAAGGTATGGAAGAGAACATTCTGCCAATCCTATGGGCAGTTTAATTGCACCTGCATTGGCTGAGTGTCTATTATTAACACTTGTTTCTTTCCCTGTGCAAACTCAATGGACAATTAAGATCAGATAGTCCCTTCAAATACTATACACCATCAGGTGCTCTGGGGAAGCCTTTTGAAATCTTCAACACAAAAGTATTTTCCTGAACAGTGTTTCAGACTTCTTACATCAGCATTTCATTACCAGACTTTCTACAGTTGATAAATACAGCATTATTACTTACAGCATGAGAAAGTATAAACACAATGTCCGAACTTTCACTGTCATATCTACTTTGGTTTTTGAATGATGATTTGGACAACATAATTATAAGATTTTTTTTCTCTAGTTTGTTCTGTTCAACTCCATTTATGATACTAATGGTACTTTTTATATAGAAATGTCAAGTTTCTTTCACTTTTTCCTAGATAAACTGTCTGGTTTAATCCCTTTCATCCAGATGAGAAAAACATTAAACAAACTTACAAGAATTTTCAGTGAGTAGAACAACTAATAGCATAGTTACAAACAAAATTAAAGAAGGCCACTTTTTAAGTATCATGGAATGATAAAGTGGTTTGGCTTGAAAGTGACCTTGCAGATTTTCTAGTACCAATCCCTCTGCCACTAGACTAGGTTGCTCAGGGACCCATTCAACCTGGTTTCAAACACTTCTAGGGATGAGGCATCCACAACTTCCCTGGGCCTTCAGTGCCTCACCACTCTCACAGTAAGCAAATAATTTCTTCCTAATATGCAATCTAAACCTACAGTAAGCTTAAAGTCATTTACTTTCATCCTGCCACACATGCCTTAGTAAAAAGTCGCTCTCCAATCTCAAGATTTCTTGTAGGCTTGGGTACCAGAGATTCCCAGTAATGTTTCCCAAAGCCTTCTCTTCTTCAGGCTGAACAACTCAAATTCTCTCTGCTTTTCATCAAAGAAAAGATGCTCCACCTCTAATCAACTTGGTGGCCTCCTCTGCACCAACTCCAGCATTGCCATGTCCTTACTGTGCTGGGGTCCCCAGAACTGAAGGCAATGTACCAGGTGGGGCCTCAGACAAACAAAGCAGCGTGGGCAGAATCCCCTCCCTGGCCCTGCTGCTCACACTGCTCTGGATGCAGCCCAGGACATGTTTGGTTTCTGGGCTGTGTGCCCATGGCTGGGTCATGTCCAGCCTCTCACCCACCAGCACCCCCAAGGCCTTCTCAGTCGGGCAGCTCTGGATCTGTCCATCCTCCAGCCTGGGTTGGTACTGGAGGTTGCCCTGACTCAGATGCAGCACCTTGAACTTGGTCTTGTTAAATCTCCTGAGATTCCCATGGGCCACTTCTTGGGCTTGTCCAGGTGCCCCTGGATGGCATTCCATCCTTCAGGAGTTTCAACCACACCACTCAGCTTAGTGTCATCTGCCATTTTCCAAATAACCTTTTTGTACAACTCTTTAGGATTTCCATGTAACCTTCATGTGCAACTATTTTTCTGTTCCTTCCTTTGTTTTCTACAAATTCTTTTTGTCTCCTTTTTTCCCTCAATTATCTGTAAACAGGTTCATAACCTGTTGTGTTCATGCTTTTCCTTCTTGAGACTATAATGTGTTAATTATTTTGTCAGCACAGTGATATATCTCCAAGAGGAGAAGCTGGAGATGTTTTTTGTTTTATTGAATAATTTGAGTGTATCCATTGACACTTTGAGAGCATATTTTGCAAAACAAGAATCCCATATTAGTATGAGGAAGAGAAATAGCTAGTTTGGGGATTCAACACAAACTCATTAATGATCTGCTAAATACTACATAAGTCTTGGGGTTTCTCTGAAGACTGCTAATGAAAGCTCTGAATAGTTTCAACATAAAATTGAGCAAGGTACCAATAAGGGGTTCTGCAGTCACATGGTTATTTAAATGTGAGGCTTCATTCTAAGTAAACTTAAGAACACAGGCACCAAGTGTTCTAGAATTTAAAGTATCAAGTTTGAAAAACCCCATATTAATTTTGGATTCCTTTTTATAGTGCCATTTTTATGGCCATCTGATCAATTACAAGGAAACAATGATCCTATTTTGATAAAGAGCTTAAGGTCTGAGTCAAAACACAAACATATCTGCCTTGCACAGGCAAGGTCTTTCCTGACACAAGGAGAAACTAAATATTAATTCCTAAGCTGATATTAAGCAGAATGTGCTCAGTATAATCAATGAAGATTGGCTATATAATACTAGTTTAAATTTTTTTGCTTATCTGATCTATTTTATTGCCATATTTGCTGTTGTGATTATTACTACTATTTTTATGATGTCCATGTGATATATAAAGTATACTAAAATATTTATAGGCTATTTCAATGGGTTTACATTTCAGCACTTTAATGCTTTGAGTTTACAGATGTATATATTTTCCCCAGGCAATGTCTTTTTCAGAATTTCCTATTCACACATTATCATTTAGCATAAAACAAGGTTCTTAAAACTACCTTTTAGGATCTATTACATGTGGTCTATAGTTTCATTGGATTCTGACCACAAGTTGAAAATGGAAGTGCTAGCAATAATATTGGGTTTACAAGATACTTTTGGCAGTGTTAAAATACCTAATTAGAGATATGCAACATGAAGTAGCAAAATTTAAAATAGTAAATAGTGTCTATCTAACACTATTTTATCATTGACACAATCAATGGTTTCTGATATTTTTATGTGTTATTACAGACTTATCAAACCTCAGCCATTGTAACAGTGGTTTCCTGAGAATTGTTTATTTGGTGTGGAGTTTTTCTTGGTTGTTTTTCATTGTTCTTTTTGTCAGATGAAGGGTCAGATTTTTCATCTAGATGCTACTTCTGTCAAGAAAGCCCCTATGCTGGGTGGAGTACAGTACCATAATCATAGATAGATTATGTTGAAATATACTGATCTGATTGACTTTATGGTGGATGGGAAAAAATATAGTGATTTTTAAAGAAAGGTCTTAGAAAACAGGAGTTTCCAGTGTTGTTCAATTGCAAGAATAGGTGTGAATGATCTGATTATGCCATGGCTAGACATTTATCAGCCTTCACTGTAATGCAGGTTTAGGGACACACAAGTAATTCTCTCCATCTGAACTCAAAGCTGAATGTATGAATCTGTGCAATATGAAGTTACCAGACTTAGATCACACAAGCTCTATCAGAGTCTACTAATTAGGTTCTGGGTAATCTTACTTGTTAAATAAGTTTATTAAGAATACATGAAAATGAAATTTCTGAACCCTCAACAGTAAATTTACATTACCAGTGGGCTCTTTAAGTCACCTTTTAAATTTACAGCTAGGTTTTCTGATTATTGTCTATTGGAAAAGGGATGCCCACTGTTTAATGGCTTTGTTATGTACAATTAGGTTTCAAGAGAGTGTTAATTCTCTCTAAATAGAAGCATGCCAATAAAACACAACCAACCGAGGTGCTGGTGAGACAACAATTACAGAGATCAATATTGGAACAGAAATGTGGGATTATCAATAAGACTGATCCTTGTTTAGGGTTGAGTTCTTTCAGCCAGAGCTGCCTAAGGGCATGCAAACGTACTATGGAGGATATACAGTTTAGTGTAAGTCAAAGAATCAAGACCCTGATGATTAGCTGGTTGGTTTTATTTTCATTAAAAAAAAAAATCCATCCAGTTAAAACTTACAAGTGTCAAAGTTTTGTTGCTGATAGCAGAAAAGGGAGGTTGTGGGTGGAAATCACACTTTCTTATATAGCTCTCAAGAGAAGAGAGTTGTTTAAAGTAGCTCCTGAAGGAAAGTTCAGGTCAGTTAAAGTTCCCTTTGTTTATATGAACCTCTGGGTAAAAGTAGGAGAAAG
This sequence comes from Chloebia gouldiae, assembly GCA_003676055.1. Lineage (NCBI taxonomy): Eukaryota > Metazoa > Chordata > Aves > Passeriformes > Passeridae > Chloebia > Chloebia gouldiae. The sequence continues at coordinate 2,593,914 of QUSF01000001.1, forward strand.
GGTTTGTGTTTTTCTGATCTCCTGTATCAGGATGTAGTGGGAACAACCTCTGTCAGAATTCTTGTACATTTTAATTGTTAGACACGGTGGGCTCATTAAACTTGATGTGTTGTCTATGCATTTATAGAACACCAGGTCCTACAAAACCAGAATAAAATAGAATAGAATATAGAATAAAATTTCCCAGAAAAAAAAAATTTATAGAATAGAATAGAATATAGAATAAAATTTCCCAGAAAAAAATTTCCCAGTAACAAAGATAATGCTTTAAGTCATAAAATATCATTCACATCCGAACATATTTGTCATTTTTTCTCCTGGATTCTCATTAACAGAGCTGCTAGTGCTTTATGGTGGAATTATGAAAAGCCTAAAATATTTCCATGCTGGATTAAAACATGCTTATTTAAATAGATTTGAGCATGGGGATAGTATTGTTTCATTCTTTCTGACTATATAGACCAGGATTTAAAAATTCATCCTCACACAATATATAACATTTTGTTTTACAGGTAATTCTTGCAGCTTGTCTTCTCTCATATAATTTTAATTTTTCAAGGAATGACTTGAATTATCCATTAGCCAAAGAAAATTTCCCTATAAGGTGACAGTGAAAAATCTTAGGAATTACTTGAAAATCTGCTCAATTTTAATGCCTTAAGGAAACTTTCTATGAAAGACATAGCTTCCTTTTCCTTGCATGTTTCTTCTACTGGAGCTTCTGTCATTTGTGCTAAACATGCTGATGTTTCTTTAACTCGTCACCACAAAAAAGAGATACTCAGTGACCTCCTGGCTGAGTATTCAGCCATAAATATTAAAAGTGAGATAGGATAGGTACCCACTAATTGAAAAATATGGGTAATGGTGGGTCTTGGTATTGAAAGGCTTGTTGATGGATAGAATGTACTTCTTCCTGGTGGTGATAGATGTAAAGACACATTAAAGCTGTTTTTCAAAAAAAAAGTTATCCCATTACAGATATGAGAGAAATATGCATTTATTCTAACACAGGCACACAGCTAACATATGAATCTGTCCCTGAAGAAATATGCACACTCTTGAAGGTGTTTGCACACAAATTACAACTGACAGATCAAAAAACCCCTCAAACCTGAATTAGAAATGTCAACAGAATTTTGGAGTTTCGTTTCAGATACTTAGGACTCTCTTTCTACACTTCATCTGCTAGATTACAGAGTCATGCTATCTTTAGCACAAGAGGAGAGCTGTTTGTCATGAAGCTGAAAGGGCTAGAGGTGTGGCTTCCCTGGGGTAGAGAGGGATGAGAAAGGAAACATCATTGGTGCTCAACACTTGAGATTCTGCTGAGCTGAAACATAGCTGGCTGTTGCTGTACTGAGTTAAAAGGCTTAGTTTTTACCTGCTTCAATTTGGATCAGTTTGGGCTAGAGTAGAAAACAGTTTCTTTTTCCATGCTTTTCTCAGGTTTGCTAAGCATCACTCCAGAGTTGTGGAGAATAAATCTGCAGAACTGGCTGAAAATTAAGACCTTTTTTACTTCATTTATGAGGACACACTAGGGGAAAAAAGACACATAAGACACTGCAAGGATGTTATTTGAATGGAAATTTGCAGACTCATTACTGGTCACACAAGACCTACAGAAAGATTGGAGGCCTCTATGCATAGAGCCAGATTTTCAGTTTGGCAGCCACTAACAGTCTGACTGTAAGTGGAATTATGGGTGTTCAATATCCTTGCAAATTAGTTCCAGATGTTACTAGTTTGATATGTAAATATGTAGGCAATAAATACTGTGAGCATTTGAATCTGTAATTTAATGAGTCCTTCTTTAATGAATCTTGTAGACCTGGAAACTCTTCTTAATATAATTTCTGAATGGGCCCTCAAAAAAATTTCTAAACCTGCTAATATCATTGTGAAAAGTTAATATATCACATGAAACACAAAGAAAATAAGCAGAAGAAAATTTTGTATACTATTTTAAAACCTGCTTTGTTATGAAGTTAAAGACTTATATTTTATGAAATATTACATACTGCTCTATGAAATATTTAAATGTTATATTTGAAATGGGCATGGGAAGTGTTATATCATTTACAGGGCAAGTGCAGTGACCTCAGAAGAGAACTATCAGGTTCAGGAAGACTTTTAAAAGGTGTTATTTAAGTATGAGTCATTTTCATTATCGTGCGTTTTCCACAAGGTGACCTGAGAAAGACTAGGGGTTTCATTTATCGTAAAATGTCAGGTGTACTTGCTAAGTGTGTGTCAAGCTAAAATTTAATCTCAAACCTAAAACCAAGAATTGAAATCAAGGGAGAATTTAAATTCAAGTCTTTAGGAAGTTCGTGAGAAAGGTTTGAATAAGCAAATTCAGACATACACAGAGGGCACTTTTCATCAACTGAATGAGACAATTAGGAGGATGCCTTCGGCTCTTGAATATAAATCTGAGAAAAGAGAGCTATATGTATAGGTAGGATTTTCAACATCAGGACCATGGATTGAACAGTACTTTTTATAGGATATAGGACTGCTCAGATATGTCTCCCTCTTAGTCTTGCCATAGACTGATGCTTTCTTCAGTAACTGTGTTTCTCTTATATTAAATTATATCACTAATACAAGATAATATTGCTTTCTTTACAAGTTTATAGGTGCTACATTCAAGAAAATGTAAAATTCATCTCCCATCTTCAACATTGCTCTGCTCTCTTAAGACAGGAAGGTATCCTGATTAACTTTATAGTAATTTGTGTTTACACTGGAAATTTCAGGATAGATCTCTGGCATTCAAAATGTTAATGGTGATTCTTACCTCTCCGAATCTTCACAGTAAGTTTTATTCTGCTGGAATGCCTGTCCTAGACTGAGACCAGTGCATATTTTCACAGATCCTCTGAACAAAATTGGGTAATACCTGGACTGTTAAATCCTGCTGTCAAATTAATATGGGTTGACTTCTTAAAGCTAACAAGCAATCTATGTCAGTATGCATAGAAAGCATAAGTCTTTATCAATATTAAAGTTGGATGAATCCAAAACTAACTGGTTTACAAATACAAGTATGCATTTTTTACAATCCATCATCTTCTTCATATTCTTCTTATGCATGTCCCAAAAGATTTATATAGAGATGTAAATTAAATTGCATTCTAAAGTTTATTTTGTTTCCTTGTTGGTTTGCCTTATTAAATTTGTAATGCAGTCTTTTTCAGCAGATGGTTAGTTCTAGTCCCTTTCATGTTCCTATTCTGTTATGTTTGTAAAAGACCCAGCTGCCAACTGATAATATTTTGCTGCTGAATTTATCATGTGTGATATAATTGCTCATTATATGCTTTGCAATAAAGTTAAAGAACTATCAACACAGTTGTTTAAACTCCAAACAAGTTTAAAGAAATAGTTATTTTTAATATCCCTAATTCTCAGCTGATGTTTAGCTATTTTAGAAGTCTACTTTTTGCAACTTATTTTGTCAGGTCTTGTTCTTGAAAAGCTTCATATTCAAGAACAGCAATAAGAAATATCTCCTGTTTTAAACATATTGTTGAATCTGAAGCAGCTGTCATCATATAACTGCATCTTAGGTAAAGTAACACAATCTGAACTTTTGCATGACAGTTCTTTTTAAGAACCATACTCAGTAGTCAAAGATGTCTAACTGTATTACACACTGTAATGCTTACCCAGAAAAAATTATGGGCTGTCATCAGAACAACAGTGAATCACTGAATGCTAACTCTTTTTTTTTTTGAAAGCTGCTGAAATATTTTAAAAGGCAACCAGAATGTAATAAATATATTTCCTCACAAAATGATATTACTATTTTCAGTGAAATGTAGGGCAAATTACACTGCATATTATGACTAAGGAAGTCCTTGTTCATGTTTTCTGGAATTATATGGGTGGAGAATCTTGTCTACAAGCCTAATACAATCATCATGATCTGTCAGTAATATCTCAGGGATTTTAGAGATTACAGTAAAAGTGATATATTTCCAAAGAACTCTGTATTAATTATGTATATATGGGAACTTTAACCATAAAATCAGAAAAAAAATATTCTGTAATAAAAAAATGGGAAGGAACTGTCAATCAACCAGCCCTGCAATTTCAAAGACATTTTAATATACTTTCAAAGATAAGATAACATTTAAAAGATAAGAGAACTTCTGAACTTGACTCCTTTGTGAACTTCATTATTCCTGACAATATGATTTCTTTTTATGCAAGGCTCTCTTGGGTCAAAAAGCCTCACACTTTTGTTTACCAGTGTATAGGTAATAAGCTAACACTTAGGTTAAATTCTAATTCTAACTGTGTCAATTACATGATCTAGTAAAAGGCTTCTGTCCCTTAGGGAAGCATACCTAGGGATTTTGAAAAATGTTCAGTATCCTTCTCCATTCTTGTTTCTAACAATAGATGAAGGCTAATATGAGTTCATAAAAGTAGAAGGTAGTCCACTTCAAGCTATCTAATAATAAACTTGAACTCCATATCAAATGCTCAAAGCATTTATTGAAAAACTCATGTTTTCTTTGCCACTTTTTCATTACACTCTGACTTTGTTCAGAAAAAGCAGCCCAGCATATTTAATAATGGACATTTCCTGTTCACTTGATCTTCCTCTACACTGTTATATGCACATTTCAATCATCTTTCAAAATTTGTACCTTCTTTCTAATGGGTCAAAGCACCGGGACCTCTTATAGACAATATGATTTTTACATTACTTTTCCTCAGTAGGCTTACAGGTTTCTCTGCTATGTTGGTCATAACATTATAAGACCTTCTAACGCACAGATAAAAGGAAAATATATTTTATACTGCAAATGAGATATTTTATTTTTTTTTATTTTCTTTTTTTTCTTTATAGAAAGAAAATAAGTTTTTTTGTATTTCTAGACTCTCTCTGTTAAATTCACCCTGTTTTACATTCAGATTGTCAGACCGATAGAATGAGATGATCTTAGAATTTTGTATGTAATTTTAAATCTTATCATATCTGATGAAAAAAGGAAAAAGTAATTAAAATTTTGCTGGAGTGGGCCTGGCATTAGGGGGAATAAATTCTTACATTTGTCTCTTCCAGAAAAAAAGAACCAAAGAAACAAAAAAGGAAATAGTCAACATCAGATTTAAAGAAAGGCAAGAGCACAGGATCAAAGCACAGGATTACTTAACAGGATTATTATTCATAGAAGTTCTGTATACAGAAATATAGCCCTTATAAGTTTAATAATTTATGTGATTTTCTTGAAAAAGAAAAATCACTTTTAGAAGGTTCTTTTGCATCAACATCCCCTCTCTATTTTAACAAACCACCAAAATGGCTTCAAAGAAATTTCCTTTTGAAAACCCAAGGTGACCTCTAGAAAAAAAAATATGTAGATTTGGGGTTCTGACAGCTGTTTTGGCTCTAAACTATTTCCAAGGGTTGAAGACCATGACATGCATGTAATTATATGAAAACTTAAGAAATCAGTGATTATGATTGCATATGAAAAGAAGTGTTTTGAATATGCAAACACAAAGATGTCTTTAAGCATTTCATATAAAAACAGCTTTTCAATGATTATAGCAGGTAGTTTATCAGGACTTAATAGTTGTGAAGGATCCCATTTTTCTATTTGTGCAAGATGGGTGCCTACCTACAGTCACTGCTGCTGCATGGTCTGTATTAAATTTGTCTCACTGCAGCACAACACTTGAACTTTGGCCCTTTTCATTAATTATTCTTAAAGGAAGAGTACTCTCAGTGAGAACTATGGCCTACATTTTCCCCACATATATTCCCCAATATATGTATATATATGAGTATAGATATAAATGAAATATTAAATGTAAAAACTGGCAAGTGAAATATGACCTTTAGTGGGTTTGGATGCAAAGAAGATAAAATTATGATTTATTTAGGCTTACCTTTCTTTTTTTTTAAGTGTCTCCAGTAGTATATATACAAATATGGTCAGAATTAAGCTGCATGTCTCTCATGTTGACATCAACTGATCTCACAATGACCATTAATGATGAAAGTCTGCTTTTAAACTTTAACCACAAATATATAAATCTCTGGGTACAAATATATCTGTGTTACCAAAACAGTTCAGAATGTTGAATCAGAATGAATCAGAATCTTGTAGTTGTGTAAACCATCACTGTGTCAGTATAATGTGAACATGGGATTACAAAATTCTTATAGATAGTAGAAAATAAAAGAAAATTATAATGTAGCTAATGAAATCAATATGAAAATTATATTTGAATGTATCAAAGGCATCTGCAAATCATATGTGAGAAAGTAGAAATTTTTAATACTGGAGTTTGAAATTCAATCTTTATTATTATACCGAAGCCTCAAATAAAACTGTTGTTATATAGTCTATCCAAGTTCTCTGTTAAAAAAATCTTGCCACTCATTGAGAATTTTACTTCACATTTAGAAGCAATCTCAGAGAAAACTGGAGGCACCATCTTTGCCTCTCCCAGCTGTTAAGCTCATTCAAAAAAGCCTTCTGTCACAGGACACAACATATATAGATTAAGATATATTTAGTGGGAAAGGAAAAGGGCTGTTCCTTAAGAATGCCAAATGCCATATATTCCTCAAGGTGAAAGGAGTTGAAAGAATACAAGCACATGAACAGCCTCCAGATATTAACACAAACAAGAGGAGGCATCTGTTGGAATGGAGTTGGGATAGAGAAACAAGAATGTAGATAACTGTAAATGACAACTATTACAAATAGTTAGATGTCTCTAGTACTCCCTAAAGATTCAATTGACTGCGGAGAGCATATTGCTTATGCAGAGTTTTCTTAATACTGCTGCATAAAGCATTCCTGGTGGGCTCTCAACAGAGACCAGAGCAGGGCAGAGCAGAGCAGAGAAGGGGGGAGAATCCCCTACCACATTCATGTGGCCACATTACTTTGAATGAAGCCCAGGACACATTCGGCTTTCTGGTCTGTGAGTGCACATTGAGTAACCCGAACCCGAACCCGAACCCTAACCCTAGTCTTAACCCTAACCCTGACACAATGCCAAAGCCTAAACCGTAACCCAAATCCCTAACCCTAACCCAAACCCTGTGGTAGTTGTTTTTCAGCTATAATTAAGTCGTTAATGTGTTTTATTCCAAAGGTTTGTAACAGTTTATTTCTATGTACCCCTACCTTCTGTTAAAGTGGTCTACCCCTATGTTAAGCCCTTCCCCTGTACTCTTCCATCAATCCTTGTACCTGCCCCTTTTCCAGTCCTGCTCCTGCCCCATCAATCACTGCAACCCTGCCTTTTATCTAGGACCTTCCCTATCATTTATGCAATCCCTAATCTTCCATTGGTTGTATATGTATACTCTCCTGCCCCCATGTACCTTATTGGTTGTATGTTAATGTAGTCCCACCTCATGCTCCTTCACTAAGCTAGCTGACTGGGGCTGTCTCCTCCCCAGAGCTAGCCCTCCTTTTTAAGTTGCTGCACTCCCTTGTTCTGCACTCTTTCCCTCTGCTTTCCTTTGGGTGTGCTACTTTGTTACATCTGCTCTGTCCGCAGGAGGAATAAAATCCACTCGAAATGGCAAGTGGGAGTCCTTCCCTCCTTCCTGTACCTGAATCTGGTTAGTGTGGACTTTGCAGTTATTGGCCTCTCCTGATCACAAGGGGTCCCAGCTTGTGGTTGAGCTTCAGCCCTTCCGTCTGCCTGTGGCATGAGATGGGGAGCTGCCACTTGTGACACATACCTGAGGAAAGGGGTCAAGCTAGCAAGAAGATCAACCCTTCACCTGAGATCAGGGCACAGTGTGAGAACCCTAACCCTGAACACTAATCCTAATCCTAACCCAAACCTAGAACCTAATTTAACCTAAAACCCAGCCCAAATCCTAACCCCTAACCCCAACCCTAACCCTAACCCTAACAAAAAAAAAATCAAATAAAAAACAGTAATCACAGTTAAACTGTCTTTACACATGCTATGAGGTCACAATATGATGTAATCTTTTTTAAAGGTTTGTTCATTTGGCTTATTCAACTTTAGAGACCATAACGATACATAGAGAAATTAATACTAGCTAATGAAACAAATCAGAATCCATGATCCAGTGATTCAAGATATAATTGCAGATACTAATGGAGAACTTATGAAAGACCTATAGAAAAATAACTTTGCAGCAAATGGTCATAAAGAAAACTTGTATGCAACACGACTTGGCAAGAAAATAAGTTCTTATCAGTTTGACTCTTAAACATAACACTGAGGGAGGTCGCACGAAAGAGTATATCTGCATATAGCTGGCACATCAGTGTGCCTTATCCCCAAAACTGCAATCTAGAGACAAAAAAATAATGAGAAGACACTCACTTTGGAGGTCATCTACAATTTATGGAATAATGATGTGTTACATTGTGTTTGCTTTAAAAAATACAATTGTGTTGACTCATTTATGTAACAAGCATTGCTAGGGGCTGATGTTGCTCTGACTTTTACAACTATCCAACCTAATTACCTAATGAATTGAAAAAAAACCTTCCAGGACACACAGAATTTTGATGTAATGATTGGCAAGGCAAAGAAATGTCAAGTAAATTATTTATAATATGCTGTTTAACCATATATAAGCCTAGTTGGACAATACATAACAAAATACAGCAAGGTTACTTAGTAAATGTCTAAATCAGCGCACTGAAGGACTCACTATAGTGGTTGTAGTTGCTGCAGCACAGAATTTGCCTTGTGTTCCATGTGCTTCTGTCTCTCTTTTACAGCAGTTAAAGTGGAAGTATGAAAGGGGATTAGTTGGAGTCAAGGTGATACAGGAATTTTTATGTGCTTTTACTCAACCTGAATCTGGAAGATAATCCAGGTCTTCCTCCTGGAATCTGGTAAATATTATCTGATCCAGCATGACAGGTAACAGTATGACCTTGATAGATGTATCTAAGCATGCACATCTAACATCGTGCCCTGTGAAGATGAAAATTTTGAAACTACCTCTAAAAGCTTTGCCCATATATATGATCACTAGAAAGTAAACTAGAGAGCTTCCTTAGTGAAAACCAAAACATTTACATGACTTTTTTTTTTCCCCGTGAGTTATTTTTCCTGTAGTCTATGCAAGATATATTCTCTTGCTAATGGAAAGAGATTTTTTTTTTGCTATTCATGTCAGTCATGACTACAGCCTGCTCGTCAATCTTGATTTCAATTTGCATATTAAGTTGACTTTAAATTATTATTTTATAGGCCCTAAAACCAGTGAGGAAATGTTTTTACATTTTAAAAAAATGCTTTAAAAATGCTAAATGGAAATTTACAGTGTTGCAGCTATTTTTTTAACCTTAGAAGTCTGTTTTTCATTAAATTTTATAATCTAAGAGCCACTTTCAAGACACTAGATTTCATGGGATTTCTCTCCTTTCAATCTTATTTTAAACTTTGTAATAGTGAGCTACATATTTTGACAATAAATTTATCTGTTTGAGATGAAGAAGTTATTAAACTCCCCTCTGAGAGAGAATTAGAATTTACTTTATGAAGATTTATCAGCTTTTCAGACTAACACAGACATTTGCCTTTCAGACATTTTATAAAACTTAGAAACTCATTGCATAAAATTATATCTCTCAAGAAGATAATTGCTCAGAAATTATCCAAGAAGTTTATGTTTAATGACAGAAGAGATTTTTGACAATATTTATTCTTATCAGGGGATGTTCTCATCACCATTTTGTACTAGAAGCTTTACAGAAGTACAAATATGGTCTTACTAAATTGCTAAAAAATATTTGATTTTAATCCTTGGTATCTAACATTTTTTGTAACTTGATTTAAAAATAGCACTTATTTTGCTTTTCTATTAATTTTTTTTCTCTTCTTATTTATTCCCCATTTTTCTCTACCTTAATATTATCTCAGTCTGATAAGTAGCTCATGATAAGTTTATTAAGCTTATGTCCAAATACAGTTGCTCTTTGAGGAATTTGCTTTAGAAGATAGTATTTATAAAAAAAATATATCATATGTGTTCTATATAATTTACTTACAGTAGATATCCTAGCTCTTCAAATTAAAAATTTTCAATACTTCTTTTCAAGGTAAAAAAGTTAACCATACAATCTTATGAATGTGGATGTATCTTCCTCTGTGTAAGTCAACTTCCCTAAACAGTATTTTCAGTATAGCAGGTCATTGAAGACCTAAATTATATTTTGGGATACTGTCTAGTCAAGGAGAACTTTCTGTCACTGAAAGGTTTTGTAGAAGGAAAGCCCAGATACGCAGGGAGCTCACCTAACCTCATTGCTTCTGAATGCCGTCAATAACTTGTGCAGGTATTCAGAGATGAACACTGTAAAATGGAGAACATTGCAGCTTTTCAATAAATATTTTTTATAACCCTTATATAAGTGTTCTGGGCCTCTAATATCATATGCTCAAATAAACTTCATGTTGACTCCTCATAAATTATGGGTGGGTTTGGCTGTCTTCAATTTCCTTTGAATATGAATCTTCATTTTAATAGAATTTGTGTTTCAAAAAATACACATCCTTTTACATTTTTTTCTGAAAGAAAATATTAAGTTAGACATTCATAATGATAACTCATTTAAAAGAAATACCCAGATCCCACACATCCAAACCACATGCTTTGTTGATTTGGTACTCCTGGATTTTTTTAACTCTGATTTATTTATTAAGGTAAACACAGAGCAGATTTTTTAAATTTCTTTTCTTTTCCTAAGGCAGATGGATATCTGTCAGTTTGTGCCTCGTGGGGGATCAGTTTGGCTAGCTCTGGACCCCACCGACACCAACAAGGATGAAAACAAAAGACGAGAGGCGCTCTTCTCAGGACCAAAGTCCCACACCTTTAATGCAGAACAATTCCGGGAAAGAAAAGAGAGTCTGGTAGAGGAAAGAGCATCCAGGAGAGGAAAGAGCAGGAGCCTTGGGGTGGGAGATTTTTAAACCTGGGGGGAGGGGGGCTTAGGGAAGGAAGTACAGCCAATGGGATACAACTGATGGGTGGGATGGAGGGAGAAACCAACCTGGGGGAAAACCACACCACAGGGCTTGGGGCAAACCGTGGGATACAAACCATGGGATACAAAACAAACCATTCAGGGCAATGTAACAACCACCCAGTGCAAAATAACTGAATAAACTACTCATCGCAATACAACAGATATCCTCCCCTCATGTCAGAGATCAGTGGCATTTCTGGAAGGTTACATCTTGAGGTCATTCAAAGCACCAGAAATATATTGAAATTTAAAAGAAAGGTTATTTTGTCTAAACCTTTATTTTCTCAGATAATTTAATTTGATTTGAGGATATTCTCCTTAGAGCCTATTCTGAAAAAGGGTCAGGAGAAAGAGACTTGCCCCATTCCCTTTTCAACAGACTATTAAGCAGTGCAGAGCCATATGGAAAGTTTCCTGTTTCTCAGTTCCTTTAGACTGTGTTCCTTGAAAAAAGTAAAAATTAGATATTTTGTCAGAGAGGGAAATTACAGTGTTGCTATGGGCAAAGTTCTACATAGTACTCAAACAGAAGGTTCAAATTCTCTAGCAAGATTAATTTCAGCTTCACTTCTCCAGCACAGTTAGTTGAAAATTTTCAGAGGGGTGACTTAAAGTGAAAAGCAAATTTTTATTAATAACATTGCCAAATTATTGACAATAAGGCAGAGACTTTAATGCCGATGGACATTCATAAGACAGCTATTTGTTGTAAAGTAGTTAAAGCCTGGGTATTCACTTTTAGTTCTCCTTTATACCCTTCTCCTGTCCTGACCAGCTCCTGTCCTGACCTACTTAAATGTATATTCATATGCTCTCTTCTAAGCTGGAAAAAACACAGTTCACCTTCTTTGAAGTTTTTAAGATTGTGGCTACAATCATTGTGAAACTGTAAATAGCAAATGTGACAAACCTGTTACCACATAAAGAATTGAGAAGTCCCGCCCATTTTTGCCAATGTGGTAATTTCCTCTTGTGTTCAGGTATACCTACAGAAAGCAAATGTTAAAAACTGTTTATGAAGTAAAGGATTGTTGTAACTGTGTTTTACACATATTGAGAGGAGCAAAGTAATTGTACAAGTGCAAAAGAATAAGGAGGCTCTGAAATTTTCTCATAGCCTGGTTTCCTTGGCATTGTGTTCCTGCATATCTATTACTGACCATCAGCATCTTCAAGCTGCACTAGACAAAGGTTTTTAAATTAACTGGCATGTCTGCCAATAAACTGAAAGGAAAAAACAGACAAGAAAGAACAAACCTCAGAAGCTCCTGTTAATCTGCTTAAGACTCCTACTTCATTTTTTCACAAGCAAAGAATGGGTAAGGCATAGTTTTGCAGCCTTGTAGCAGAAACATGTCAGGGGTTACACGACAGCTTTGTCAATTCCCCAGTTTGCATTACCCACCAGTCTTTCTGTTTTTTGCTGCCTAATCTAAGACCACAGCAAAGATTGACTCAGGTTGATTTCTAAGCAGTCACAATGTGAAGCTCAAGCTGCCTGTTGATATTCTGCAGTCATTTCAGTTCTCATGAGCCAAAATCTCAGGCATCATCTGACTCAGTCAATAACTTGTGAAGAAAATTCATTATTATATGCCTGGCATAGAATAAAAATATGCCCACATGCAAATAGCAAGAAAATTTTTCCAGTTAAGAATGTCTGTTACTTTTCAACAGAGTGCTAGTTGGGTCATACTTTTCTCAAATCTGAAAGATAAAATTTTAAATTTTCTGTTTTCTAAACACTGAGGCTTTATATGTTGTACAATATTTATTTATTTATTAAATATTACAATTCAGAGAAGCAAAGATTTAATGATTTAGCCTATAACTCTTCTTTAATAGATTTAGCCTGTAACTCTTCTCAAAATCTTAAAATCAAAGACTACACTGTTTTTATTAGTAGGGTAAAACTTGTAAAACTTGTAAGGTAAAACTTGTCTTAAATCACATAAGGAAGTTGTCGCTGAACAATTAACTGTATTTGGCCAGTTAACATCAAGCAACAACATCAGGCAAGCACATGAAACATTTCCTTTTGTCTCTGAAGCTAAAAAACTAGATGAGCATTTTTTCAGAGGACATTCTACTATAAAAATATCTAATGTGATTATTGTGACTCATATGAGACATTCTCTTAATAAATGTCTAAGGATGACGACACTGAAGAAATGTTAATTCATCTGAGAAAGTAAAAATGTGAGTTCTGTCAATTTGTCTTCACATTTGATATACAGTCAGGCCAATGTAAAACATTAATGTCCTATGTGAATGTGGTGAGTGCAGAGTGCAAGGCTGCAACACCACAATGATCGCTTAGAAGTCAGATTCTATAATCAGATTTTTTAAACTGAATTGGTATTAGTGGTAGATCTGCACTCTGAAAGTAATGGCAAGTATAGAAGTGAAAGGATACACACTTGTACTTAATGCATGACAGGCTTTGACTGCAGATACTACAATAAGAAAATCAGTTAAGTGTTGGGAACTGTATTACATATTCCTGACATCACATACTCAAACTTAATGACATACTTCCCCTGGGATTAAAAATAATAATAAAAAAATACATTTACAGATGGGCTGCTGAAAAAACTTCTTTTATGGTTGTTGATGAAAAGCTGGGATGACTGAGCTGTTTTTTACAAGGTAAAATTTCTGCTAAGATATCTATAGACACATTAAAATTCTTCTTTAAAGGAAGAAAAAGAGAAAGAAATTTTTAAAAAGTCTCAAAAAAAGCATTAATCTTTAAATATATAGAGATACTGCTAAAATAATGATTCACAGGGGAGAGAGTTTTCTGATCCATGTTAGAAATGTAAAAATCCTTCAGATGTCCACTCACATATTCTGTAATGCTGCAAAGAACTGACAGTTCTGACTTTAGAGATGCACAACATTTGAAACATTAATAAAACACCAAAACAGTCAATTAACTTATGCCTGGAAATTGAAGCTTAAATAAAAGTAAGTCCAATTGGTACAACTCCCTCAGCATAACCTTCTCTTTAGCAGATTCTCACTATAGACAGATATGGAAAATTACTTCAGAGCTATACATGATAGAAAACCAAGGGTCACAAACTGAAATAAGACAATATAAGTCACAACATGCAATGGAAGCCATGAAATGAATGACAGTGCAATTAACATAACAGAGAGAAGATGGAAACTTGTCAGAAATTGCTGCATGGCTGCTCAGGTTTGATAGGAGTGTGGAATTGATTTCTTCACACAATCTCTTAGAAAAAAGATTTCAATCAAGAAGTGAGGGAATGAAACTTGTGTGTATATACACTTCTCTCTGTGCTTGTATATGTGTGTGGCAGAGCTTGTATGTGAGTTGGTAACAGAGCAAGGAGCCCAGCAAAGCTGTTAGATCATGCAGACAGTGGAAAAACAGCTCACAGCTGAGACCACGAGAGGCAATAATGAAAGAAAAGCACTAATGAGGATTTTGGACTGGCTTTTGGCCATTGGTAAGACTTTATTGCTATTATAAAGAAGTTAGACAACTCTCCCAAAGTAAACAGTATAAAGGGGTCTTTTGAGCTGAAACTAAAGCTAAACCTTATCAGCAACAATTCATTCTGTGTCTTCTGTGAAGAAGCTAGAACTAAGTAGCTCCCATAAGAATGGAGATGGAAGTTGTTTTTGCCTGTGCTGTGAATCTGAATGGAGATGTTAGCCACTCTGCTCAAAAACTCTCTTGCAAAAGAAATTAAGTCTCTGCATTTTCCATCAAGAAAAGCACTATTTATAGCTCTCTGGAAATGACTTCTGGAAGTCTTGAGGGAAATACACAGCAAAAACTCTTAACGGGGCAATGACAGACATTTGCTAGAACATCTCTCCCGAAGTTCCATCGGGTTTAATATGCATATTAAAAGAAAGGGGAAAAAATTGCCCAAAGAACTTTATGAACTGAATTTCTACTGCCTTCAATCTATCAGTTCAGACAAAATATGGAAAGGGTAAAGTTTGCTGGAGTAAAAATCTCTCTCTTTATCCAACCTAGAAGAGAATTAATGCCTATTTTAGCTGGTGATTAGCTGTTAGAATAACTGTGTTGGCGATTACCAACTTCTTGTGACTATCTAAT
Source organism: Chloebia gouldiae (assembly GCA_003676055.1). Lineage (NCBI taxonomy): Eukaryota > Metazoa > Chordata > Aves > Passeriformes > Passeridae > Chloebia > Chloebia gouldiae. Next base: position 2,609,037 of record QUSF01000001.1, read on the forward strand.
CTGTAACAGGTTGGCTGCAAAACACAAGACAACATACTGTCTGAGAGTGTCTGGTCACTGAAAGACCAATAGATTAAAAAATACTGATCCCTATGGTTCTTTGCTGAATCTGCTGTTTAATGCTTGGAATTGAAGGAGAGGGATAAAAGGAGACGAATGCATGATTCAATATGTATTTCTACTTTTAATGTTGGTTCAAGCATGTTCATGTCTTTCACATAAATGCTGAATGCATATTACATGTCCCAAATTTTGAAAACTACCCTAACTAAAGATTGGAAATTCAGGTCAGTTGAGGTTATCAGATCTCCATTTTGTCCTATGATCACATATGACAATACTTGCTTAAGAGATCCCATGCATAACCAAGTGATTAAACAAATTGTTTTTGTTTAACAAAAAATGGAAACAAGAAAGAAAAAAGACCTTCCTCACATTAAGATGACAATGGTCAGGTATAAGCAAATTTTTGTTTAAATTTTACGCAATACTACCTTAGCACCTGCTTAGTTGGTTTTGTTTTTCTTTCCATACTTGTTTCCAAATCATTGTGGTTTTGGTTTTCTTGGGGTTTTTATGCAGCAGAAAATGCATGCCATGCTGTGTTATACTATATGCTATTATAATATACAATAGATAGTTATATATATATATAAATAAATATATGTATAGTTCAACTCCACATAAATAGCATCAGGTTTCAACAAATTAAATAAATTGTTGTTTCTCCTGTTCTTTCCAGGAAGCCAGAAGGGAGCTACTGAATTTCTTGCTTATATGTTTTGAATCAGGTGATCACAGTTTGTTCCTGTGCTGGATTATTTAAAATTTTGTAGGAAAAGCACTTTTGCACTGGAAGGAATTTTAACACAAGACATCAGCACATTTGCTGCTGGTTTAGAGCTGTGCTTGCTAACATTTCTTATGAAACTATTTTTGAGATCCAGAGTATGTAAGGTGCTGGACTGCCTTACTCCTTCTAACAGGATTGTCACCATAAGCAATTAAATGTACATAAGAGGGATTGAATGATTACAGTAACTGCAATGTCTTCATATTGCCCAAGAAGAGGTCTCTAATTTGTTGACAAAAGCTTATAAATACTATATCGTTATAACCATTAGATACAACAACTGAGATTTAAGTGTGTTCTTAATAACCATTAAAAATACAGATAATTTAAAATATTTTAACTTTTACTCTTTTTAATTTATTTAATGGAAAGATAAAATTGCCTGAATATTAATTTACTCTTAAAATCCTTTAAGGTGAAGATCTGGCTGACACAAATGTTGAAATTCCTCAAGGAGCATGCTCTCATTTGTTTAAATTCATAAGTGATTTAATGGATTCAGAACTAAATGTTCAGAAAAAGTAATGTGTGAACCAAAAGCAAATGCCTTAACATAAAATATTTTATAAATAGAAGTCTAATAGTTGTGTCAAATAGACCTTAAATTCTACTCTGAAGGGAGGGTTGGCTTTGGTTTGGTTTTCTTATCTGTGTAATATCAGGGACAGTTAAAGAAACAACAAAGAGACCTGTTATAAGGCTATAAACCAACACATTAGCACACATTAGAGGTTAAATGATCTAAATAACAACAGAATATTTCTGTTAGTGCAGACATTATCAAAAATGACCTACAGAAACCTGAAGTTCAAGGAGTGCTACATTGCTAAATACTTCTTCAAAGGCTCAAACAATTACATTATCTGTTTTCCTAAGATTAAGCAGGACAAAAAGCTGCTGGTATAAAGTCAAATATGTTGCAGTTTCTATATTAAAAAAATAAAACAAAACTATTTTCCTGATCCATATTACATCACTCCTCAGTCACAGCATAGACATATAAAACTGTTCAAGCTATCATTTCTTCTATATCTAAGAGATATCCCAGGGGTTGTTCCCTATTTGTCTCTCAAGAAAACCTTACTAAAAAAATCAGATTCCTTTTATTCCTTTTAGCTTTATTGAGAGAAGCGAGGGAGTAAGGGTATGCCAGTGTATGAACTACACATTTGCTCCAGCCATTTGCATGATTTACATTTTCATCAGGTGCAATTTTCAGTTGCTTTTTCTATATGGAATGTGAAAATGTGATCTTTAGTTTGTTTGGTTGTGTTGCTTTATTTTTTTTTTTTGCCATGGATTATGAAAGAGAAATATTATAATACTCCATTGTTAAAGCCAAAGGTTGTATTATTTTGTGCTGTGATTTTTGCAATGCAAAAAAGTGTATGATAAAATTGACAAATCATCAGGTGTAATGCAAATAACATGTTATAGTAGTGGACCCCTGGCAATTTTCTGATGGCTATAAAAATTGTTTTTCAAGTTTGATATTTATGCAGTAGCTGAGATTACATTTTTCCTTTGGGCATTTCAGATCATGTTAGAGTGGACATGATCTGGCTTTGAAGAAAATTGTGGTTTGTGCATTTCCTGGTCATACAAAAAAATAGTGCATCTCACATGCTGAATGTTCACATTTCCTGAGCATACTTCATTGTGCTTTGTAAGTTGTGTTTCCAAACTCAGATTTTTCAAGGCTAAATTTTACTCTGCATTAGATTTTAGTGATGATCCAAGACAAAGAAGTGGTCTTAGCCAGCTTAGAAACTCAAAAACTCAATATATTTGCCCCAGCAATACAAAAAGCATTAGATGTAGTTCCTGCACCATGATTGTACACCAAGTAACTCTGAACCATTGTCTGAATGAAAATCTTCTGATGCTTCAGTGGAAAAAGAAAAAATGATTCTCAACATCACTGCTGTCATTTGGAAAAAGAGTTCTGAGTCATTGCTTCCAAATATAAGTCTCTACTTCCTCAGCAGACTCAGAAAAAACTGCTCCAAAATGAAGAAGTCCAAGAAGGAACATTGTCACCTCTCATTTTCATCATAGCAAAAAAAAAATAAAAGGCTTTATGAAGCCTTGTAAATCTTAACTGTGGTCTAAGATATATCAATCACTTATATTACTCTGTTTTCTTTTTTGGATCATCTGCTATTCAAAGTGCAGTTAGGAATGATCTGAGAATCAGGGTTTTCAATGGAACCCTTGGCAGAGTGCTCCCAAGTCAATGTTGTTCCTCTGAACAACTTCTACAAGCTGAAGGTGTGGCAATTCAGATGTCATATATCAAAGTGTGGTGTGAAGACTAGCTAGGATGATTATGCAACTTTTGAATGCAGGCCTCCAGCTGACATCCAGTTGATAAGAAGTAGCTTTAAGATCAGCTGTGCTGAAAATATGTAGATTTTATTAGCAACTGTGTGTTTTCTCATTTAAGGCTTGGATATGCTTTTTCAACTGAAATGTTGCATTCACATCACATTTGCTTGGCAGCAAAGCTTATTTCCAGCTACCTCCCTTTCTCCACTAAATGTCATTAAAAATGTAAGCATTGATTAAACATCCCTTCTCTTATGCAGCTGCTCATATACTGCCTCAATGTATGCACCAAAGATGCTAAGTCTTGCTTTTTGCCAACTGCCATGTGGCACAGCAGGATTGACCAGCAGAACAGAACACCATCCTTTTTTCTTATCTACCAGATCTTGGCAGTAAATCCCACCATGGCTTCTCTCTTTAGATGACAGAAAAGGAAACTCTAAGAGCAACAATCCATATCAGATCTTAGTTTGAAAGATGCAGAGAATTTCCCTAGCTGATGAAAGGCATGTGTTCATTTTTGCATCTCTAGCCCCTTACAGAGCCCTTTCAGCATTTCAGGGTAACAACTTCAGACCACTTCTCTGTGCCTTTTGAAGAATTCTTCATCACCAAGATGGTGTATCCTGCTCTCTCTGAGTCTTTTCTCTTCCATATGTACTTCTGCAAATTTTTAAGGAAACATTTGACTTCCAAGATGTAAAGGTGTTTATAAGTAGCATATGATGAGTACAAGAGTAATTTGAGCAATAATGTGTATAGAAAAGACTATTCAGATAAATGCATGCCCCATCTCTTGTTCTATCATTTGGACTGTCTAGCCTAAAGTCTTCTGGTCTTAGAGGCTGTAATATGGTGGTGGATAGTAGTTTAGTCTAAGATTTAAACAAGAAATAAAACATCTACTGCTGAAAAGTATAAAGATAAGAAGTTTTTATTCAGACATATATGTGGGGTTTTTTTTGACAAATATAACCAACTGAAAAATCCCTTGCATTTTCTTTAAATGAAAACTTCTGGGAAGGAACTGATGGCTAAATGAAAAGTCCTCTTCAGCCATATATTTATTTTAACTGTCTGGATTCAACCTTAGTTATACAACATTTTGTGGAGAGATGAGGCTAACATAACTTTTCAAAGAATTAATCTTGCTAATTGTTCTTGACAATTAGCAAGAAATAAAACCATCAGTTTTATTGAAATAAAACAAACAAATCCAAACCAAACATTCTGAGTAGTTGAAATTCTTCAAAAGGTCAAAAAGTCATAAATGTTTATTTTTCTGCAAATTAAATTAAAATATTATACCCATTTTTCTGTTCTTTCAATGTTCCTTAAGACTGTATCTTGAGCAGAGAATAAGAGAGGTTAAAATTTGGTAATATCATTTTTCAATACAGATTAATGTTGATATTTGACTAGCAGGATTTTTCCAAGGAGAATTTAATTTCAAAGTTTACCTGTAAAGCTGAGATTGGTGTTTATTGGAGCTTGATAATTGAAAATCTCCTGAGAAAACTCAGACCCAGCATTATGGATATGCATGGCAATTTGCAGCAAATTATTCTTTAAACATTAAAAAAAAAGTGCATGCCAGATGTTTTAAAACAATTCATTTTTAATACATTTTTTCTATAAGAACACTTTAGAGAGAAGCAGCACTTCATATTTCCTTGTCTATCAAGGTGTCTTTATTTCACTAGACTTTAAATAATAAGTAATTAGAGGTCCTTAAGTTCCCCTGTGTATTATTTGAATGTCACATAGCACTTCATTTTTTCATGTGAGTGAATTCTGTGTCTACATTGCATTTTCACTTTCCTACACAAGCAAATGTGAAGCAATAGAAAATCAATGCTTTAGAGGAGTAAATGGTAAATGAAACAAACAGACCAATGTTTTTTTGACTTTTTTTCTGAGAAGCTCCAATCTGTGAGCTGATGCTTTACAGAACCTGAAAGCAACTGTTTTAACTTGTTTTAGGACAGCATCTTCCTTTACTCACTGGGTCCAGATCATAGGTTTAGTCTCAGGCAGAAACAGATGCCACCTCTTTCAGATGCAACTGTAACTGTAATCAAAGCTTTATCAGACCCATTATAGATGCTTTATATTGTAAATGAGCTTCTTAATCCATTAGGTTGATTATGCAAAACATAATCCAGGGCCAGTCTTTCAAAGTTCATTTTATAAATGGAAAAGGGCTATCTCACTTTTAAAAATTTCTGAAAAACTATTGGCAATTCCACACATTTGGGTGCATCTCTGATGGGAAATGCAAATAGAGTTGATAATGATTGCAGAATGTCAGCAAACTGCATGAGGTTTTTATTAACTTTGACAAGTTATATCACACTATATGCAGATGTGGCAGTCTATTAGTTCCATCCTTTTTAACCTTGGAAAAAAAATAAGAAGCTCTTTGACACAAGTCACATGCATGGATCTTTCCTTACCCATAAAAAACCCAATAAGTCACAACATCCCCCACAAAAAACCCAAAGTACCAACCCCCCAAACCCCCAACTTCTCTCATGCTTCCATTTATGATCTTTTCAGATTTTCTCAGTGTGAAGGCAACTTTCAGAGAAGTGATGGTGACAGTAATCCTTCACCATGTCAAATCTTCTGACTAGTATATTTGAAAGAGCTGGAATAAAATATACTCACACATACATTTATCAGATCGGAAGTACAGATATTTCAGGAATCAAGTGATATTTTACCAGGCTACTGTGCAAGTTATGAAGTCATGCAAATGCGACAAATGCAGCTGCTCAAGGTCAAATGGCACTATTAGTTCATGTGGAATACTGGGATAAAAATGCTTATATTGCTCCCATTAGTGTGTCTGCATAAACAGAGACAACAGTTGACACAGAGATGCCCAAGGGACATAGGGATCCATGTGTCCTCTAATCCCTAGGTGCTCATAGGGATTACCTGTGTGACACCAGGTTTTGTGCTTCTGCAGCAGAGTTAGAATGTAGCTTATATAGGTACTGTATCACACCAAAGAAATGAAGGAAACAATACATGTAAGAAAATTTTTTTGCTAACCAATCACAAGATAAAAATACCGGTTATCCTTTATTCTGCCTGTGTACAATATGGCATAGTTTCACTGAAGTCAAAGGACTGAGCTCAGTTTACCACTATGAATATAGATCACTGAAAAGACTGAAGTTATGCAATCTAATATTAAATTATTATTCTTTAACGATCACCTCAGCTTCATAATTGAAGAAAAAATTCAGAGTAAAATCTTTTGCAGCTACAGTTTGAAAATACAGTAGAATATGAAGTATCTTTTGCAAATGCTAACAGATAATTTTTTAATCTGTGGCAATTTAGAAAACTTATGCTTTTAAACAGAAAAATATTTATATTTATGCATGTTTGTATAAAATAACCTTTATTGCTATATGAAATCACTTCTTGATTAACTAAAAAGTGCTGCTTAACTTTCTCCTCCTTCCATTGCATTTCAAATATATGGTACAAAATTAAGGTAGAGAGTAAGTTCTATGAAGGTAACACAATTTGAAACAATCTCATAAATAAATACACAGAGTTAAGTACAGTTTTATAGTTATTCAGCTACGATTTCACAGGTTTTGTTTCTAGCCAGCTAACATAACAGTAATAAAAAAATTTCCATGAAGTGCAGTGTTTAAATGAATAGCAGGAAAGTAAACTGCAGTTATCAAACACTTTTTCCTTAAAACACTGGTCAGTGGCTATGGATTTATGGCAGAATGTTTTAAAAAGATCATTGAGACCATAAGTAAAGCACTGACAACATGAACTGTATTGCTTTTATGCATTCTTCTTGTAAGAACAAATATGAAAATTCTGTATAACACTTACATACAAAATCTGACAGTTAAATGGAGAAAAAATATCTGAAAATGAATATCAAAAATAAGAGTATGAAAAAAATGTCTTAAAGTATTTTAAGAAAACTTTTAATCTAGATCATTATTGCTAAACAGGAATAATTTACAATCTCTAAATTATAGATACATTAAAAAATCCCAACTAACCATCTTTTTCATTTCAAATATATTAGAAAATTACTTTTTTAAAGGCCAACAATTACAGAGTCATGACAGTGAGTTCCATTTCACATTTCTATACTCATGGATAAGAGCATATATGTTATGTATATATTATATATATAAGTATATATCTGTATTAATCAGTTTCAAATATATTTCCTTTCTAAGGAAATTAACACTGTACAACAAATAAACAAAGCTCTGCATTTTCTATAGTATATCTATGAATACTTTTGTTTAGCTTAAGTGCAACTCATCATCCTGGAAAAATGATTCATAATTCAAGGCAATATATCTACTAGGGTAATGAAAGTACAAGTATTTTTTCCCTTGATTAAAGTCTACTAAAATGTTATCTTTTAATGAAAAAAAAAAATAAGAGCTAGGATCATCAACAACCAAATTAAAAAAAAAAAGTCTGCATTACTCACTTGACTGGGATGTGAAGGGGGTCTAAAGCATTAGGCTGAAACACAGGTGGGAGGGGAATGAACCTTTGTTACTGTATAGAATTTTTTACATTTTAGAACTGTTAAGTTTTTCATTATCTGTCCTTCACTCTATCCCAAGCTAAAAATAATAAATAATAGCAGAAATTAATTATACTATTTATATTTTGCCTTGATCATTTTCCCTTTCCTTTCCTCCTTTCCTTTCTTTCCTTTCCTTTCCTTTCCTTTCCTTTCCTTTCCTTTCCTTTCCTTTC
>QUSF01000001.1:2624438-2720079 GCA_003676055.1 Chloebia gouldiae
GAAAAGAAAAGAAAAGAAAAGAAAAGAAAAGAAAAGAAAAGAAAAGACAAAAAAGAAAAGAAAAGAAAATGCAACTATGTCTAGAATAAGATACAGAACTAAGTCAGGGTTTTTGTTTTTTTTTTCCCCTGCTGGAGATTTGCCCTGCAATCTGAGTCTACATTCTAAATCATTAAAATAGATCAGTAAAATTTCTGGCACCATTTACTGGATTAAAGGAATCTTAAAGATACATATACCATTTTTAAGGATGGTTTTGTTATATATTCAAATAGGAAAATACATCTGCTTTGTCCTTGAAACCAGATGCACAGATCACCTCCCTAAAAAATTAACTGTATTGATGTATGTGCTCAACTATCTCCCTATAATGGTCCAAATACTCTGATACTTAAAAGAGTGTAAATTCATCTGGCATTATCAAAAGAAACTGCCAGGTACTACAAAACTAATTTCAGACAGCAAGAAAACTTGAAGAGTGGTGGATATATCCAGATCTGGAGCTGGACAAACTTGGTTTTAAGGGTAATCATCTAAATTCAGAGATGCTGAATAGACCAAGACACTGATAATTTATTGCAGCTCCCCCTCCCCCCCACCCCATCCCCACTTTCCTCTTCAATCAGATGAAACCATTGGCCTCAGGAACAAAAGCAGGGGAAAGGTAGACACCATCCCAGGGAAGAGACAGAAACCAAAATGTATGTACATAAAAAGTGCAACCCTATTATTCTTATTGAGACTTTTCCTGTATGAAAGTATTCTAACTGTAGAATTCTTTCCTTTACAGTAACTAATAGACAATTAGACCTAGACCAATAATGATCAGAATTTGTTTAGAATTTTAAGGCTTCCGTCATAGTGACATTATATTCTTGACTTTATGTGTATGTATATATTTATACCATAAATATATATGATAAATAAATAGATAAATATGTATATAAAAAAGATGTGCTTCCTCTTTGCTCATAATCAAGATATTGACTGCAACACCAAAAGATAAGAGTTGAATTTGGAGAGTTTTGCAGGAACATAGACTCTTAGACAATAAAGAGGATATTTCTAAGGAAAGTTTCTTTTTTAAGAAAAACATACAAGTGCTTTACTCTTAACATGAAGTGTGAGCACCCTACTAAAGCGAGAAATTTCTAACCCTCTGGGTGGTGGGTCTGTGTCTCAGATCTTTTATTCCAAGCACTCTTCAGGAGTGTCCACAAATATTGTCTCCAGCTTTTACAACATATTATAAAATATGCAAATGTAAATGGTGCCATGTAATTTCATCTCATATGTGCTAAAAAAAGAAGTCCTCAAACTCTTGTTTTGACAGACACAGCAAAAGATTATTTGTTCTTACTGCACAAAGAAGGAACAGCAACAGCTGGAGTATGGGGGTTTGATCTTATTGACATTAAATGCAGGAGGCCAAAACAATTTTTTTTCAGCTGAGAGAGGATACTTTCACCCAGTGATAAGGATCTAGATGACATAAGAACTTTTATTACTTTGAATGTGCTTTATTTTGTAACATCAAGCATTTCACAGCAACATTCCACAAGCAACATCAACATTTCACCCCCTTGATACCCTGTTTGTCTCCTACTTAATTAAATGTTTTGTTCACTGCTATTATAGGTTTTTAAGGCCATGATTGTCTCTCAGTATTTGCATTTGATGCTTGTAAAGTATAAAGTTAATAAGTTCCTAATCTGGATCAAGGCATCTTGGTGTGGCTATGCTGCACAATAACAACGAAGTTTCTGTGAGCAAGCAAAAAGGTTTTCAGTGAATAAGAGAAAGATACTTTTCTGTTTTTGCTAAGGAAGAATCAACTAAGTAGTGGAAACACATAGGCTGCTTTATTTAATATTTAATATCTCTGCAGGCAAAAGTACCAGCTCAAATACACATAATTCATTTAAGTTGCTGCTCTGGGGTGATGCTCATAGTTTGTAACTATTATATCTTCAGATACAGAAGAGCAATTTCAGCTCAAGTTTAACACAGGTTTACCTAGTGACACTGAGCAAGTGCTGGATTGCTTGCTCTGCTGTGTCACTTGTAATGAGTGACTTTAATATCTATGCTAATAAACCCTGCTACATCTCCTGTGTAAGCTTGACACAGGCCCCAGTGGCAAAGAAGGAACAGGTATCTAAATTAAACTGAATATATCTTGATTGAAAATGAAGGAAATTATATTAACCAGTCACCTGTGGGTACATGTTACATGCTACCCTGTGCTGAGTTTGCTGGTATGAATGTCTGGCATACTAATGCATGTCAAGCTTTGACAAAGCAGATAAGGAGCATCTCTGTCACAGAGAGGAGACAGACTGGCACTCCATCTTAGCAGTTCACTAAAATCTTTCTTTTGCTACTAGCAATTTGCTTTGCTGCAGACTTTTTGTCTGACATGTCTTGGGATGGGGTTCATCCTATCATTTTCTACAAGCAGCACTAAAGTTCATGACAGATATAATCCTCCGATAGCATATGAAATTTGTTCCAGCCACAGGCAGAATACAGTATGGAAGGGGCTTAGAGACAGCTTGAGTTTGGCAAACCCAGGTTTTACTAAATCAGAAAGCTTTATTCACATGTAGAGAAGTAATTCGGTTATAATACTGTAAGAATTGTATACCAGCATCTTGTATTTTCATAGTGCCATAATTGGGTTTTTTGAGAGTGCCCAGAAGACTTCATTACAGAGTAATGACTTCATACAGAGTAGGATAAAAGCATTGTCTTAGTTGTAAAATACAGCATAATAAGGTCAGCGTATGCAGGTGGCTCAGGAGACAAGACACACAGAAGGATGAATAATTCTTTTTTTCAGCCATGGAATTCATCCTCTGTCTAATGTTTTTCCTGCCATAATTTCTATATTTGTAGACAAGACCTGAATTTATTTTCCCAACACTGTGTTACAGAACCATAAAAAAAAGTAATGATGGAATGATGGATTGGGCCACATACTGTATCCAAAACTTTTCACAAGTTGAAGCTGACCAGCTACATTTTGTGCTGAGAACTGCTCCTGGAATAGAGGCCACAACAGAGTGAAGTGGTTAAAATTGAAGTATCAGGCTGTGTAAACCTATTTTTTACTCTTTCTTCTTCAGGTTGACTTCAATTAACTGGGATTAGTTGGGCTTTAAGTGGTATGGGAATTACATCCAAGAAGGGCAATGATTTGGAATGCTGCCACATTACCACATAGGGCAGACCAGTGCCAAGATGGGTGAGAGGGATAGAAAAGATGGACATCAGAATCTACATCAAACAGACATAGCAAAAGGTTCTGAGGCAAAGCAAGTCTAGCACACGGTCATACTCTTATCAGTAGTTTGAAGAAAATTAGTCTCCTTGATAAGGCACAGAAAGAAATATTGATTTCTATCTCCTTCTCTATGGTTATTCAGTCAGATACTTTTGAAAGAATGAGAAAAATCTTGCTCAATTATATAGAAAAAGTGGTGATGCATTGCATTCTTATGGAACTTCTTTAGTCCTGTACTACTTTTATCCTATTTCTTGTGGCATAACTTCCACATCCCACAACATTTTCTTTAGGAATATTGGTGCATTTCAAAAAAGTAATAGGAAAAGAGTAAGGGAAGATTTATTTTTATTAGTTACCCAGGGATTCTTCTTGAAACATTCTGATCCTTCAAAGCAGGACATTTTAGTGTTTATTATAATATAGTATGCAGTTCAATTTTTCTAGATTGAAATTTATAAACTACTATAATTGGCAAAAGCATTAATCATGGAATTATTGTTTTTGTTATTGGAATTATGACTTTGGTTATTTCTTACAAATTATTGTTGAGGCTTGCTTCTGAACAGGTGAAAATAATCTCTTAAATACTTTGATGTGTTCTAAGTTGACATAAAGAATTTGCAGTATAAAATGCTAAAGATATGCTTCAGCATCAAAATAGATTTTTAAATGAGAATCAAGTTAGAAATTATCTTTGTCCTATGTTTATCTCTGTGTATTTTTGTCAGAACAAGAACTTTCAACTTTTTCGTCTGTGTTGCAAAAAGTGATTGCAATTCTTGAAAAATAATTTTAATATTTATTAAATTTCCTTATTTTCCAGGCTTCCTGAACTTTGTATTGCCGTGCTTATTTACACAGAATCCTAGAATCACTGAGGATGTAAAAGACCTCCAAAGTCATCACGTCCAACCTGTGACTGATCCTCACCTTGTTAACCAGACAAGAGCACTGAGTGCCACATCCAGTCCTTCCTTGGACACTTCTGGGTATGGGGATTCTACCACCTTCCTGTGCAGCCCTTTCCAGTTCCTGACCACCCTTTCCATCACGATATTCCTCCTGATGTCCAACTTAACACAAAGCAGAGAGGCACTCCCAGCCAGCTTTCAATGCAATTTTTCTGAAGAAGCCTAAAAAGTTTGCTTTTCAGTAGATACTAGTTCTGCAATCAAATAGATGCCCATGCTTTTTTTGTTAGACCAAGTGCTCATCTGAATTAGTATGTCTGCCAGGATGTTTACATAGGGTTAAACTGGAAACTAATCCAAGGCAAGTTCAGGTAGAGATTTAAAGAGCCTGAGCTCTGGCAATAGTCTGTGTCTTCTTGCTGAATTTCCTCATTTCTCACTGACTGAAACTCCTCGTTATTTCACTTAGAATAAGGTTGTATCCATGGGATATCTTACCCCATGATAATTTAGTCCATACAGTTCTCAGTCAGTCTTATTTGACAAATATAAACAAGATATAAATAAATGACAATCTTCAGACACAATTCAGCCCTCAAAATACGTGATATTGAGACCACATTAAAAACTAGAAAAAAAACCTTGATATTCTTTATCAAAATCTGATTTTTGTTCATATTTTTCTTAACATTAGGAACAAAACACTTCTCCAGAGTAGTCTGAACTTATCTTCATATGTTGTTATAGTCTGAACACACTAACTTGTAAACAGGTTTATAAACACATTCTGTAATTTATTAAATTACATTAGGCTAGAAATCCCTGAGGTCAGAATAAAGAAACTGAGTAGAGAGGACTGTCTAGCTGAAAAGCAGTGAAAGCAGGAACACTTGTATAATGCCTGTTTCTGTAATAAAATTTTCTTCTAAAGTCTGTTGCTTATGTAGTGAAAATGTTGGTTTAGGGCATGGGGGAAATGAATAGAGTTAGTACAAACTCATGGGGATTTCTCTTTAATAAAGCACATAGTAGAACATCAGTATTTCTTGTACCTTGTCTCTCTTCCTTTGAGTACTTAAGGTATTAACAACCATCCATCCCATTATATTTACAATAGTACACTTTGCTGCAGTGATTGAATTTTTTCAATTTCCCTGTCTTTGTAATCTATTTCAGGATGCATTTGTGTCTGTTTCACACTGCAAATGTCACATTTATCACATTTAGCATCACAATGGAAAACAAGGGTACAGATTAAATTCTGGGAAGATACCAAACACAGGTCAGGAGTACTGACAAAATAGGAAAGCCAGATTTAATATCCTCTAGTGATTTACCAGTGTTTACAGAGCCTACCCATTTTCCTGGCCCCATGTAGTCAGCTGCTCTCATGATCAGAAGGACGTACTGGAACACAGTAGAACATGCTGGATGAATATTTGTTTTTCAGCACAGAAGAGGGACACCTGTTTGGAAGAGACTCTGATGACAGGATGCAGGATGTGGTTCCAGCAAATTGTTCTTGACAGTTTAGCTGTATTTAACTTCTGTAATAAAGAAAGATGGCCAATCCTGTCTGAAAAGCTCTTGACATTAAGGTCATTCTTAGATGAGATTTTAATTCTATTCTTGTTTCTGTTGATCAGTTGACACTGTAAGATAGTAATTTCAGAAATAATTGTAGGAGTGATGTATCTTATGAAAACTTTTCTTTTTTTTTTCCTCTTTTCTAGATGGAAAAAATTGAGTTGTAGTATTTTCAGTCCTGTTTTCTATTAAAACATAACCACATAAAAATAAAATTAGTTAAAAATATAAAAGATATAAACCAAATAGTACAATAACTCCAAAATGTGGGGATTAAACAACATAAGTGGTGGAAACTAAAGTGGGTTGAGTAAAAGGTGTTTCAAAGACTTTTGGTGTTGCCAGTAGTCTCAGCAGAGTATGACAACAGAGAGACTTAAAGCAAAGCTATAACAGACCTGTTTTTAATTTCTCTTTCTAAAGGAAAAGTGGTTTTGCCATTTCACTGCCAAGAGATGCAAAATATCCCTTTTGTAAATACAGCTTGTTTGGAGTAGTTATTACCTATGTTCCTGCTGAGTAACTGTATTAGGATGTTTGTGTGTTTGCTTGTTTTGAGTTGTTACACACCTGGAATTTTACTTTTTGTAGTTGCAGGCAGGGTATTATCTCATGATTGCGCCTGTGTTGGCTTTAATTGTGTTGGGATCTGGAGCCAACCTTGTGTGATGTATCACGAACAAGGTGCATTTAGGTTTTTTTCCTAAGCTTTGCAACAACCTATCCATTCTTCATTCTGTGCTTCCATAAAAACATAGGAATTGTACCCATCTGTGTTGTACTGAATGACAGCAAATGTAATCTTGAGAATCATCATACATCTCTTAGAGCTGATCATTCACATACAACTCTTTTAAGCTGCTAATTTCTGGTAGTTCAGGGACCAACCTTTTTCATGGGCTGTCTATAGTTTATTAACACTGTTCAGAGAATGCTTTTTTACTGCCTAAGTGCTTGGAAAATATTTAATATCATAGGCATCTGTTCATCCGATTTTTTTTCTTCATATTTTGTCCTTTTGTGAAATGGTGCAAGAGAAATTGCTACAGGAATTTCACTCCTGGGATTCTGTATTACTTTCACATCAGACCTCTGTCATCCTGTGCTCTTGCGCTGCAGACTTCTCAATATGGAGGGCGTCAGACTGTCAGGAATGTTCTCTAAGGAACAGTGATCTGCTCCATCTTGCACTTGGTGTCCAAGCAGGATGTACAGTGTATACCCAGGAGACTTCTATAACTGTGGCAAATACTACTTTTTTTCTCTCAGTTTAATTTCATTACACTACTATCATTGACACTGAGGTCAGCTGGTCTCTGTCCTGCAACAGCTCCTGTGTTTCTTTATTGTAATCTGATTTTAAAGTGATAGTTCCTGTTGACAGGGAACCAAATTGATCCTGCACATTTTCTTTCTTCTGCTTTTTCAAATCTTCAACAACATCACCTAATTTATCTAATTTCAGTATTGATCTTGGTGAAATCACATCTTTCATGCATGTTAATGCTTTTTTGAGAAAAGGTTTTAAATTGTTTGGATGTTTCACTTCATTCAGGTCAAATCAGATGCTTCCTGTTTTTAGTAGGTGACCAGTGGGACTTATTCAGCACAAACTTCCAGCCTGTTGTGAATCAGTCTTTGTCTCTGTTGCTGGTGGATAGTACAATCAGATTTCTATCATCCATGCTGTTTTATGCAAGCATGACCCTAGTGAGGGTTTCAATACCTGTTGGTTTATATTATAGTACTTTCCCCTTATTTTTTACTATCTCTTGTGCCTAAGCTATACAGAGGACACTCAATAGAGCAATCATTTTCCTGTGGCGAGTATGAGCTGCACGAATCACATGGAGCACCCAGGACATGAATACATTGCCAAAATGTAACGTGGGTACCCTACACATGAGTTGACATGTGTGGCCTGCACCAGTTGCCTCATAGCTTGTCAGTCATGTCACATGTGCTGCTTTGGACACTGTCTTTAAGTACAACCTTTGCCATATACTCACTGCTGTCTATTTGCAAACTCACCCATTTTGCCTACTAATGTTTGGGTAGGCATCTTACGTCTTCAAGGAAACCAGGAAATTCTAGATCTTCTCTTTTGGGAGACATCTTTTTGTAGATCTGTGACACAAAAATCTGCTTTAGTTCTCCTATTGGGAACCTTTAACTTTTTCAGCCTAAATCAATTTAAATTGAAAAAAAATTAGGATAAACAATCACTGTCTCTATGGATATCACATATCTAGTCTTCCCACTAGCATTTATAACATTTTGCAAAGAATATAGATATTATTTCCCACTTCATTACAGTCACATAATAGAGGATTGGGATAAAAAACTAATGGGAGAAGGGTTGGGAAATCTTTTAAAAGTATGCTTTTTATCCATTTATTTTGCATAGTGTCCACTCCAACACTAACTAAGCATCAAAAAAAAAAAGGAAAAAAGACTGGTGGGGATTTTTTTTTTTTTTTTGAAAATAGTTTCTTAACTCATATGGCGAAGTACAAACTGACTCACTTCTGTGCTTTCAGTGAAAAAAATAGAGATTGTACTTTAAAACAACCGCATAAAGGAGCTATTTTTGTTAAAGCTTACTCTCTAAAGTAATTTTTCTGTGAACTAAGAGCTAGACTGCCTTTAGCAGAAAGTTTTATTTGTTAGCACAACAACATTTCTTGCACTATATAGTTTCAACAGAACTTCTATATTGTTATACAACATAATACTCTATGGCAGAGTTCCCTCTTGGAACTTATGATCAGAAATTTCTATTTAAATGTATTTTTTTCCAATGGACTTCTCCCCTAAATTCTTCTTTATATACAGTCATATGTTTAAATATGTAGGAAGAAACAAGGATTGTGTGTGTTTATTTTTCTACCTCTGCTTGAAAAAATGAGGTTGAATCTCCATGTAAAAACTTTTTGTGCCACTGGTAATGTCAGTAATGTGTTCCCTAATATAAGACAGATATTTTCAATCTTTCAAACGCTGAGTATGTTATTTGAGCATATATAGTAGATAATTTTTTTCTTCTGTGAACCAAAGCATTAAAAAAAATGCCTCACTTACATGCATTCAATTGACTGTGAAAAAGAAATGAAAGAAAAAAATTCTTTCACACAATAAAATTATAACAAAACTCATATGTATGAGATTACAGAGAAAATCAGAACGTAATTCACAGGAGAAATAATTTGGATTTTCTCATGTAATATGATGAAGGTATGAAAGTCAGAGATCAAGGGAGAAATAGTTGTGCAAAGCAATTGAAAGCCTAATGGCCATTCTCTATGTCTCGATGTAGAGATGGAAATGAGAGAGAAGAATATAAATTTAAAACTGCAGCTGTGATTACTGATCATACTGGTATTAATTCTCAAAAGAGGTTTCTTGATATATTTGGGGGGTTTTACCCCCTTGGATTTTACATTTCCTTAAGGAATTTCCTTGTATTGTTTCCACAACATGGCTGTGGATCAGTTCAAGGTGACCAAAAGAAAGTAGAAGCTGCCTTTTGTTGTTTTTCTTATGCCACGGAATTGAGTAGCTGACAAATGACAATAATGTTTACTTGTGAATTTTCCTGCAATGTCTGTGTGGTTTTAATTTTGCTCCATTTCCTTCATTATATCACATTGCATTCATGCATTTAAATGACTTCCTGCAGATGACCTTTTTTTTTCAGGTGATTAGAAGCTGCTGGCTTTTCTTAGAGGCAGCACAGCTGACATATTCTGTATTAGACCATTCAATGACAGAAAAAAGATATTTTCTGCACCTATAAAAACCTTGTTTTGCAAAGACTTTTAACCATGTTGAGTTTAAATATATACAACTGAGAACAAAAATAAGTAGGGAAATACTCAATGGAAAAACACTCTGTGTTGTGTCATACTTTCGTTACAGCATCCTTAACTGGTATTCATATGTGCAAAGCATATTTTTTTCTATTGAATCATGTGCTAAAGCAGGAAAATTGTACATATTAGCTTCCTGTGTGGAACATTTTTTACTTCAGTATGTTAGGTGTATGCATTCCCATTTTTAATTCAAGGTATATAGGTCTCAAATTTTACGGCCTAATAGAGTCTAAAATATGGTAGGGTCACACCTAGCATTCTTTAATTATTTCTTCTTGAACTATTGTCTTTCAAAGAAAATAAATAATTTCATTTTATTGTGTCATTAACAGCTTCAAAATGACCCCTCATATACATAGAATAGTTTTACTGTACTAGAAATTTTGAATTGTTACAATTAACAGCAACTTAACAGAACAAATGAATTAATTTTACCATTGAGTATAAAATTCAGATTAACAAGATAATAATCTCAGCATTTCTTGACCTTTTCTCTCTTTCTGCTAAATATCAGCAGTGAAGTCCATGCCCTAGCAGCAGGTGTCTCCTTTCAATGGCCATTCAATGGTAGCTTAAATTAAGTATTTATCTGTTAAAATACTTTCTGTTCTATAGTCGCAGTCAGTTTTCTAAAAAAAAAGTACTAGTAAAATGTATAATAGATAAACAGGGATTTTTTTTCCCATTTTGAAAAGGTATGTGACTGCATTGAGTAGTTTCTTTACGTAATAGTGGTAAGGAGGAAAGATGAAGATTTTTTTCCTTTTTGTTAGTGATAGCGTCACAAACTGAAATTCTGAGAGACATTAATCAGAGACACCATGAAATTCTTCATTGAACTTATCTGCTTCACTGGGCCTGATTCAAAATCTCTGAACAACCTTGTTATTTGTGTGCAGCAACCCCCAGGAATAATAAAACAAATCCTTAAAATTATTCCTGTACTGAATGGCTATAATAAAGGTATTCTATTTTCCCACTGGAATGTAAATGCTCTGGAAAGTAGCCAGAATTGTTACCAGATTCCAGTGTTGATTACAGTTGGTTTTATAGTATGATTTTAAAAAAGTAAAATAACATGGACTTCTCTTTTTCATAAATTATGTGTGGTGGTTTTAATACCAGCTGGAAATGAAACTCCAAATGAGTCACTTCTCTTCTCCTACCCCTTCCCATAAGGGGAAAGGTACAAACGCATAGATTATGAGTTGAAATAATTATTTACTGAAAGCACAAAGTAATGGAAGAAGAAACGCACAGTAACAATATTAATAACCAACATCTACAAAAATGAAAGTGTTTTACTCACAGAAAGATGCTCACCATTTCAGACTGAATAATTAGAAAATTAGGATGTTTCTTATGTCTTTCACTGCCACTACCCGCTGGATCCTGGGCTCGCTCCTTGACGTTCCAGAGCAGTGGCGAGAGTGGGGAGCTGCCCTGGCTGGGCTGAAGCCACAGGCAGAACCTCAATGCTCTCAGCTCTTGCCTGGGGAGCAGTGCTCCAGGGCGCTAAGGCAGTGTTATAAATGAAAATTTGTCCAGCCAAATTAAAAATGAAAAACATAAAATATTTATTTTATAATCAAATTCTATCTAGCCAGCCACAAGGAAAGAACAGAGCCGAGCCCGGGGTCGGCTCTGGGTGTGCAACAACGAGGTCAACCTCAGCAGAGGTTTCCTCTATGCCCACACACCTCCATCCTGGCACAAGCGGTTTTTATAGGGAAAATTCCGCCTGAGGCCAAGATTTCGGCAGTCAGTCTTTTCTTCCATTCAGAGTCCATATGTTAATGCGATTTTCTTGCTTGGTGGTGAGAAAGAACAATTCAGTGTCCGGAGTTGTTGAATCCCCTGATGACATTTACGGGAAGGCTGCATTCACATGTATCTGCCCCAGGATTTCCATGATATCCATCTCGGGTTGTTTACGCGGCGATCAGCCCCGTATCTCTCCAGACATGGCCCATCTTCTGGCCCATCTCCTGGCCGGGTTCTAATATACAAGTGTCTCACCTGCGAGGGTGGGGAGGCTTCTAATACAAACGAGCATAATCTAACAAGTATCCAATATTAATATTTCATACAAGGAATGGCGCGAATTATGTTTACTACACATAACAGCAGGGACTGGGTGAAGAAGCAAGAGGAGACTCTCCAGGTCTTGAAGCTCTTCAGGTTTATTGAAGGGGTCAGGACACAGAGAGAGCAGGACACAACTCCAACAAGGTTGAAGAGTCCAGGGCAAGGAGAACCGCAAGCACCTTCATGCACAGGATTATAAAGCATCACAAAACAGGGGGTGGATACAACAGAACAGCCAGTGCAGTGTAGTGGCCCCTGTTAACGGAGTAAACAAGTTATCCTTTGTCTCCTTAAAAAGGACAAAAGCTCACAAGTTTCTCCTCAATTTGCTTAAAAGACACCTCATAGGACCTTGGAGATTTCACCTCAAACTTAAGGATAGCTAATTGGACAGAAGCCAAAAAGTCCCGCCTAAGCAATTCACTAGAAAAAGAAGGGAACAAAAGAAGTAAATTGCTTTTGTGAAGTGTTTTAGCAGGAGCAAGAACCTCTTGCCCTGGCTCAGTTTCTCTCTGTAAAGAGCTTTTTGTTTCCAACACTGTCACAGGAGCCATCCTGCTACTTTTATGCCACCGGAGATAGATGAGCTATCAAGGGTATAATGTTTGTCTATGAGAGCTTATAAAACCTGGCTCGAACAGACAAAACATTAATGGGGTAACACTTAAGGTGGAGTTTTGGGATCACAACCAATCATGATGGGGGGAAGAGAGAGGGCTTAGTTAGGGATAGTTTCAGGGAATGATTGACAGGGAACTTTCCAGAAGGGGCACACAGGGTTACCTTGACCGGCAGGGAAGGGGCTGGAACAAGGGGAGGGGACACCTTGAGGGACAGCTGGAAGTGAGCGCACAACTTAGGGAAAAACCAACTTGGGGAAAATAACAGAACACACCATTCAAAAATCAACTTAATAAAACTTAATAAAATAAACACAAACCTCAACATTTTACCTAGTAAGAAGCTTCTCTTAATTTTGATAATTCATTGCGGCTTGCATTTATATTACAGATTTTAGATTTTATCCATCTCTCTAGTAAGGAACAATTTTTCATTTTGGAAAATATTCACAAGAGCACACTGTCTGTTTTTATATTGATACAGTTTTGCTTTCAGTTTTTATTTTGAGGTATGCCTCTCTTGAATATAGTTTCAAACAGTATAGCAAATCACATCAATAACAAGGTAATTCATATGCAGCATACAGTTGACTTGGTTCACACAAGTATTTTCTGTCAAGTCCCACAAAGCAGTTTCACAAAGATTTGTGGCTTGCATAATCAGCTTCCTACTCAGTATAGGTTTCAGGGTTGTTTGTTGGTTTTTGTTGTTTTTTTTTTGTTTTCTTTTGGTTTTTTTTTTTTTCAGGGGGGTTTCTATAAGCTCTGTTTTAAGTCTCTTACAAACCGATTTGCATGAGCATTTTACTGCCTCACCGTCTGTGATCATATTTATTTTGTGAATAAGATAAAAATGGTCCATAAACCTTCCATTGCTCTTGCTAACTTACAGCATCTGCTCTAGTAATAAGCACCTGCTTGGCTAACTTTGACATCTGTGAATCTCTCAGTTGATAGACTTGCCCTTACTGAGTATGCCAGCAAAGATGACAAAAATATTATTAGACCTATTTCACAGACTTTTTTTTTTGTAGTCTGATAAACCTTTGACAAAGTTGTCTGGTTTTGTGGCTTCTGCTCACTTTTTCCGTTATTTTTACAGCTCTAAGTTTTATTTTGTAGCACCTACCAAAATCCACTGTATACCTCGGATGCTTTCATGAAAAGCTGTAAAGAATGTATTTGCTAGTGATATGTAAGTTTCAAGGAACTGGAATACAAGGAAACTTTGACAGGGAGCTGAACAGCATCTCTCTTTAATTATGTATTACACTCCTGGTAAATGTGAGTGCCAAAAAGTTTGTAGCACCATACTGACAAGTATCATTCGAAGGACTACATGACTTTAATGAAAAAAGCAGAGTGGAAGCTCATGAGTTTCAATCAAAACTATGTCACAGAATTTAGGGAGTTTGAGACAATTGTGATTTTTATCCAGAAATATGCAGAGAAGTAACAAACAGTCTAAGTAATAAAGTTTTATCCCCTGTCAGAACTCTTTGTTTGTTTTGATAATATCATCTCTCATTTCTCAACAAACATTTGAAAACCAGTCTGAAAAGATGAAAAAAAGGCAAGCTATATTACAGCTGTCACATCTGGGAGTTTTTATTTTTCCCGTTGACAAAAATCTTCTCCATATAATTTTGAATCAGTGAAATGTGCAGAGATGTAAACTTTGATTACAGCTGTAATTGAAATGTGTGTATGTGTACATGCATTTTTGAGTGAGTGTGTGAGGGAGTTATGTATGTTCCCACCTATACCTGTCTTTATATGTTTATGTAGAAACATACAATGCTAACTTCCACACTGAACCAAATCAATACACAATATTTTGGTTTGCGATCTCCAGGTAAAATACATTCTCTGCAACTAATTTTTAATAATATTTTTCATCATCTGGCTAGTTTCTCTTTGAATTTTTTTCCTTAAGGCAGAGGATTCAGCTCTCAGACTCTGATATGCTCTGAGCATAATGCCAATGTAATCTTCTTTAATTCTGTGAGAATTAAAGTTCTTGTTCTACAATTAATTCAAGTTTTGCATGGCCTTGCTGCTTGTCTTACAAGTTAAAGTCCAAGCATTTGCAAATAGGATACCAATAAAACAAAATGCCATCTGGTTTTCGTGAGAATCATCACATTGTAAGTTTTTTACTTAGTTTCATCAAGCTGACTATTGTGATGACAGAGAACAGATAGCAAAACTTAGTGGATTTTTGACAAGTTTAGATGGCAGCTTACTTTGATTCTTCCATTAGATGGCTTATCTCAGAGAAGATTAATCCACCAGCTATTTTTTTAAAGGATTTGATATGAATTTGATGCATGGAAAGGTTGTGATGGAACAAACACCTCTGGGAGTGAAGCCAACATTTCTGACTTTGAAGTTGTATATATCAACATGTCCTAAAAGGAATTTAAAAGCAGCTGGGTTGTGGGGGCAGTGCCTTGCTTTTTCTTTTATCATTCCTGAAGCTTTCTACCTGAGGGTTTCCTATATTTGGTTCTCAATACAAAACTATTACGTGAAAGGTTCTCTGACATGCTTTTAAGAAATTATTCTCACAAATTTGTGGGCAGAGTTCAATTGATTAAATATGCTCAAGGGAGATATTGAAGGATAGATTGCACTTTTTTAAATGGACTTGCTTTTGGAGATGAATATCAAAATAGGCATTCACTGTGTCTATTATTCAAAAGCTGCCTAAAAGTTATATTTTGGAAGTGTCTCATTGTCTGACAAACTCCTACGAAAAACAACTGAAGTCAGTACAGAAAAACAGACATTCCAGTGTTGTACTCCCTCTCAGCCACCAGGAATTCTACAAGCAAAAGCACAGAGTCACCCAATGGACATTGGGGATTATTTTTCTCCATTAACTCAAGACAACTGAAGCAGACTGGACAACACTGAATTTTTAGAGTAGACAAGATTAATTTCATACATCCGATAGTCATAAGGATTTGGTTGTGAGTTTTTTATCACAGCAAGATTTTAATGTTGTCTTTCTGACTTTTCCTGAGAAACAGACATTTGCACTGTTAAACTGACAAGTATTTGCCATCATCTGTAATATGAAAATACTCTATATCCAAATCCAAGCAAACAAACTCACCCCACCTAAATTATTATAAGTTCCAATAATTTAATGGCAGTAAATAAAAATACAAAATTCAGTTTAAGTGAGAAATGAAGATTGCCTGGAAGCACTCAAAAAAAAAAAAAACCAAAAACCCAAAAACAAACAAACAAACAAACAAACACAAAACCCAAAGAAATTGATTACTGATTTACTGATTTCATGCACAAACACTGTCACAGACTCACATATTGTTTTACTCAAAGGCAGTAAATGCCAATATACTAACTTTAATTATTCTACATGGAAGGCTTTGTTTAGGTTGTTCTTTTGTACACAAGCCTAATCTATTTTATGTACTGTACAAAATCATACACAATGTAACAGTTAGAATGGAAGTATTATTATACAATAAATACATTTTTCTCAAGCCATTTAAGGAAAGTAAATTATTAGGAGAGGCACTTGCTTATCATATAGTCAAGTGACAGAGTACAAACTTAGGAATTATTCCTTTAATTAAAGGTATTAATTCACCCATAAAGGAGCTTTCACATTCTTTTACCATCAGGACTTCCAAAGCAATATTATTAATACAATTTTAAACTCTGTTAAAAAGTTTCAGTATGTTCCATTTAGCCTTTTCATGCATTCCAAAATATGGCAATATTATATTTATGCATAATGTACAAGGTATAGTGTAATTGATTAGCTCAAATGCATATATTCCTATACTTTGATCTATGCTGAACAAAGATCATCCTAATCACACAAAAATCAAATATGACATACAATGAGTTTCATTCTAAAATACAGATTGATAGGAAAAAATTACTTTCTGGAGTTATAGCAGCCTAGTAGCAGGTGTATTTTAAGCATTAATATTAGAATTCTATTTTCATGTTTATTTGTTTATTATTAGTTTATTTGTACTATTATCTACTCAGAACAAAAAAAAAAAAACCAAAAACAAAGATAATATAACTAAATCTAAAGAATTAAGAAGACAGAAATCACTGAAATCTAACCATCAAATTATCTTGTACATATCACATTAAAATGTATTTGGAATTTCTCCTTTACTTTATATATAGCTGATTTCTCCTATTTAAGAGACTCTTAGATCTAAACAATCTCATTCCCACAAGTATCAGAAGAAAGTTAACTACAGATTGACATACAGTAGGAGGAATGCATTATGTATGAATTTTTTCACCATACAATTAGTTAGAAATAGAGCTGTAGGCTAGAACCTAAAGCTAAGGCTGCCTTTCTATTGCAAAAAGGTATGCTGAAACACTTAAATAAATGAAGAGTTCTATACAACAAAATTCAAATAGAAACATCAATGCATGAGTGATTAAATAAATTTAAACCAGCAGCATTCTTTTTTAGGCTCCCCTATCCTGACAAGTTCAATGAAAGTTTAAATTAATGAAGCATGCTGATTTGATGAATCTCACTGAGAGTGTGTACTACTAGGAGGTACTCAGACTGTCTGAATCAGAAAGGGGAAAGGAGAAAAATAAAAAAATGGAAAGAACATGAGGATTTAAAAGTATGAGAGAAAAGGTGAAGCCCTTTATGTCAGTATGTATTTTTATATTTATAAAGACAGTTATGGTCAGACAAACCTCTATAGTCTTCATTCATGTCATGTTTTAATGATTGATTCATGGATTTTATGATAATTCCATATATTTTTTCATGTGGAAGAAAATTATTTTAAAAATCCCCATAAGATAAGCAAGAGAAAAACAAAAACACAAAACATCACAAAATGTATAAATGTTCTGATAATAAATTAGAATTAAGGTATTTTTCACCAGGTACATTAGCTGTTTTTTGCAAATAACAGTTTGAAAATAATTTGAGCATGCAAATTGCATGAATATATCTTGATAATACATTCTGTCTGTTTCTAGCTGCTTTTACTTTGGCCCTACACACATAATTTTGAGCTGAAATACACCCTGAAAACTTCAGGCACCATGAAAAAGTAATCCACTTAACCAGGACCTATGTAGAACAAGAACAGAATGGTACTTTTGAAACTGCTCTTCTCACATTTTTCACTTGAAGTTGATTATATTCTTATTATTTATTATATTCATGTTTACACCTTTTTTCAATTTTCATTGTGGCACAGACCAAAAAAAGTCAGTAACTGCCAGATGTAAGCAGAGCAGACATCATGGGTAGTGTGAATGTGCTGCGTTAGCATTTGAACATTATTCATACAAGGCCAAGCAGAAGGATACAAGTCAATTCTTGCTGCATTTCACAGCCTATATCTTGGCTTAATGGCCTCTGCTCTAGCCACTATTTCCAATTGTTCTAGGCTCCTACAGGTGACATTAAAGTGAATGAGGATTATTATGGGATATAACCATATTGACCAAACAATTATCTTGTGGAAACGGTGGATAATTACAGCAACTTTCCTTCTTAAATAACTAATTCAGCATTTGAAACATGCCCTTAATTTAGTGTCTTGCTAAAAATGTCCTCCAAATCTTTTTCATGGAACCACTTTTGCTTTTACATATGAAAGAAAAATATGAAAAGTATAAATTACATTGTCAATTTCTTACTGCTTTGTTAGATTTTGAACTAATTTACTTTTATAATTGCTTACTAATTTTATACCAAAATTACCTTTTCATTTACATCTTCTTAAATTTGGTTTTATTCTGGAGTCAGATTACTGAATCATGTGATCATTAAGGCTGGAATAGTCTTCTAAGGTCATGAAGTCCAACTGTTTACCAGGACAAAAGCTATGGGAGAAATTCTACAAATTTATTCTTCAATTTTTAACCTCATTAAGATGATGTTTATCTGAACTACTAACTCAGGTTTCACAATTAATCTTTTCAAAGCTACATATTTAAATATTTTGCTCATTCCTTTTCCTTGCTGAGCTGAAAAAACAATGCATTTTTCTACTTACTGAAGTCAATGAGAAGTTAAAATGTTTGATTCATCTGAAATGCAGGCTTCTGAAATGCTGAAATACAGTTTTAGGATCCTAAAGTAATCTCTGACAACTTTTACTACATAGATAGAGGCTCTACAAGAGGATGTGCAATTTGAAAGTACAAATAAATTAATTTTCTTTTTGGCTAATATACACAGAAAGAAACTAGAGCTGATCAGCTACCAGCTGAAGCATAAATATTCTCACTCCCCTCAAACTCAAAAAAGTCTTTGTTGGTCACATAGCCCTTAGGGGTCAGAAATATGATTTTCCTTGTGCCTTGAAGTTGGCTCATCGTCAGTGTTGCTGAGTTGCAACCTTCTGATTCTGGTTTTCTCATGTCAGTATTTTTCCTCTAGAATCCTTAGCTGCTCCCTATGACAATCTCAACAATTACACTTATCTGAGTTTTGACATCCTAATTGAAGAAAATTGAACCAGCACCTGGATCACAGAAACATCAGGCTGAAGGTCACATTAACAACCTCCACCTGTTTGGAAGATAAACTGCTTATCCATCCTAGCTGCACATTTAAATTAAATGGGGTTGTGGTTGTGGGAGGGGCGTGGAGGAAGAGAAATAGGGTCCTGCTAGGAGAAAGTCTAATTGCTGATTGAGGCTCTTGGTTTCTGTGTGTGTTTCCAGAAGCCTGCAGGGCTCCTAGGAGAATATGTTTGCCATTTCTGATGGGAATATCCCAGCTTCCCATTTGCACTGGACATCTTTCCGTAACCATGTAAATCCCTTCCTGTATAAACACAGATGCAGTAATGTAAGTTAAAAGTTTTACAAACTTTTGCAAAATAAAAGTTTTGCAAACTTTGCAAAAAGTTTTTGTTTTATTTTAAGCATTTTATTTCTGTTTCTATATAGGTGCAATATTTATTTTCATAAATCAATATTGTGACAAAAAAAAGTTATTATTTCTGAAATTTGGAAAAACAAATCCTGTTACTATAATTCAAAACTATTTCTTGAGAAGAACTTGTACGTTTCCCTGCCAGAGTCTGAACTTACTTTATGCACTGATTTTAGCCAAGTATTATTAGTGAAAGGATCTCTGCTTGGTCTTGGAACCTGGTTCATGTGGAAAGTGGCTCAGCCTGAAAAGTGAGACCTGCTTCATCATATCTTGTGTTTTCTTGAGAAACTCCTCTGCAGACTTTCTTTTAGAAAATTTCCCAGTTAGAGAGGAACTTTGAAATGCTTAAGTTTGTCATAAACTGAAACTGCATTCCCCAACATGCTCTGCTGATAATAGGTTCTAGATTTATGTGCTGACAGATATGTTTTCTTACAATGTCTTCATAATAATCTTTAGCATTATAAGCATGGTGATGATATTGATTTAATGAGAGAAGTGGAAAATAAAGGCAGGGATGAAATATACAAATTAAGGAAGATTAAATCCTAGATACTGATGCCATTTAAAGTTTGGGATAGAAGTAGGTGTTTTAAGATGTCCATGGAAAATCTAGCTTTCTGATTAAATGTTGCAAGTAATGAGAAAGTGAACCATCTCACACCAAGGAATACTTAAATCAAATATCCTAGTTTTTTCAATTACTAGAAATGTACTATAAAATTACTATATTTGTGCTTTTGTGGCTATATTAATATATATACATATCTATAAAATAGCTTTTATAATCAGGTTGAAAGTGTTTTCTCATTAATACTTGATGACAAGATCTTTGATCATAGTTTTAAGGAGACTATTTTAACTAGTTGTGTTTGATAGCTATTTCTAAATTTCTTTATCTTCATAACTGAGAATAACTTTAGTTCTATTATGACATGTTCCCACAGAATTTCCAAACACTAAAAAACTGAAATAGATAATAGAAATAAGATTTTGATGTTTTGAATTGTCATTTAAATAGACAATTATTTTAATAATCAATTACTTGCTTACATATATAGATATATTAAAAATATATATATATTTAGATATATGTATACAGGTTCCTAAACTGAACACATATCTATGTAAGTATGTTTTTTGTTTCTTTTTTTAAATCCATTTTTGTCTCAAAGAAGTTTTGAAGGTAATGGAAAAGTTAATATATTATTTCTTCCTTTACGCCTGTTTAATCTATTCCTTGACAATTCTCACCCTTCATCAATCATTTTTCATCCATTTTCTAGCTGTTACACCTGGTGCTGTTGCTGGGAAATGATGCAGTCAATTTTTCTTGTCAATGTAAACTAGAAGTGCCTGATGTGCATTTGCAATTGCTGCTGGTACCTATTAATGGCCTCACATCTTCCAGTAGTTTAAAAACTAAGGAGGGCAACTTGGCACCATGGGACTCTGCAGATTAAATTGCTTAGAAATAAAATAATGTGATTAAATCCAACATCATTGATGTCTATTTCTGGCCACTAAGATCCCAGTATTTTGTCTGCCACAGTAAATATTGTGGGGATCCTGGACGGTAGCAGTGGGTAGGGCAATATGGTATAACCCTTTGTTAATTTTTCATGGTGTCAGATATATCCATGTAATCTATCCAACTCATCTGTTCAGTAATCTTTTACAAATTCATGAGTATCCATGTACTTTGATACATTATATAGTTTATATACATTATATGCTTTGATGCTACACAGCAGGGAGACAGGTAGCTTAGCTAATCAATCAGCTGGTCATGGGAAAAAAAGCAAAAGGCATAAGAACTAGTCCTCTGATGGGTGCTAGATTTCAGTGAGATACAAACATAAAAAGAAGAAGCTGAGGCTGTATGTCCTTCCTCACATGCAATGGGTTCTGTAACATGATACTGCATATATCTGAAATGAGGAAGTAATGCTCAAAATGCAGTAGTTTATTAACAATTGAAAGAGAAAAAAAATCCACTCAAGTCTTGGTAGTACTTTTAAAAAGTACTATGAACTAATGAGTTGTAGTCCTCTCTATTAATTGAACTGCTGTTTCTAAGATATATTGGTCTTTCCTGAAATTGATGTAAATGATTTATTTACATGGAATGTAAATAAATCATTTACAGGAATGATTCCTGTATCAATTCCAGGAATGACCTGGACATGTTGTGCTTGAGTTGGCTGCTGGTGCTGTCTCTGGCATGGCTGAAGCTGTCTGAGTAGTCTTCTGCAGTTTATCTAATTGTATAGCTGATATTTTTGCTTTGTCATCTTTGAGAAATATCTTTGTAGTACAGTATTTTTAAGACACTTTTCAAGGAGAATTTTGGACTAAGAAATGTGTTAATCTATTTTTGGTATATGCAGTATCACAAAAATAAATCATGACAGAAAATAGTGTTTACTCTTACAATTAATCATACTCTATGTTCCTTCTGTTAGGACTTAAAGAGCAGTTGCCTGTCTCAAATACAATCAGGACCACAGAAGGAATTTGCTTTAAGATAAGAAGAAATTTGTGAAAGGGTGGTGCTAATTCCAGGTGTGATGGAGGTGAAATTTGATCAGCACATCCTGTTTAATGTATCCAGACAAAAATTTCCACTGTGGCAAACTGTGAAAACGGAAGCAACTGCTCATACACATACCACCCCAAGTTACAAGAGTGTCACCTGTGTCCACCCTGCTGATACCCAGAATTTGGATTGTATAAAGGTGGTACTCCCAGAAGAATGACTCAGGGACCCCATCCACCATTGAGAAGCCCAGGGTGAAGAAGGACCAACAGGATGCTGCTGGCTCCACAGGTGGTGACTGTCTTCCACTTGGTCTCTCTCTCCTCCTTTCCCCCATCCCCCTCTATTTCTTTCTCACTCTCTACCTCACATTGACTGTTAAATAAAATCCATACTATTGATTTGGCATATGGTCTTGTTTGCACTTTAATTCAGGCAGAGGCATCTCTTATAATTGGATCTAAACACCTTCTACTGGTAAAACTGCAACCTGTGGTGCTGGGAGGATTAGTTCATTGGCAAATGAGGTTGATGCTGTCACTACAGAGTTTCTTCTAAAAAATTCTTATCTTGGGAAGCAGCTATTATTAAACTTGTGCAAACCAGCCATAACAAGATGCCCTTTACTTGTTATCTAGCCACCACATGAGCAAAAATATTTAAAAAAATCAAATAATGACTTTTTAAATTCTGAAGCTACTGTCAAACAAAATAAAGCAAAAGAGAGTCCTTGTTTTCAACCAAGTCCCAACACCTACAATCAATATGCATTGTTGTTTGGAACAAAATGTCTGTCTTCCTAATGAGCTTTCACTTTCAGCTGAGGTTAGCCATTCAAAGGATTCCCCATGCCTTTTCAGTGTGCTAAGGAAAGGATGAGAATTGCTCATTTACAGTTCTGTGACATCAGGAAGCCACGGTGGTGATAGTCCATCAAGAAAGTAGATCTAGTTTGTGCCTGAAGTGAGCTGTGAATGCTGTCTCACTATTTGTTGTTAAAAAGAATCATGTGTAACTGAAGATATTGGAGGGGCAAGCAGCTTTAATGAACTATTAGACATACTGTGACTCTAAAGTCGTCATAGGCTGCTAATTTTCAATGGTTATTTCTATAGCTATATTCCTCCAGAACTTTTAATGCAATATGTAATTTAGTCCTTATCTTTTCCAAAAGCTCTTCAGAGACAATAAGGGGTTCAGCCTTTGGAGTTCAGTTTTCACCAAAGTGTCTGCTCCTAAGCAGCAGGTTGGAAAATATTGGCAAAGAAATGCTCTTCCATGTATTTTCATGTTAAATAAATTTTCTTATTGGAAATAAACATCCCATTTCCAATTTAATTTGTCTGTCGCTTATCTTCAGTCTCAGAAATTATGAGAGCGTATATGGTGTGAGAAAGTTACTTTTATAGCTACTATGGAAGCATATGCTTTCTTCTTGTTTTCCTTTAATTTTTTCTCAGAAAGTAATAAAATATTCTACATCAAATTAGTAGTTTGATTTAAATCAATGAAAAAGATTGCTCTTTTGTTCAGGATTATTCTTTAGCCACTGACCCCCATCTACATCTCTTCCCTCCTTAGAGGCATGCACACTTTCTTCCCACATCCCCAGCAGTTTAAGTGCAAGCAGAGGATATTACTTGATATGTCTAACCACTGTGCACATACTGTGATCTCACAGAGAAAGCAGTCCTGATCAGTGAGTGTTGAGGTCCAGCAGTTAATTAGTCTGTGTCTCATTTTTCAAGATTTGAAGTCAGAACTGAGAAGCTGATCAGTAGCCACAGATGTACAAATCTGTGGGAAGCCCAGACTGGAGTGTCTACTTGCTGCATTTCCAAATGTGGTCCTATGAGCAACAGGATAAGTGAAATGCAGAGCACTCCATCTCTGAGGTCAAAGCCAAAGCTCCCTTTGACTTCCCAGAACATAATCTTTTTGAGAGACTGACAGATTATTCTACAGCAAAAAAAAACCCAAATAAAAAACAAACAAACAAAAATAAAAAAAACACCTGTCACATTAAAAAAAAGAAGAAATTTTGGAGGTTTCAGATCAAATGAAAGAATACCATACAAAGAACTTTCTGAGTCTCAGTAGATGCTCTCTATTAACTGGAAAATGTAGTCTGCACTGGTGGATAAGCCAGCGTTTAGAAGTTCTTTAAATGATTGTTGTAAACCAGTGAAGCCCAACTTTCTTCTTTATAGGAAAGCACTCTTCAGTGAATGATTTGTGATTCAGTGCTGAGGAAACTCATATGCAAAACTACATCACTTAATTCACTCCCACAATGTAGGAGAGGGAAAAAAAAACCAGAAAGATGTTTTAAAATCAGTGACAATGTTAAAAAAAGTATTTATCTGGGGGAAGAGGAGCACTGTTGTACAACTGTTTACTGAATTTCTTGTTTATCCTTTGAGTAGTGTTGACAATTAAAAGAAATATATCATGAATATTAAAGAAAATGAGAATCAAAATTGGGATGTTTTTAATGAAGTTAATGGTTCTGAGTCAGTTACAACTATAAAAAGTTTATCTTTGAATTTTCAACCAATTTCACCACATTTTACAATTTTAATTATACAAGATAATCTTTGTCTGTCAAACCAACCACACAGTGGTTCAGATCCCAAGAATTAGATTTTTCCCTCTTTGCTGTAATATATTTTATTGATTTAGAAACATAGAATAATTTAGTTTGGAAAAGACCTTTAAAATCATCAAGTTCAACCAGATGACCCTTAGCCAAGTTAACCCTTGGATATCTTCCTTCTGAATTAAATTATTTGTCATCAAATTCTATTTAAAAATTTAACAAATGTCATTTGGGGAGGAGCCTCATTTCTCTGATTCAGTTTAGCAGGACTGTGTGAATGTATAGTCACAAACTCACATACATTAATTCTATGAGAAACTGCATTAGTATCTTATCTGATATCATTCTCTTATCATCAAGACAAATTATTTGATTAAAGAGCACTTTTTGGGTGTCATCTTAGCCAGTGCAGGGTATTTTCCACTGATGATGTTATATAAACCATATAATTAAGTTGATTTTTTAGCTCCACTTAGGATAGATTAAATACATTTAGGCTTAAAGATTTTTCTTCGTCAGACATTTTGTCCAACCCCTACTTTACATCTGTGCCTTTTCTCTCTAGTGTCTCCAAATATTCAGTTCTTTGTTTAAAAGAGAGACAGCAAAACTGAAACTAGTCTTTCCACACAGTTGTCATCAATGTTGTATTCAGAGACAATTTTTAACTTCACTCATTTTGTATTTACTGCAGTGTGTTTCATTTTGAGTTGATTTTTAGTAAGTTGATGTATTCATGGATAACCTCTAAGGTGACTGCCCAAGGACCAATGTTTCAGAATCTGTGGCAAGCCCATGTGCTTCACCAAAGCTTAAGTAGCGTGATCTGACTTCCATTTTCCCCAAACCAAAAAGGGCTTTGCCTTTGTGAATTGCAAAGATTCTAGCTTCTATTTAAATCACAGAACAGCAGTAGAATCTTACCCTTTTTTAAAAAAGAGAGAGATTTCCAAACACTGTATCTCACTGGGCAAAATATTAGACAAGCTTGTGCACAGTAAGCAGGGCTGAAATTGTCATAAAACCAATACAATATTGTATGCAACTAAGAGACAAGGATTTTCATAAAATGAAAGCTAAGATGTACCTGTTGCTGTCAGCAAAGTTTGATAATGAGGGCCTGGAAACCCTGTCTTTGAGAAATCAAGATAGCTCAATGCCGAGTAAGGAGTGCAGATACTGAATGGAAACCAGTTCTAGTTTTGGACTTGGGACTTGTCTGCTTCTAGGTGGCACCCAGACATTTTCCCATTTAGTCTGTAGGTTTTTAGGAATCAGATCTGGGAGCCTCTGTGCTGTCTAATCTGCATGTAGAGACAGAGTTTATTAAACTTTAATCCTCTTCAAAGTATTCCCTGCTGTAGCCCCTTAATCTATCACAAAACCCTGGTCTCCTTGTTTTCACATTTCTTTTGCAATTGCCTTTTTTTGCCTCATTTTCATATGAACTGAGTATGCCTTAAAAATTGTTCATATTTTATTATGTTCTTGTTTTGCCCTCATTATTACTATCCTTCTGCTAAACCATATATAATCCACACACTTCATCAGGAGATACATATTTTAAAAACAGATGCCTACATATAATTTCCTAAATTTCCCTTATTTTCCAATAATTTTGCTGATGTTTGAAACGTTCTAGACAGAAATACCTACCTAACACAAATGTATATACAATATATATATGCAGACATGCATGCTTCATTTCATATATGCATATATGTGTATATTATTTAAGTTGTTAAGTTAAAAGTTAAAAAGTATATTTAGGTGTATTAAATATTTAGTGAGAAAAAAGCCTATTAATTTTAACAACACTGTACATAATATATCCATAATAAATTGATTGAGAAAAAATCCACATCAGCTTTGATGAGCATTCTATACAAGAACTAATCTTTCAGATTTGTGTTTACATTTAACAAACAGCAAGTTAAAACCAGAGCCCCAAATTATAGTAGAATCAAAAACATTGTCAAAGTTATGCAATTCTCCTAAAGATATATTGCTCAAGACAGACAGGAAGATTTCTGTGTGGTATCACCTGCTTAGCAAATAGAAAAGCAGATCAACTAAAGGATCAATTAAATAAATTTTTCACTTTATTCCTAGAAAACTTATTGTGATATTGTTAACAGTATCTGCAGGATCTAACTTCCAAAGAGGAGACACAACACTGGTGCCAAAGGGTTTTCTTAGTTCAATTAACATTTGGATTTTTTTTTCAAACAACCCCAGAGGTAATAGCCCCTGAACATAAGATGCAAAACCTTTTATAAACTCGATTAATATCATGAATGGTAAAACTCCATTCTGTAAATGCAACAGAAACAATCCCATGTCTAAGGTGCAATTAATTGTTCAAAAAGGACTGCAGACACCTTATCAGAATAACAGCAGAGAGAGTAAGAACTCCTGTAGGTATAAAGGGGGAAGTAAAGAGTCAGGGCTAGGGCCAGTCAAGCATAAAGATAAAAACTAGGAATCTCCAGAAAGCACCTCTCCAGAAGTTAGAAAAATCAACACATTCACATGTAGGGTGTCAGCAGCTATAACATGTACAATAACACCACTCTCAGCAACGTGAATCCGACTGATTGTTGCCTGTGGTAGTAACTTTTTGTCCATCTTGCATCCTCTTTGTGTTTGCCAGCACCTGACTCAGGATATAAGGCAGAAGAAGTTCAGTTGGTTGTATCTATGGAAGCAGAACCCTGTTAGGCTCAGCTTATTATATAACAACAACAGTATTTTGCCAACTATTTTATCCTGTGTTGAAGCCAAACTTAGTGCAATGCCTCCTATGAAGCTCTGCATGCATATGTTACAAGAGAGTGGTCAGATTCAATTTCTGATCCATGAGTCAGGTTAGGTAATCCCTGCCCTAGGTCTCAATATGTTTCAAATATTTTAAAATAGGTCTCTTAGAGGAAATTGAGTTAACATTAATATTTCAAGTATCCAACAGCAAGCATAAGTTTATGAACTGATTAAAGTGTTTAACAAAAGATCAACTTCTGGTGAGCATGAGGGAAGGAAGGAGGATGTATGAATAGTTTCCATTTTATTTGTTGTCTCTTTCTTGTTTAGCTGCACCCAGCAGTTCTATCTATATATCAGGATCTGTCTCTGACTGCAGAGATAGGAGTCTGAGATGCAGGTCCTTGTGTGGGTTTAATACGAAAGAGATACATTTTCAGTGTGTCCTGCAAATTATATGGGCCACATGTTCTTTTTGTGCCTTTGCAGAATGAACACAACTGACTGCAGCGGAGCTTTCCTTTGCTTGTCAATTTTCTCATGATAATACAGTTATGAAGGTACACGACGGCATGGAGGTAAAACCCTGTGAGAAAAAGTGTTGAAGTTTTTTTTGAATCAGATGGTTCATTACAAAGACATGTATTTCATATGTGATGTTGGAAATAGGTTGTCCTCTTACCTCTTCTAAGTATGGTATAAATTAAAGTTATCTTGAGGAAAAGCTCTAATAAATTCTGTCTGAAAACACTGCTCAATTAAAAAATACATTTTAATTATTTTAATATGAAAACTGACGCATGTAAGTACAAATAAAGGAAAGTGTAAATGAAACAGCTCTGTTTGTTATGTAAAAAGAACCAATTATACCTCCTTGTATTTTTCTTGATCTATTTGAATAAAGGACAGGTGTGATGACTTTTAACCAAAACTTTTATTTGCTTGTAACCAAAACTCTCTGAAAAGTTATGTGGATAAACTGAAAATCAGGAAAGCTTTTTGCAGCTTCAGATAAATGAGATCCTCCAGGGTACAATTCTAGTAAACTGTAGATAAATTAAAGAGTCACTAATCTCAGCTTCCCATATATTTTTCCTGTTTCTCTTCAAATGGATGTTTCTAAGTTCCTCAGTTGAGTTTGTGTGTGTCTTTATGTTCAACCATATAATTTTGTTATTTTGAAGGAGGGGAAACAGGCATTTTTAGATTCAAGAGTAGTTGGATAGATATTGGTTTTTTGAGTGTAACATCTGAATTCATCTGTCGGCAAACTCTTCAAAAACTTGCCACATATTGACTTAACTGAACAGCAGTATTTGTACTACATGCTTCATACCGTGCCAAGTAAGTCACCAAGGCATTCAGTACAAGTTTTGCTGTCCACACATCTGTTGTTTGCCATAGCAAGTTTGACATTAACACATCCAGGAGTCCTCAGTGGAGCTGTGTAGCAGATTGTGCCATACTGAGAACACAAAGGAATGTCAGGTGATTGGCATGTCTTTAACACCTTTTTCAAAATACAGACTGTGTTGGGGCGTGTATGTAAAAGTTCCCTACAGATTTCCAGTTTATAAATTGATTTTAATCATAATTACAGGAATTTCACATGGATATGGCTCCATTTGGTTTGAAGGAATTATTAATCAGTGTGAATGCTGTAAAGAACAGAGCTCAAAGAGAGTCAAGTGATTATGGTGGAACAGTTCTGAGGGGATGAATTTGAAGAAGTTGTGCATATTAAGCCAGATAAGAAGTAAATGTCAAAGAAAAACTTATAAAAGCTGGAACAAGCTTCTGTCATTTAGGCTGATAGAGGTTTATTTAACCTCAGTACCTGCTGAGAGCACAGCAGACGTAGCTGTATCCAGATTCTGGCTTAAGTTGAGCAGATGACACTGAGAAGATTGTAGAAACATATAACAAAAAGACAGAGGTTAAATCCTCTTATAATATAAAACACATATCCATAAGACTGACGTAGGGCAAAAGATTATACTACTATAAGTGATCAATTTCTGATTAAAATAAGATTAAGATACATTTCAATTTTATATCAACTACTTAAAAAAAAATCTTTTCCAAACATTTAATGAAAACTGAGTAAGAAAAATTTAGAGCAAACATCATTGTTCTCATTTGACTAAACTTCTCTTTCTTCATACCTTGGCACCGGACGTACATTAATCTTAACAGAACATAATACTTCTCTAAAATAGTACAAAAAGATATTTTAAGCATGATTTCTGATTTTGATAATGTGATTTTCTGCTTGGGAGCCATTTTTCTTTGTATCCTGCAGTTACATTAAAAGAGAGATTTGCATCCTCTGACTTGTGTCCTGTTATCAGAGACATACTTTCATAAATTTCTGTAATGGTCACACAGAGCAGAGGAATTTTGTAGCAGATTACAGTGTCAGGATATCATTCACATACATGAGTATTTGTGATGAAACCGTACATGAGGCCACTGGACCCCCAGCACTCATTTACAAGTCTGCTCAAGCCTTATGAATGGCCTGGTGTGGAAACCCTCAGCAGAGGTTCCCTGGCATTTCCTTAAGGCATAATTTCACTCTTTATTTTAATTATGATCAAGATGTTTAGTTCAAAACTGGAATAACAGATAAAGAATTTCCCCTTAAAGTAGTGGGCATAGATGCCTGTTGCCCTAAGGAAATACTTCTGAGTCATTCTGCTTTTCATTTTGGTAATATTGTCTTTTCTGCTACTAAATAAATACAGAGTGCCTAGTATTTCTCTTAATATGAGAAGACTTCTTGGTGTCTTGGGTTGTTATCTTTTATTGATTTTTAATCTGGAAAATAGATTGATCCTCCCTTAAAGTGGCATGATCCCATCCAACTGGGCAAAATGAGGGGTTTAAAATTATTAAATCACAAAAGCTACATATATACTGGAATGTGAATCTGTTCACATGATCTTTGTGATTAATGACAACCTATAAGTAGAGTTTTAGAAACCATTTGCAGAGCAGTAAAAAGAAAATGGGGTAATTTGTATTAGCATTCCAGATACAGTATGCTACAATGTGATATATAGGATTCTTAGGTAAGACTGAGAAATAGTGGTTAAGTGCTAAAACAATGACTCCGTGAGATTAATAGCCAATTTTAAATGTTCAGAGAGCTATCTCTACTTTTACTATTGATTAAAAAATTCCCATAATTCTTTGTAAAATAAAGGTAGCTACACATCATCAAAAAAGTATCAGAAGTGCTCCATCTGCACCAAGAGGAGCCCAGATACAGAGCAGGATGCTGGGATTCCTGTTGTGCCTCTATAATTAATATGCACAAAATTTCCTCTACTGGAAGTAGAAGTTTTGCTGGCAAAGATGTTATGAGGTCAGTTTGAAAATAGATCCAAAAGAGTGTTGTTGGAGTGCATCCTGTGTATATATTCACTGTTCATGGATATTTTTGATGCCTCTTCTGGGCAGATGTGTCTAGATGGGAATACTTGATTTCTTAGGTTTCAGGATCTGTCACAGTAGCCTGCATGTAAGGACCTACTTAGCTCCAATCAGCTTTATTTTCCAAAATTTAAACTACAATGCCATGTTTTGATCTCAATCAAGTAGTATATAATGTTGCAGTTATTGAATGGCATCATGGAGAGTTCCAGTGAGGGCTGGGTACAATATTAAAGTGCTAATTATTTTTTTCACTTGCTTGCTTCATATTATAGAAACTTGTTTTCTTCCAAATCTATATTATGAAGACCAGGTTTGGCTTGTCTATGCCCCTATGAAATCGTTTTGCATATTCAATTCTTTCAATTTTTTATTACAGCTTATATTCCTGATATGCAGGCTCTAGACTTATTTTTTTCCTGATAAACTCTTTGAAAAATGTTTCTTGGACTCAAAATGATAACAAGAAATGTCATGAAGCACCTGAAGGTAAATACTCAATAATTCTTACCAATAAAAATTGCAGTAAATCTATAGGTCTTAGATTTATCACCTCTAGTAAGCCGCTGTTGCTACTGTAAAAATTCTTATTAACATAGATAATAAATGTATCAAGACATCAACAGACTGACAGAAAAATTTAAGACTGGCATTTTAGAGTGATATTACTAAATGTCTTAATCTGTATCTTTATCAAGAATGGTTGATAAGAGAAATAAGAATATTATTTGAAAATGCAATTTTGCTATTATCTTCAATTGAAATATTGTAATGTGATAGAGTTTGCAAGTATATGTGTATAGATAAATATGTATATTGGAATGTGGAAATGTGGAGAGGTAGAGAAGTGTCCTGTGTGTAACTTGTGGATATACACAAAGGTCACGCATTGAATAGTGGGAATGTTAGTCATACCAAATAAACAGTAGTGTTTTAAAATTGATTAAATTAATTTATTCATACTTCAACCCATATATTTAATATATTTAAGCTTTTATAGCAGTGTGTCTCAGTGATCTGTTAGACTGGAGAGATTGCAAAGATTATCTTATATTATAAAGTTCCCACTATGATCAGACTCACTAACCAAGCCATACTCAAGACCTAATTGTATTCTACAGGGATTTGAATTCAAAGAAAACAGAATATAAATAAAATTAAAACCTTAAGGTGTTCAGTAAAATTGTATTACATACTTTCTCTGCTACCAAGAGCCCAACTCAGAACCCAAAGTCTCTGAAGACAATATTTTTAAAGGTTTTAGACACTTTCAAACAATGACCTTTAAAAAGATTTATCAATCTAAAGTATCCATGTCCTCATGGACTTAATTAGACACCACTATCCAGCATGAGACTTTCACATAATTTAGCAATATGGAGGCATATAAAAATATTTTCTCAATCACATAGAAGTGAAAATAAGAAAGATGATTTAGTGGGTTATAGCATCAACTTGCATTTCAGTAAAACTATGTTTCAATCCCTCTTCTATTATATGTTTCCTTTAAAGGCTTAGAACCATGAGAGCACTTAAATTGAAATTTTTAAAATGTACATTGTCTGGTCCTCAGATTGGAATGCCCTGCAGTTTCTAGTCATCCCTTTTATATTATTTTTTAAAGTTCAGGAACAGTCCTATAATTTTTTTTTAATGAAATAATAAAATTAAAAAGAGAAAATTAGGATTCTTTTTAATTCCCTTCTATACTAAAAATGATACTGTTTCAAGAAAGGTAAAAAGTAGTCCTTCTCTTCATAATTTATAAGTCTTATTTATAAGGGAGATAGATCTCACATGAGAAGCTAATAGAGCTATTCCAGTTGTTATTTCTTGCTCCAGTCACAAGATGTCCAACTAAAGATTAACCTCCTCCTTCTAAGTAGTCATATCTCTCCTTTATCTTCAGGATAACACTGGCCAAGAGAAGAGGCTGTACATATGTCTAGGGAAAGGGAATTTTTGTTGAAGAGGCATATAAAATCGAGCTTGTATGGAGCAAAGGCAAGAGAAGGATGCAGTGTTTCCTGGGTGATGTTCCTTCTAAGTGTGCATTAGTGTCCAGGGAATTTAAGAGAGAGCCATGTCTTGAAGGCAACTCTAAAGCATCTAGACAAAGCTATAGAGTAGTGTAGATCTTCTAAACAGAGATGCCATTGATTTTGAACTTCTCTTTCAAGTAATGGCTACTTTCTGAGTCCATATGAAAGAAGGCATGACTAAGCAGGTGTCATCAATAAAAAAAAAATAAAAGAGAGGGTTTTTTAGTTGCTGTTCTTTATGCTTTGCTTTTGACAAGTGTACTAACAAAAATGAAAAAAATATGCTAAATCTAGATTTCCATTTATGTGGAAAACCCACACTTCCTGACATGAGTTTTGCACTTTCATTTTCTTCTAAACAAGTGAGCATCTCTAAACTGGGATGACATTTATGAAAAAATCAATACACCATAAAAGAGAATTCTCAAAATTTCCCCACCCAGAATTTATGAAACACCACAGCTGGGTTTCTCTCTCAGCAAGGTTTTCATTCTATAAGAATGCTAAAATCATTGCTAATTTCCTTCATTATGTATCCTTTATAAATTGGGAAGTGCTTCTAATTATGGTAGTCAATAAGTATGAACATTTCTTGTAAGGACGTTACATATAAAATGTTGTCCCTTTCCCCCCCTTTTATTTGCTTGTTTGTTTCAGATAATCAAAATTAATTACTAAACATTATTGTTTACAATTTAATATTTAATATTTAATTTAATTTAGCTTTCACTATTCACTTCCACATACTTGAGGGAAAGCTGAGTGACAATTTACACTGATTTGACTTTGCCTCATAAGAAATGTCCACAATGATATCACCCCCAAAAAGGGAAGGGAAGAAAGTGCAAAAGATAAGGCTTAGAAGTCATCCTCTACTCTTTCAGCTACCAGTTCATGGGAAAGACATAGGAATGATGATTTTAGGAATAATGTACATGTTCTTTCCTTCTAAGTACATTGCCTTGCCTAATCAGTTTAGTCTGGACATTTTTACACGCAGAACTTCTCTCTCCCCTTTGCTGCATATCATTAGTAATCTCTTGATTCCTATATAACTTCAACAGAATTTTCTAAATATCTTTACTCATGTCTAACCCATGGGAAAATAGAATCCTGTAATGTGTAGCTAAAGATATGCCACAAAAGTGATTAAACTCCTGTGAAGAAGCATAAAATGTATTTCAAATGTAAAAGTTGAAATTCAGAAGGGAAATTGAATATATTTTCATTGCCTAAATGTTTTGTATGGCTGTATTAGTTCTGTAAAGAGTTCAGATAAAACCTGTAAATGTGACCTCTTAATTAAAGCTTGAGCTTAGAATGCTCAGACAACTTATCATTTCATTGAACTTTCTAACATATAAAGATCAAACTCTGAATTTCAGGATAAAACAAATACAGGATAGATAATACTGATTGTTTATTGATTATCTTGCAGGTACAAGCAAGAACTGAGTATTTATGGCTTCTTATCTCTTTAAACCTTTTCGGGGTTTGTGGAACAGTTGAGTCAATAAGAAAACGGGAACGAGTTTTTTTGACTGTTTCTTTGGACCAACCACATAAATTTTTACTTTAGTACACTTGGGTGCCATGTTTATTAGAAGTCATTTAACTGTGACTGTTTTCCTCCAGGACCATTCCATAGTGACAAATGCTTTGTTCTTGAAAGCCTTAGCTTTCCAGTTTACTTGCTTGTCTTCAATGGGAAGAGATGGAAGAATAGGATCATTGGAGAAAATGAAATTTCACTTCTAGTGTCTTTTTGAAGAATAAATATGTGCTAAATATATTTCTATTATCCCAAACACTTTTTTAATGCTCAGATGACCCTACCCTGAAATGAAAATGGGGGAGTTTTTTTTCTTACCAAGCAGGAACTGAAGATTTGTGAAGAAAAAACAAAAAAAAAAAAAGAAAATAAAAGGAAAAAAAGAGGGAATTTAGTAAGACTACATTTTGCCACAAAGTGAGTAGCATCTAATGACAGCAATAGAGAGCCCTATACTGCCACTGTCTCTGTATGAACTGTTTTTCCATAGTGAAATGCCTCACATCCATCCATAAAACTTATTTCCCTACTTGCACAGTGCCCAATTCTGTTTTAATTCTTTCACTTTGGAAGTGACATAACAGCTCTTGGAATAGTTCATTCTGCTCTGAGACTCAGGCAGATTATTCCACTACAGGCAGTCCCTCCCTGACTGTTCTGCATTGAGCTGCTTTGCATTTCATTCTGGGTACCTGTCTGGGTACCTGCCTCTGCAGCTTTGCATTCATCTTGATTACATGACACTTTAAAAGCTCTAACAGGCAGGATCCCTTTGTGCCTCTTTTTGTAGAAAATCACATACCTTTGAAAAAAATATCCATATTTAGTTCCATTTGTAGGCTATAAAATTCCTTTCCTTCTCAGTATTTTTAACTCAGCTTTTCTAATTGGGACATTTTATCCTTTCCTCTTTCCTTTTTAACCCTTCTTTATAACCTTTGTGAAAGCTGGGATATGTTCTTACATCTCCAGGAGCTGAATCTTTAAATTAAATATCAAATATAACAGGACTCATGATATACTCACAAGGGTGAAAAGCAACATGGAATGCAAGACAGCATGCACTTCAGTCATCAGAGCAAGCTAAAGTCATGTTCACCTCAAGGTGTTTAAGGTAATGCATGGCCTAAAGAAACACTAACAATAAGAATTAATCAATCATTTGCAGGAAGATGTTGAATTTTACCAAATTTTTGTACTTATATTTTTAGATCCTTATACAATTAATATGAATGACTACTTTCCTAAAATGAATGAAAGATATGTATTAATTCAAGCACAGTCATGATGATTATCTCTTTCTCTGTCTCTCTTTTTCATTTCAGGTTATACATATGGAGCTATACTTTTTTTCCCATGACATATAATTTTCATATTCTGAAGACATCAATGAGAACAGATGAGCTTTTTTTAGAATTCAAATGGACTTCAATGGAGACATCTACTTGGATGTCATAAAAGTACATTTTTATATTAATTTTGTCAAATTCTAAAAAATATATGTGTATTTGCTCTGATTTTCCTTTATTCTTGGCTTGTTCTGACCTCATAGACTGAAAAAGATGAAAAAAATATTTTCTTTTTACTTAAGTATATTTAGAAAAAAATGCCTAAACACGCCAAAGAATGCAAATTTCTTATAAGATTCCATAAATTTGATGTAATAATATTTTTTAAATATTTCAGATTGTCAGTGATATTGCTTCAGTAGTTATTGTTCTGAAGGATAACTTACTGAACCATACTCTTTTAGTGAAAGACAGGGAATAGAGACAGAGCTATAATTAAAACCACAGACCACCAAAATTCTAGAACAAAGACCTTTTTTTGTGATTAGGGCAGCTAGAATTTACTCAGCATCCTGTGGAGTTCTCC
The DNA here is from genome assembly GCA_003676055.1 of Chloebia gouldiae. Classification (NCBI taxonomy): domain Eukaryota; kingdom Metazoa; phylum Chordata; class Aves; order Passeriformes; family Passeridae; genus Chloebia; species Chloebia gouldiae. Next base: position 2,660,539 of record QUSF01000001.1, read on the forward strand.
AGTATCAGTGGTTATTATCATTTGAAATGTTCCATTTATTCATCCATAAAAAATTAATCATAGTGAAAAAATGAAAACATAAGATCTCTTTCCTGGTAAGAATTTTAAAAAGTTCTCATGGTAGTGTCTAAACAGATTAAAGTGTTGTCTAAACATACTATGAAAGCAAATAACACTAGGAAACTAAGCTGCTTTTTCTTTTGAAAAAAAATCCATGCCTCTTTTTATCCAATTAACCAGAATAAAAAAAAAAATCACAAGACCAAGAGAGTAAATAGACTTGTAAGTCTATATCTTGCAATTATACATGCTTTGAATTTTACTATGTCTCTTGAGATTGTTTTAAAATTTGCATGAAGGATCAAAAATAATGAACCAACTGTCCAAAATAAGGGTCTTTTAGTTATATATATTTTTAATTTTACGCATGGTATTATTTTAATTTGATTACTTTCTTCTAGAATTGTCAAAGTCCTTTAAAAATTTCTCTTTACAGTCCGGATGTCCACAAAAAAGGTGCATTTGTTTTATTAGGTGTCCAGAAATTAAGGTATTAAGAGGATACAAAGAAGAGTATGAAGTGGACATAAATATTAATTATAGTAATTTTTATATCTTATAACTTCAAATGAAGATGTATAGAAGGTCTTGATTATAAGTTTATCATTTTTTTCATGAAATATTGATATTCCTGTTTAACCTTGAACAACATGTGCTAATCAAAAATTTTGCAAACATTTATCTACAGAAAGTACTATAATAATCTACTATATATCAAAACTTACCTTAAAAACATATGTAATATTTAAAATACTCCTCATCTACCAGATAAAAATATGACTACTTAAATATTGTTTGCTCTAGTATCTCAAAAGTAATCTTGGGTAAATGATTAAAGTATCACTTGTAATGATGTACTTTTGGGATATTTGAGTTATTTTCTTGGTGTTTTTTCTTCTACACCTTTTTTTTTTTTTTTTTGCTGTTTCCATCATTCTTTTTTGCACCCCTTTAATTATTTTTCCTTGGTTTATCTGTTGTGCCTTAATTTCCCTTCATACTCTCAGCCCGAATTACTTTCTTCTCAATAGAGTACTATTTGGTAATTTCTGGTCCAAGTTTTTTTTTCCCCACCCCCTCCCCTATCAGAGGATGGTTTCCTGAGGATCACCTTTGCTGTAGTTCCATTATTATCTACAGATGTTTTCTCCTATTCTTATTTCTTTCCTACACACAAGTACATGTTCTGCCTTCAGTCACTGTATTTTCTGTCCAAACTACTTAACTACAGTTACCAAAACCCTTATTTTCCTCCCAATATGAAGAAATAAAAGACCACTCAACAAGTTTTTGATCGGTGTTTTTTTGGTGTGGTTTCTTGGGTTCTTGTTTTTTTGTGGTTTTTTTTTTTTTTTTTCTGTCAGGGATGGGGGATGGGATTAGCTTTCTTTAATTTGGGTTTTTTTGCTTTCATTTGGTTTTTTTTTGTTTTTAGTTGACTACAAATACAATAGCTGTTCTAAGGATTTAGGAATTGCTCTCTGGAGGTTTGTATCCCTGTTCTGCTGAGTACTGAACAATCTGGTATCAGCCAAATCTGTCACCTAAGAAACACAACTTCTGTTCATCTGTTTTGAACTACTTAATTCCAAACTCTCTCTCCCCTCCAAATTGTAATTTTGTGGCATTTTAGTTGGTTCTTTGGTGAAAATAGACATAAAGTTTTCATTTCTGTTCATTATTCTGTTTCATGTTCTGTGATTTTGGGAACCTCACTATTTTACTTTTATTGATAAAATAATGAAGGTTGAAAAAGAATGAGGGACATCTGTCTGGTCATTCTTTCGTTCTACCTTGTCATATTGAAATTGCATATTAGATGCGAGAGCCTAATGAGATTGTGACAGTTTCATTAGGAGGATGGCAATGGGAAAAGGTTGCAAGCTTAGCACAGGAAATATTAATTGATATGGAGTTGTCCATGGATTTTTATCCTGTACATGCAAAAAGGGAAAAAAATGTCCAAAAAAGTTTTGTTTCTGAGAAAAAATATTTGTGAAGTCACGAGAAGCTGCATGCTCTTTCATTCTGACTTTGAATTGCTTCATAAGCATGAAAAAAATTTTCAGCAAAAAGAAATGTAGTTTCTTTTTTCAATGCCCAAGATCCATGCACTAGATACTCTATAGCAAAATTCTCATTGATTAGACTAGAAACTGAAGAACAGGGATCATAAGATAAAGAATAGCATTGATGATTTTAATTTTCTTGTTTTTTCCTTACTAGCAAAGTTTGAAAACTCTAAATGTACCTATATTATTTGTATTTTTCTCAATATGAAACATATTTACCACAGGGAAAAAACTGCATTCAGATTTTTCTAAAGAAATGCTGCATTTCATTATCAGCACATTTTTATCATTGTCATTTTACTCATTATTTTGCCAAGGCCTGTTTTCTTGTTTCTAGAATTTTGTTTGTTTGTTTTAAGAAATACCTGAAATAATTATTACCTCCTACCCTTCCCTCCTATTGGGCATGGAGCTCATTATTTAAGTAATAAATGTCTTCTGTGAGAAGGCAGTTTGCTTTGGCTTTGTAAAATCTGAGCTCAAATTTTTTCCAGTCTGCAGTGAAGGTAATAGGACAGAAACGGGAAGAAAGGCTGAATACTGGCTTTAGACAGTGAATGCTTGTAGTTCACTGTCACCTTTTTTTTTTTTTAATTCTATTTTTATTCATCATGTGACCTCAATAATAATAATAATAATTAGCAAAACCTGTAACTGACTGTTTATTGTACACACTGATTGATCTTGCTGTGACTATGTGCATATAATTCTTTTACCAATAACTTTTACTTTGGTTATATTGTGGACATGTCTAAACAAACTTCTTCACTCTGAATGGGTTGAACTGCAAATGAGCGAATTAACTTCTGAGAAATTAGCTATCAAATGTCATTTAAAAGAAAATGAAAATCAAACTCAAGCCTTGGAATGCAGAGCTCTGAATTTTTTTGATTTGTGCTCTACTTATAAATCAGACCCTTAATTTCTTTATAGTGTAAAAAAGACAGCCCCCAAAGACTGTCACTTAAAATTCTGGACAGATATATCTGTGATGTAAAACTCCCACCCCAAGCCAAAACAGGAATGAATAAATAAAATATAACTGAAAATGCCTTTATGATGACATCATCCAAGAATTGATATATATGCTTGTTAAAACCCAGACTCTGAAAAGATCACTTTTTATATGTGACTTTCAGGCTGTAGTAATTAAAAATCTTGTTATTTCACTGCCACTAAAAAGATAGTGTGATCAATGCTTCTGTGCATAGCCTGCACATTCTATAATTTTCTGACATCTCTCACACTACTATTTGTGTCTAATAAAAATAACATACCTTAGCTGATACTAATCTCATGAGACAATACAAATCAGTGAAGAGCATAGGTGTCTGAAGTGCAGTAGAAAATGAAAATGCTGCATGTTAAGGATTCTAAAAAAAGCTGCTTTCATTTAGTTCTATTCCTAATCCCTTTCAGAATCATGGTATCCTCAAATCTTCGCACACCCAGATGTACGACCTCAACAATAGCTTTTTGTAGATGTACTTACATGAAAAATTTTCATGTATTGAATGATGCCTTTAAAATGTAGAATGGAATAATAAACCATTTATCTTTGCTTTGTTTTTCACTCTAACTTCTTAAAGTGATCCTGGCATACTAGGGCTTTTCTTAGCCCTAAATGGAACTTGTCATATACACAGCATAATACAGATAACTGTTTTTAGTGAACATAACATATAATATTTAGAAAAACACAAATATTTTCTCAGCTGTTTAGCCCACAAATATTAGAAACAACAACAAACTTTTGGTGAATTATACCTTCATGGACCTACTGCTGGACATAGAAATCCAATTTTGAACTCAGTTATGTTCAAGTTGAAAAGGAACAAACAACTCCACGTATCACTGATATTTCTCCAGAATGAAAGCACTGCTATTGAAAAATTAGTTTAGCCTGAATCTGCTTTCTACCTTGAAGTAAGGATGTTCAACTACTAATGATGTATCTGTATGAATTATCTTTTTATTTAACCATGTAAATGTATTATATAGAATAATTATCCATGTGACACATAGTTTTCTCCAGTGAAACATCTATCTTTCTATCAAGACTGTACCTGACTGTTTTTCATCACTTTCCAATCTCTTCATTACAGCTAATCTCTTGCATTTAACAAAAGAAAGAGTGAATTTATTTCTGATCCTCAAACATTTATTTCTTCATGTTGGTGTCTTCTAAATGATACTCTTGGAAATAGGAACAGGAACAGAGTAGCAATCAGCCTGTAAGGTATGTACAATCCCTTGAAGTGTCTGAACCCGTACCTAAAATGAAGGACTCAGATCCATTTCTTCAGCAAATATGTTGTTTATTTTTTCCCTTAGAGTTGAAGCAATATATATAAAACATATCTGTATGAACATTTATCAATGCAAACAGCATTATGTACCAAAAAATTTGTCTACTTTACCTACATGGAAAAGCTTTGTTTTCCCTTTCACAAAGACAATGAAAATTTTTGGACAGGAAACTGAAAAGACTTGGCCACAGCAGTAACAGTGCTGAAGCACACCTGTGTTACCAAGGTGACCACTCTTACAGACTCATGTCCAACACATCAGGAATCAGGAGTTTAACTAGAGAAGTCTCTAGAAACCAGGTCTCTGTCTTGGATAGAATAAAAGTTTCATGAAGCTTCTCCTTCTTCACAGACTTTTGCCCAGAAATATCCAGAACTGTATAGCTGAAGTATAAAAATTCCTTCAACATAACAAATTTGATCAATATTTCAAAAACCTTTTAATGAAGCTAATTCATATACCCGCACTGTTATGTGGTAATTTTCACATCAGTGACACAGCTTACAATAACTTTCGGGAAGGATTTTAATACATGAACCCCTATGATGTATTGTTATAATAAGATAGGCAAAATATCAGAATGTATACCCAGACTTCTGTAAGGAGCATGAAGGTTATGTGTATTCCAGCTCTCACATATTCCAGTTCTTATTCCTTACATAAGCCTTTCTGCATATTTTTCATTCTGAATTAAGTGGTTTAGAAAACAAGATGTGAAGGTCTTTTTCTTAGAAAAGTCCATTTTCTACCCTAAGTAGAATATTTACCTAAAATGATGACGATCTGTATGACAATACCCTCCACAACCAACTGATCCTTCTTTGCTGTGCAGAAAACCAACAGGAATTTAGACCTGCCCGTGCTGCCACATTTGAAAAGCATCAAGCCTTTCTTGTTCAAGTGCACTAATTCTAGAGGTCACACAGCTCACATCTTTAGTTGTTGAGGAATGTGCTACTTCTGTCCCTCGAGAGGGGCCGTGCACGGCTGCTGACAGCCTGCCCAGAGTGCCACTGGCAGCAGGACAGGCTGTGTGCTTCCCCTGCTATCCACAGCAGGCAAAATTCCCTCAGAGTGCTCCACTGCTGGTCAAGGCAAGGTGGAGCACAGCTCTGGCATTCTACAGGCATTTGTGTGGCTGGCTGCTGCTGCCAGATGAGCAAGTGTCCCTGTCCCTTCACTGGAGCCCTGGCATCACTTATGATTCCGTGTTTTTGCTCTGGGTGTTTGAGTGGGCACGTTGTTACTCTTCTTTCTTGTTGTATTAATAAAGCTTTATTTTATAATCTGCTGTCAAGCTGCATTACATTTCAGACCACATTTGCTCAATCAGCCCACCAGCACATACCGTAAGGACTTCCAGTATCTTAGTATACTTCTGTACCTCTGCTGCTGCAGTCACAAATGTATTTGACAAATGATGTTTAAAAAGACAAATAAAGAAAGAGGTTTTTTGACAGCTAAGCAAAAAATTGCTGCAACGGTTGCATTGAATTTGTCAAAGCTGCTTATGGAACTTGCTTTGTAGTGGATTTTGCTAGAAGCTGAGGCATTAGGAGCATAAGTTTCAGAGGTCAAAGGAAAATCATTCTTGTCTAGTGAAATCTCACTGCAAGAAAGCTAAGAAAAGTGAATGGATTCTTTAAGATATCACAGGATTTATTGGTTTTTTTCCAGATCAAATCTCTTGCTATCCAAATAGCTGTCTTATCTGTTTCCAGACATACGTTGCAAAATCTGTGTTGTTTTCCTATTGTTAAGTAGATAGCATGTATTAAAAAGAGATAATGTTTGGAAATTGTTTAGTTAACACAAAGAAATTTGCCAGTTTGCTGTCATAGAGCAAAACACAGGCACAGGTTTGTTTCGTTTTTTTGTTTGCTTTGGGGTTTTTTTGTTTAGATTTTATTGTGGGATATTTTTTCCGGTTTAAATTTTTTCTTTTTCTGTTGCTGCTGTTCAGAAATATCTACAGTACCTTGTCACACAGAAATTCAGCTTTGAGGGATTGAAGGTACTTCAGGGCATTTTTTCAGACTGGATGTAATTACATTTTTATTAATTCATCTTTCCTTGACAGAAAGATTTAGATGTACTTGATTTTTGATTGTGCTGTAGACTGTGGTATAAATTCATGGGATATTAAGCAACCAGCTGAGAGACAAACCTCACAAAAAAGATCAGTCAAAGTAAACTGAAATGAAAAAAGAGAAGAGTGAGGAAAGATCATGCAAGAAATCTGGTTATTGGAAGAGAACTCATTTGCTTGTTAATCCTGAATGATCCTATACAACTGTACTTTGGGAAAGTAAGGAATTAATTCCATCTGATATTGAGTTCTTCCCTTTCTTTTCTCTGAAATATGGTGTATCTCAGAGATACACTATTCATTTGTGTATCTGAGTTTTTCAGCTTTGGGCTAGCTGAACAAATCACAAGAGACTGAAAAGAAATCAAGTTTACTTAATGATACAGAATGTCTGGCAATAACTAGAATATCAGATTCATAGAACAAGTAGTGCAAAAAATTGAAACAAAGTATTGGTTTTGGTTCACTGGTGAAGCTACACATTAAAATTATGTTGGTTGCAATTCTTTTGGGACAAACAGAAACAACATTTCAGCTTTCCCATAGGAAGAAAATATTGAAAGAAATTTGCTCTTGACCATGTAAAAGTGAACTAAACAAAAAGATTTTACTTAATTTTTGAGGAACCTTTTATTTTCAGAGCGAAAAAAAAGTAAAATAAGCTGTTTTCAATCTATATTTAGTCAACTAAATAAAACAACTAAGTAAGAACTAAACATATTGCAAATAATAAGGCTAAATAATAACAACCAACCTATGTTAGTTTTGAAAATATGATGTAACTTACTTTCATTTTTTCTCCAGGATTATCTTGATTGAAATAATCTTACTAATCAAACTAAAATTCATGAACAGTCATTGCCTAAAAATGCATTTTATAGCCAAAAAATTGTCACCTGGTAATTACTATTTACTCTCTACAAAAAAAGTGCCTTTAAAATGTACTTATCCAGCAATTAATAAAATTAATTGCAAGACCAAGCACATGGCAGCTTTTAATTGATACTCTTGATCCTCTAAATTTGACTTTATCCAAGTCTCCTCATCAAGTAATTGTTTCTTTACAGGGTGTATTTGTCTCCTCCAGTTCTTTTGCCTTTGGATGATTCACTCCCTGAGAATGCTTGTTCAGTGCCTAACACAATCTGGCCTTTCCTGACAGAAGAATCTACCACGAATTCTGCTTAATCCTGTTTAGAGGGTAAATAATGGAACAATAGCTGTGGCAATGTACTATGAAGCAAAGGATCCTTTGTGTTTTTAAATAAATATTTTTAACTTACAGAAAAGAGAAACTTGCTACAGTCATGTAACTGTTTTATGTAAAAAGAGAGTTTGGAACTTTCCTTGCATTTGTGAATGTTACTTTTTTTTTGGTGGATTGGAAACTAGTGTCCTCTGTCTGTCTAAACATCTTCAATTGCTTTACTGTCGATTATGGTCACAGTAGAAAAAAACACCTTCAGCAACAAGTTGCTGCAGACTGACAGCATCTTAAATGTCCTGTTTGAAGGGCAGAAACATAATGAAATTCTGAATGCTGATTGAAAACCTTAACAGTATAGATGAAAGCCTAGAACATTCAAATAAGTAGCTTGGATTAAAATGTTTTACTGTTTAATATGAGATGAATTCTTACCCATGCCAGAGAATGAGTTTACGGAGAGAATCCTTACTATTAAAGCAATTCCAATAGAAAACAAACATTTAATTGGTTCCTAAATGTTATTCAAAATGCTTGTTATTATTACTAGAAGAATGCTGATCTGCACATAGGGTTTAGAATCTCTAATGCTGGACAAGGATGAAAGAGAAGGGGAAAGGACCTTAATTTTACATAGTATAATTTTTGAATACTAATAGTTTTTGTTATGATTGTCAAGATGGGATTCACTTGAAACTCATCAGCATTTTTATAATGCCTTACTAACCTTGTTTGCTGAGATTGCATGGCTGGCCAAATTAGATATGATGGTAAAAATTTCTTTGGGGACTGTAGATGTGTTAGAATAGGTACATTTACTGCAGTTTAATGAAAATAATGAATATTCTCTTCTTATAAACAGCATCTTTAGTTGAGGGCTCCTAGAGAACGTCAGGAAAATGAGCTCTTTCAAACAATTTCTGTACTTTATGCCTCCCAGTACAAATATAAATCTCCTTGAGAATGAGACCTCTAACATTCCTTGTACTACCAAGTTTCTGACTCTCAGAAACTGGGGATTTTTGGTTTTGTTGTTAATGATCAGTTCAGTTTTGCCCCTTAGTAGAGATACAGTTCAAATTTTTATTTAGTTTGAGTGTCAATGCATAGCATTAAAATTTTATCATATATAAATTATATAATTGTATATATTATCATATAAAAATTGTGTCTCTTTGGATCTCACAGCAATTAAGTAACAAAAGATCCAACTATCACAGTTTGTAGTTGAAAAGTAGCATCTAATCAGGAGCTTCCACAGAAAAAATATATGTTAGAATAAAAGTGTAGCCCTCATCTTTGATAAGTGACAATTAGTGACAACGCTTAAAGGGTGTGATCTACTGCAATATTATCACCCTAACTGGTTTTTGTTTTTTTTTTTTTTTTAATTAGAAGTACCTGCCTTTTAATTTATTTTTTTTTCTAGAAAGGGATTTAAATCATCCTGCCATCTATTCATCATGTGATTACTTCATTGTTACCTCATAATGTGTGTTTAAATGAGGAGAGGGAAAGAATTTTTGAAAAAAGATGATGTTACTGTAATGCATTTTTCAAAAAGGCTACCTTGTAGACATACATTTATTTTAACCAAAATGCCATCTTTTTCAATTTTAACACATTGGATAGCTTGTCATTGCCTGAAGTTGGTGCTAAAAATTTAACATTGACCACTGGAATTCATAGAAAGTACCTGGAGACAATCTCTATAAGGAAGATTAAGTGTATAAGTGACTAATTACAATCACCAACAGAGATGGAATTCTGACACAGGATTCTATAAGTATGCCTAGACAAGATTTTTCATCAAGAACTGTTTTGCAGAGTTTCCCATCTCTTCAAATTTTTGCTGCAAAATTGCATTGGCACTGAGTCTCCAGCCACAGCCAGCGAGCATTCACTAGAGTTGATTTAAGAGGACTGTAGAGGTGACTTTTAGACCCTGCTGCATCTCTCCTGCAGTCCTACCCTGTCTGGCATCTTTTACCTATGCTTGTTGCCAGTGTGACAAAAATGCATCATGAAAGTCTATATCCTGCCTGTTCTGAGGATCTGGATAATAAAGAGACAAGTGTTTCTAAAACACCTTTATGGCAAAAAGTTTTCTTAGACAGCCACTGATGAAATTTAGGGGTTGACTTTCCTGTCACCCCACACCTGCACATCATATTTGCTTGCACAGGACGAGCTAAGTTGTGTGTTAATTCTACCTATCAGTTAGCATCACTTAATTTTCTTTCTTTTCTAGAAATGCATTAAAATTACAGCTTAGGCTTCCCTGTTTGTCTATACAGAGTGTTGCACCTAGATTTCACAGCTGGTCCTCAAAGGAAAATAACTGCACCAGTCCAATAAAACTGCACAACTACAATATAGCTCGTTCTAACACCTACCTAAAGTATTGGTCCAGTATAAAATATCAATGGCCAATTCTGCCTACTTGCTTAGGAAGAAGAGGGACACTTCTGCTGATCAATGAGGTTTGTTATAATCTTATACACTCAGTCTAGAGGCAGTCTCACCAGTGTTGCCAGATATTGTCAACTTTGATGATTCCACATAGAAAAATTTAATGATCTCTGAACAAGTTTAACTTCTTTTCCCAGTTTTGTCTTTTTTTATTATTAATTGAAAATACAGCAATTCAGTGGGCTATGTGTGACTGTATATCTTTGCTAACTGTCCATTTCCTGAAGTGCATGTTTTCAGATCTTGAAAAAATGTGTTTTCATATCCAATTTTTGAATGACACATTGGATTATTTATTTTGTTTTCAGATAAAAATTTATATTATTAGGAACCATAATGAGATACTTAAACTGACTTGCTTATTTCCAGCCTATGGAAAAGTAGTAAATGATTTATTATGAAAACCTAAAAAAATTCTGTGAATTTAGACTTGTGTTTGAATTCTTTTCCCTCAAATGAAAGGTGGGATAGATAAGACTGAAAATACTGTCCTCTCTCAAGATCTTGACAGTATATTCAATTCATTAACAGCCAGCTGGACAAACAACATGAAGAATCTAGGAGTTTTATATTACACAGTGGGAATGTGTCTAGATCATATATGGTATCTGCAGCTGGGAATGTAACCCTATTGCTGGACCTCAGTGCTTCCTGTGGCTTTGTCTCTTTTTCTCTTGGTATCCAGAGAATGCACAAATATTTGTGCTAACCCAAAAGAAAATATAAGTGAGAGGAAGGTAGGACTCTGTCTATTTATCTATGTTACCATAGTTCCTACTGTATCATATTCTTGCTACTGAACAAACAGTATAAGAGACCTTGCCCCAAAGAGATGGGAAATGAGTGTAGAACAATACACAGTCACACTGTGTTAAAAAATGATCATTGCTACTCATGTTAAAAAATGAACTTTTGCTCTAAATGTGCAAAGCAAAACCAAAAAAGACAAAAAAAAACCAGCAAAGGATGTTTTTGAGATTACTGTAGAGTCCACTTACACCATTTATTACATTATATGGTGCTAAAAAAAGCAGTTTTGCATTTGAGAAAAAAAGTTTAAGTGCCCTCTTCTGTGATGCCAGCTGGTAGTACTGATCTCTTTTATCTTAGAAATAAAGTATCAAATCACTTCAATGTACCTTTAGACTTAAAAAATGCAGTGATCAGTTTGAGATCCTTTGATGTTGCTGAGTTAGGCACATATACTTTATTACTCATTAATAATCTCATTTGTGTCTTTCCCTTTTATTTATTTTATCCCATTATTTTGCCTATTACTCTCCATAAAACTAAAGCCTCCCTAACTTTCTGTACTCACATTCATTTAAAAAGTAGTACTTCAGTCATAACACCAGCACCTATTAGGTTCAGTTCAACAAAATCACCATGTATCACTTGAGAACTGTAAAGTAAGATAATATTATTTTGTACATGGAGTAGCTTTGACATATTTGAAAAATAGTTTGGAGTAAAATATAATCTGCTTTTGGTTCGTGTGTATATGTGGTGTAAATCTGGATACTCATTGCAATGTTTTACTGAGGAGAGGATATTTTCTCCTTTATGACTATTTTCTAAACTTTCCATATCTTCTTTTTTGGTGAAATCTATCTCTGCTGACAATATAGTTATTATAGACTAGGTTTTTCTTGTTCTATTATTACATGACACCTAGGAATAACAAGTGGTCAATTATCTTTTACTGAGCACCATCAGAAAGGAAATTCAATTTGCCTGCATCTTCTCTCATCATAGTACAAAGAACATTTCCTAACCTCAATGACACTTTAATTAGCATGATGGTGGTAAGAGGTATTATATCATTAGACAGTTTAGGGGTTTTAGTGTGTAAATCATAGTTTTCTATTACAGTTTGAATGGGTTAGATAATATTCTTCCCATGATGCAATGAAGCAGACAATTTTTATCTCTCAAAAGTTTGAATCCCGTAGCTGAAATGTGCACTAGAAGAGACATATTTGCCCATGTCATTTCAAGTTAATTCTATTTAAAACTGTTTGATTTAGTGGTAATTAGAGTCTCAGAATGCAGATATTCAATAGAGACTGTCTCATGTTTCAAATGTGGAGAAAGTAGTGATGTGGAGTCTGTTCAAAACATTGGTTGTTACTGGCTTTACTTTGTGGCATCCGCTTACTCATTTTTATTTTTAATTGTCAAAAGTGTTTACACCCTATGATCAGTCTTTTATGATGTACATCTCATTCAAAATGCATAGAAAAGGAAAATAAACTGTTTTGACTGTTTTGGCTTTACAGTCCAGGAAAAGGAAACTCTTAGATCTTCTTTGTGGACAAGACATGGAAGAAGAGAGTCCAGGACAGCAAATGAGGGCTGGGAAAACCAACTCAAAAGGTGAATCAATTCACAAACAGTGCTGGTGGAGCTGTTATTTCTTATGCAGCCTCATTATTTTCACTTGCAGGGACATTTCAAGCCAGATATTTTTAGGAAATTTGAGGCAGTTCTGACAAGCATGTTTAAAAGATTTATAGATCATGCCTGTTTTAAACCTCATAACCAATTTATTCTATCAATATTCAGTAAGAATACACATTGGCAGTTACTACCAATCATTATCATTATGTACCCAAAACAATTTGTCCTTAACAAATCTATCTTGAATTAGCAGTTAGTACACAGTCACAGAGCTCCCTTCTAGTTAGCATTGATGTGTATGATCTGTGATGGTCCTTAGTGGATGAGATCAACGGGATTGAGCTTGTGAGCTCATGAAACAGGGATGCCAGGACCTAAGTAGGGCTGTGACCTTTCTTCTCTTTCTGTCCTCACTTGCTGATGTTTTCTGCTGCTCTGAACAAAGTGCTAGTAGTAACATTTCAGTGTTAAAAAGGGTTAGGTGATATTTGATAGTGCAAAATTAGGCTAAGATAAATATCTGACTATATTTTATTTCATGGAGGGGCAGCATTCTGATAATAAGTCATGCTAAACTTTTTATGAAGGACATAAATGATTCCAAAAGGTTTCAGTCTAACAGTCTTTCCATCCCTCTTGCCTCAGGTAATGATTAACAGTGTCTGAAACCATGTGGAAGCCCTTTTCCATTGCCTGCTAAAAATATCTGTATGAAAGATGCTTTCTGCAAAACTCTATTACAGTTCTGAATTAGCTGCTAGACTGGGAAATTCATGAATACCCCTGTTCTTTCTGTCTGATTTTTTTCTCAGTGGTTCAGCATTTTGTACATAAATACAGTGATCATACTAAGTAGGCAGATGAGACAGCTATAAATCTTCATGTCCACTTCATGTTAGAATCAGGAGATGCAACGTATTGGCATTGGTTAGCTCTAGATTCCATTTAAATATAATTTTGTTAATAAATAGACTATTTCTAAATGTGTTTTCCTTTCTAAGCCATCTTTTTAGACACTTGTGAAAGAGTGTAATGCTGTGCTATCTTGTAAGGATGGAGCACAGAAAGGGAAGAAAGGACAGGAGAAAAAAAATCAGCCTTGGAAAATCTCAGGTCCCTGTATAGTTCTGATCAACCAACATGGACATGTGTGCAGTCTCCACATCCAGGCTGTCAAAGCTACCTAGAAACACAATCAGTCTGCGTCAGACAACTCTAAAAATATAGGCAGCAGTACCGCATTCTTTTCTTGTGTCTTCTCTTGTTGACATGCAGAAGCATTGTTTCTTTAGAGAGAATGGGAAACTGAGACAGGAGATCAGTTCAGTGATTTGCACATTAGCGCTTTCATAGGTTATAATTAAAGAGGGAAGTGACTCTGGAGCTCTTAATTTCCATCTTAGAGCTTTTAAGACCTTACAGTGGATCCATTTGCTTGTTTAGTCATTACTCCTACTGTAATTATACTTTTCAGTTACATATTAAAAACTCTATGAGAATGGCCACGCTGTTCAGATCATGATAACCATAATGGACACACAGAGAATAATGAGAACAGTACGAGTATATTTCCTCCCTATGAAAGATACCAATTACTTTCTTCATGGTTTCTGATCAAGAAGTCTTCATTCATGTATGGCCCATCTGCTTAGCAATCCCTAGCAGGTGTTTCTTCTATGTACTTGCTCAGCCTTCTCTCAAAAAAGATGAGTTTCTAATGTTCATTTAGCTCCTGGAAATGAAGCTACTAGTCATTATGAGGAGAAATACCTCCTGTAATTTTCATCCTTAGGCTAAAAGCAATGAGAAACACAGCATCATCTAAGCCATGACTTCACTGATAGTCAGAGATTTAGACAAGCTAATTTAAAATTGAGGTTTGTATCCCCTAACATCACTTCTATTTTTTTTTTTGATTCAGTTACTATTTTTCATTGATCTGTTTTCTCAAGGTACATAATACATAATATTGAGTCTGAGTTTGTTTTCCTTCTAATTTCTAATGATCTTTTATTTCCCACTTTTTGAACATCATCAGATAGAAAAAATATTAGTTAAGGATGGAAATAAAACTTGTAAACATACAATGGCCTTCAAAACTTATTTCAAATTATAAATATGGAGATTAATCTCTATCTCGTATAAACTGATGAAGATCCTTAGAAAGTAATGAAACAGACCATTTAATATTAACTGAGGTTCTCACTCTATGCCTATAGATAACAGATAAATTCTCTTGTCCTGCATTGTTTTATTCAGCACCATCCCAGATGTCTAATGTCTGGTTGAACAAGAAATTCTGCTCTGCTAAGATAAATGTATGCATTTTTCCTCTGTCTTGATGAAAACTAATTCATAAGAACTATGGGAACTCTGACCAGTTCTTAGAGCTCTTTATCATTCTCATTTTGCTAGTTGTTGAATTTAAATCATGCCTTTTAAAATAATTATATGATTTACATTAATAGGAATGCTGAGGATAGTTCACATGATGATTTTTATCTTTGAAATGGCAATTTTTATTGTTCTTGTTTTTAAAAACAAACTGGCATATATTTCAGTTCCGTTCTTCTGTGAATTGAGATATAGCCTTCACTTAACAGTTTAGATGAGTAGTTTCTTCTACCTATAATGAAAAGTTGTGATCTATTTCATCAGGCAGTTTATCACCAAAAATCAAGCTGTAGCCCAATAAATAAACTGTGGAGTCTGCAGAAACCAATATAACATTTGAATGTACTAGCAACACCCCAGAAAGGTCTGAAAATTAAAGGTTTTAAATGGAACAGAATTCAAAGCTGATACCTCACCATCCTACAGATCAATTAAAAGAACAGAGAAACCCAGATGAAACAGGATTCACATGTGAAGGTCACATGATGACCCTCAAACTTCTAACAACCCAATGTTTATCCACACTCTGGATATTACAGGTGATTCCAAGAACTCATGCCAGAAAATATCTTCAGTCAAATATCTAAAATTAAGGAACAAGTTGCTATCTGGAGGTTTTATCTCTCTCTGGCTAAAGAGGAGTCTTTGTGTCTAATGTAGATTAATTACAATTTTTTTAATTATTCATGGGGGAATAGCTTATGTCACACAGTTTTCTTCAGTTATTGTGGACTAGCATGGGAAACAGGAAAGAGCTGGCATGCCACACAAAGAGCTTCACTTCCACAGATTAATGAAACTACAGCCAAATTCTTGAAGAAGGGAAAATGATGCAACAAGTTATAAGTAGTAGATATGAAGGCAGCGGCTGAAGAATTGCAGAAGAATCTTACAAGACTATCACTGTGGCAGGGAAATGGTAATTGAAACTCACTGTAGGTGAATGTCAAGAAATGAAATTAGGGAAAGAATTGTGCAGGTTAATCTTAACATGGTAATTCCTATTCTGGAATTATGTCTTGGTGTTAGCACAGTCCGCCACTTGAAAATATCTGCAATAAGACTTAACAGACTTAGCAAGCACTCTAGATTATAAGATGTATTAAAAAACAATCAGAAAATAAAAGAGAGTAATTATTCTAATGAATAAGCCCATGGCAAATCAACAAATTTACTCCTTTGATACTCTGTGTCTGTAGTCCCCATATCAAATAGAAAGAACATACCAGGAACTGGAAAGATTCAGGGGAAAAGAAAGATGATGAAACCTAAAATTTCTTCATGTGAGGAACAATTGCATGTGAAAGGACCATTTCACTTAGGGGAAAAAAAAAAATCACATCAGTGTCTTGTTCCATATACAGGGAATTATGAGGACCCTTATAGACATTGATCAGCTGTTAAAACTTAGAAGTCAATCTAAGGATTAACCCAAGAATGTAATTATCAATTTATAACAATTTAAATATAATGTAATTATCAATTTATAACAATTTAAAATAGCTATTCATAGTCATATTTCATTAGGTGAAATAGTCATAGAAAAGCTGAGGACATATGAACTGAAATACTATAATTTCTTCTATTTTCCCTTCTGGGGAGTTAAAATTGATTATCAATGAAAAGTCAGGCAGACACAAGGTGAGCTTCTGATGTAAGTGCCTATAATATTACATATTTAAGTAATATTTAAGTAATATTATTTTGTTATAATTGCTTTGGCTTAAAAAAACTTAGCAAATGCCATAATACTATCATAAAGAGATCCACTTTCTTGCATAGGTTTTGGTTTGTGGAAAATCACGAAAGCAGAATTTACTGGTATCTATTTAAGCTAATAACATCAAAATTAAAACAGGCATAAAATGGTGCCAAAAGCAATCACCTCTGGATTTTTCAAATAACATTTTAATAGGAAATAAATCAATAAATAAATGAGACAATTTCTGTTTTCTTTAGTGCAGTAGTAACCATAGAAACCAAACCCAGGGGTTATTTTCATTCACAAATCGTTTTTATGTCAAAGATAGGAATTTTCTGAAGAAATTGATGGGTTTGATCCTGCAAAGTGCAGCTGCAGTTCAGTTTATGCTTGTTCCAGATGCAGAGACCAGGGCACCTGCCAGTGTTGCATAACTATCAAACAACCATTGGAGAAGAAAAAAAGAGGAAGGAAATTGGTCCCTAGGTTATCCACAGATGAGGTAAATGTCATTCTGGGTATGGTGGAGCTTCCCAGACCTGGGTTCAGTGCCAGGAAAGATCCTGCCCCTGCTGAGGACAGCTCCAGCTTGCAGCTCACGCCAGTCTAAAGGGAGCTGCTGCCTGTCCCATGTCAGAAACATGCACTGCCTCCAGGGATGGCAGAACCAGGTGACCATGGTCACTGCTATCAAAGACAGAGGCTGATGTCAGGCTATCACTTGGTGCAACAAAGCTGTGCCTTCCCAAACAACATGGATTTCTTGTCCCTCCCAAGGGAGTGACACACAGTCCCTCATGCTGCTGGAAGCAAATGACTCCTTTACTTCCAGAAGGTTGCAGCAATGTGGGAGTCAGCCTCTTCTCCCAGGCATCTGTTCCTCTTGTCCTGACACTGGGACAAGAGGAAATGGCCTCAAGCTGTGCCAGGGGAGGCTCTGTTGAACATCAGGAGGAATTTTTTCACTGAAAGAGTGGTTAAACCTGGGAATGGGTTGTCCAAGGAGTTGGTGGAGTAATCATCCCTAGAATTATACTAGAAATATAAACATAGAATTTGTTGCTATGGTTTAGTTGTCAAGGTGATATTCATTTAAAGGTTGAACTCAATGATCTTGGATGGTTCTTTTCAACCTTAATGATTCTATGATTCTAAAAATAAAATAGCCCCAGACCTGTCTAGAAAGTGGAGGGCCTTTTCTAAAGGTTGCTTGGCATGGAGTATGATCTAAATTACTCTGAACTGCTGAAATATAAGGCTGATTTATAATGACTTATTCACAATGTAAGAAAAATATTATTGCAATTAAACCCTGGATCAGAAATGAAGAAATCAGAGCAAATATTTGTGTTTGGAATTGATTTTCTTTTTATTTCTTTGAGAAGAAAGTTCTAAGTTTATGATTTTGAGATTGATGTTTATGGAGAGAGAGTGGTGGTTTTTCTCATTATGTTTTTAAATAAAATAAGTGTGATGGTTTATCAGGAACATATGTAGGCTGAGTACATTTGTGGAGTTTTTGGTTCTTTTGCAATACACATACTAAACAATATTTTAAATATTTAACATGTCTTAAAATAGCATGTTGAATATCAATTTTTTTTTTTTGCTTCATTAGCTGAAACAAAATGTTCATGTGTACATACTCATGCTGTGCCGAAATACATTGCAGGAGACTAAAACCAGTGTAAATTGTAGTTCAGTGAACTGAAAATGCCATCATTTTTGCTTGTTCCTTTCCAGTTCCTAAGACTAAAACTGGCTGGGGTATTAATAGGATAATGACATATTACACAATTATAAATTTTATATGGGTAATGCTGATTATCAGAAAGGCCAGAATTACCACAAAGTCTGAAAATCACATAGGTTATTTATAACTGGTCTTCCATGTCACATAAGCATGCAATTCATTCCCTGTTGCTTACTGACTTTTTCCTTTTTAGTGTAGTTGTGTATACATCAAAATGCATCTCTCTCATCACATATTCTTGAGAATACCAACCCATTTAATGTGTATGCCTAAAGCTGAGGCTTAGACAGAAAATATATAGAAAACTGTGGGTTTGGCTATGAACTATGGTCATGCAATTATTTAGTTAGGATTGCTTGAGCTGGCCTTGAATTTAATTAGGATTATGCAGTGCCAACTAATTTTAGCATTGTAAAAATTCATAATTAATTAGCTGAAAGTCTTCTCTTATGAAACATAAAGACCCTCCAATTCTGATTTATATTGTAAATAAAACACTGTTCCATACATTTATTTTTGATCTCTTGAAAGACAAAAAATTGTTCATTATATCATAAAATATATTGATGAGTTTTGTCCTAAAATCTAAAACCCATATCATTATTGATTGAGGCATTAACTGATACTTTCATTACATTCCTGTGAGATTATATTCAGAACTGCTGTCCTACACCCATCGATTTATTACATCCTCTTTGACTATTTGAAAAATATTTCTTTCAATCAGCTGCTGAATGTCACTACTTGTTAATTACTAGTTTTGATAACTAAATATATTCTAACAAGAAGGAATTACATGCATATAATATTAGAGGGAGTAAAAATAAATATGCCCTCTATTTATTTAGAGGGGGTATTTATTTTATTTTATTTATAATTTTATAAATTATTTCACAAAAATTTAGGCTACTTAACAGAAAAGGTAGGAAGTTATAGTAAAACATGCTTTGAAACCTTATGAACTTATACTTTACTCTCAGGAATCAAGAAGAAAATTTTTTTCTCTATCTATGAATTGATTATTTTTGGAGTTTTTTTGAGATCCATTTTACTGATAGTAATTCACCCATTTTATTATCATGTCTTAGTAATCTATTTTTTTTCTCTTAAATGTCACAAAAATAATTTTTTTAAACTGAAAATCCCATAAACACGCACATTGAATATTTGTGATTAAATATTTAGAGGAAGTGTGTAGCAGAAAGGAACAATTTGGCAGTCAAAATGTTATTAATGTATTAATGAAAAGAAAATGGAAGCAAATATGTTATAATCCTAAGAACATCTAGAAAAATTAGAAATTAAAATTTATAGTCAAGAACTGAAGCATACACCTGAACAACTTTGGTGGAAAACAGTACTAACTCTCCAATGTAATCTGTGACTATGGCTTGGAAAAGTGATAAATCTGTATTTAGGATACATGGTAGCATATGGATCCAACAGTCCAACAGTCACATGACATTGGATGAAGTCCATCTGAACTGTTTTTGCAGCTTTGAATTAAGTCAAAACTTTTCTAGATGTTAAAAATTTCTCTTATCATCTCTATGTGTCTGTCTGACTCAGTGATCAGATACTGCAAGACACCCTGGGGGCCCTAAACACCCTGAATTCTTTGTGTTTTACCTAAACTAACATATGTAATGCTGACTTATATCACATCCAGATTTAAGGTGGGCCTCATTGAGGTCCTGTACCCCACAGATCTGACAAGAACAATTAGAGAACCAGAGAGAACCAATTAAGAGTGTGACAACATAATGACCCCTTATCTAAGCTAGTTGAGCTCCAGTGAAGACAGGTACCTGCCAGAATCATAGAATACACATTGGATGATATGACAGTAGAGTAAGTGAACTAGTTCACACAGATTATTAAAACTCAGGTGATTTATAACAAGTGTGATGTTAGAATAAAACCATAATTGGCCTTAAATGCCACTTAAATCATTACAGGAAGTCTTTTTTTTTTTTTTTTTTTTTTTTTTTGTTGGCTGCAGATGAGTTTGAGACAAAACAGCTAAATTCTGAATGAAATGCAAAATTTTATTTAAATAGATGTAAATTCTACACCTTTAGCATGCCACACTGAAATGCAGAATTGCCGATAATTTCTGTTCATCAAATACACCCTGTTGTCTCTCTTGAGTTCATAAGCAAAATGCCAACACACTTCAGCAGAACCAAGATTTCGTTCACACTGTCCCATAATTTACCCCTTAGCTTTGTACATGGCTGAAATCTTTAAGGGCAAATTCTTGACTTAGAAAATATAATAACAAAACTCACATAAACTTAAATAAATCTAAGATTAAATCTTAAAAGTTCAAGTAGAAAATGCTGGATGATGCATCAGTGAATGTCAGACCAAAAACAGGCTTGGGCAGATATGTTGCTCGTTACTCTTGGTGACTATCGGCAAGTAGAGGCTATAAGAAATAAACTAAACCAAATGCAAGTATAATGCAAGTATAATGAACTCAAATAACATATACTTGCAAAGGAGATTAGTGGTGAAAGTATGTTCTTTTTTCCCCCTAGAATAGCACTCTCAGTGTTCTTTACTTTCAAATCTCCAGTAGTTCTGTATTCAGCTGTGGGAGGAAATGTGTACTTAGAACAGTATACACAGTGCACTTTCATTTGATAAGTGTAATGTTGCAAATCAATGCCTATCTGCTTTTCAAGGTAGATGTCTGAAAGAGAGCTGCTAAGCAGATTTCTCATCATCAGATAGCTATAGTAGACTGGACTTCTGCAGGAAGTGTCTGATGTGTTTACCAAGTCATATAAAAAAAAAGTAAAAAAGGAGAGATGAGAACCATGTGGAAAAACAATAGTGCATACTAGGAATTGAAATAGGTACATTAGACATTGAACAAAACCTGTGATATGGGAGAGGTAGCTCAGGCAAGATTGGTATAAGCCCTGGTCCTGCAGAAATGTCAAAACCCTTATTATTTTTTTTTTTAAGCTGAAGTTTTCACATCAGATTTCATCAAAAAAGCAGGACTAGAATATAGTTCTGCCATTCAAAATAACCCAAGGGAGTGACACACAAATAGAACCTGGACCTTGCACCCAATCTGCTAAATTCACATGAGCTGTGAAGAAAGGGTCAGTGGTCTGGTCATGAGCATATATTTGCTGTTATGAAGACAATATTTCTGGGTTTGAACAACCTTGTAAAAGAGTTAAGCAAATATATATACTTTTAGAAGCTTCTTGTTTGCTCGACTTTACATTGCATCTGCAGTTAACTAGGACTGCCCTGCAGTGTCAGTCCAGAACATATTGCACTGTGCAATGTATTTGGTGTTATATTTGACTTGAACTCGGGCATAATCTAGTGTATGCTCTAGGTGCTAAGCTAACAGATAACCTTTTCAGGTGCTACACACTTAGATTTGTAGTTGGTACTATTCAAGTTTATTGCTTTCAATTAATGTTGTTTATTCCAGCAGATTTGCTAGGATTGTTTTGAACTGTTTTCATTTCTATTTCTCCTTTCTCCATTTATTTTTTGTTGACTTGCACTACTGATACAGGAATAAATGACTCAAATTTTAATCCCAGAAATTTTAATATTAAAATAATTATTTTTCTCTTTCATTACACTTTTTTATCTTACACTTTACTGGAGTACTCTAACTTGTCTTGTTCCCAGGCAGACATTTAATGAAATCCTGTTATTTATAAGGTTTAAAGCGCAGACAGATGAGTGAAGCCCCATATTTTTAAAGCTAGCTGTTTATTTAAAAACAAAACAAAATAAAACAAACTAAGTCTTTTATGGCAGTTCTGAAAATAGACAGAATTGAATGTATCACTTGTTATTAAATATGGTAAGATATCCCCTAGTGATGCTAAACTTTGTAATCTTACAACTAGAATTACTTATAAAACAGATGTTTAAACTTCTTGATGCACACAAGTGCATGTAGAGTCACACCATTTAAAATCTAATTAGTGTTTAATAAGCCATTGGAAATATTGTCATTCAGCTCTTATAAATTAATCCTGATCTCTTAACACATGCTGATATTTTGAACCAGTAATTATTCCAAAACAAAAAAGAGTCCTGGGTTGGTCTGAATTAGCACAAACAGCTCCCATGATTATTTTATGTGCTTCCAGCAGAGAGGTGTTAATAGTCTTCTCATGATTTGACAGGGAAAATGTTGTAACAGTGGGATTGAAAATTGTTCTGCATGATGGTCAGGACAACTAATATAGAACAGACCAGAAGAAAAAACTACAGTGCTTTCAGAATGACAGTCTGAGCTACAGCGATGTACCTTCTTTGCTAATAAATTATATGCAAACTGAACCTGGAATCTGCTAATAAATCTGGGTTCTTTCCAGCTCACATATTGGCAATTAAGATTCCATGCTGGAAATAATTGACAATTCTGTCAGTAATGCTTGTGTGAGAAGGGAATTGAGTCAGTTTTCCAGAGCAGAACTCCCTATGTACTACCAAGAAGAGTAATAAATATTCACACACAGAGATATACAAGGATACACACTAGGAAAGCATTCATATATATACATATACATATATATGCATATATGTATATATATGTGTATATATATATGTATATGTGTATATATATATATGTATATATGTATATGTATTTATATAAAAACTCATGTATTAGTAATCTAGAAAGAACCAAGAGCTCTAGATCTGAACTACCAATCAATTGGCTTCAATTCGGATGAGTAAAGGAAGCCAAAGGATCTATATTAAAGGAAATCAAAAATTATCCTGTGACTGACTCAAGAGCATCTTTCTACACTGTTTTCTTTACACTTTTTTTACTTTCATGAGGATATAATACTGATCTTACTACTTCATTGCATTGACGCTCATCTGTCTGACCACTGTGTAAGCTCCAGTGGTAACAGAAAGAGTAAATACAGTTCATGAAAAAAGGGCATGCATCATATAGCTCGTATCCCTCTTTCTGTTAGAGGTCTTCAGTGGCCTCTTCTAAAAGGTAAGTCTCTGCAATACACACCTTCTCTTTCTCATATATTCCCTCATTTCTTGAAATAGAATGTTATTGCACCAAGAAACAGATGTGAAGGGTTACAGAAGGAAAACACTTTTCAAATATTTGGCAGTAATGAGAGAAAGAAGCTAATAGTATGTACTACCGATTTGAGGCACGTTAGAGGAGCTCTAACATCTAAATATTTGCAGAGAATCAAAGTGATACTTGAACAGACCAAGCAGCTGAGAAATTAAGAGAAGAGTTGAAGTGAATGATCCAAATCCATTTGTATCAGTCCTGAGCAGGAATTATTTAAGCTCTCTGACATCTGCAAAATGAGTAATGGTTTAATTTCATTTTCCAGAAGACCAGAATAGTAATTTTCAACCAATAAAGAAACAAAATAAGCTGTGTGCAGAGCCATCCTAAACCCCATAGCAGTTGGTTTGGGTTTTCTTTTGTGTAGTTTAAGCATACAGTGCAATGTCAAGTTTAAGCTACCATTGGCCTGAGAAAAAATGAAGTCAAAGAGAAGGTTATCACTCAATATGCATGAGGCCTACTCACGAGATTAATTAATAAAGGTTTTGTGGCTGTTGCTTGGGATTTCAGAATCCTTCAATTATTTTTAAATTAAGATTAATTACTACAATATATAATATTTTCTGATCAATTAAATTTATTTTAAATGCATGTAAATATCAGCATCTATTCTCTTTACAATTGTTATTGCATTCATTCATCTATAGCAGAGCTGCTCATAATAATTTATGAAAATAATATAAAATAATATTATAAAAATAATAATAACATTCTATTCTATTTTGAGTGAGCACTCAGAGTAGCATTGCACCAAACAGTGCTGGAGGGAATTTGGCTTTCTGCTTGCATCTGTTGCAAACAAGCTTTTGAGCTCCTCATTCAACAAATAATACTGACTGGGAACTCCAGGTGAAAAAAAGACTATTTCTGACTATAGACTGTGAACTGGAAGTTCAGTGACTAACTGGAAGTAACAATAAGAGTGTGTCATATATGTAGATGCTGATAGAATCCTGCTGTAACATTTAGAGTTATTTTAGCCCTGCATTCAAGTTCAAAATGGGTATAGAGGACATTACCTTAGTAAGACGTGTATCAATAAACTTTTGCAAAACAAAAACCACAGTGTATTACTCATAAAAATGTGACTTTGCATGTCTTTGTAGTGAAGTATGGAATCAGAAGGTAGTTTAGTCGTGGCATGCCTCAAGTCTCAGTCCTGAAAATAGTCTGATTTAATATTTTCGTATAAGAGAGATGTAAAAAAGATAAGAATACTCATGACATTTTTAATATTGATTTGAGAAGATTTGTGAAGCATCATCCATAGCATGAAAAATCAGGATATTTATACAGATTAACCAGGTAACTGAAATGGTTATAATAACAGTAGCAGTAAAACTTTGTCAGGTCAAAGTTCAATAACATGAGATTGAAGGCTAATAAAAGTAATTTCTCATGCAATTTGGGGATATGTAGCTAGGAGTAAAAGAAAAGAAAAGTGTGTATGCACTAGCTGATCAGAGGACAAAGCCAATTCCCATGTAATCTGCCAATAGGAAGATAAATCAGAGAAAAAAAATGCATTGTATTTGTTACTGGTATTTTTATGTTTTAAATACTACACACAATTCTCATAATTCCTATGAATTATGAGAAAGAATTCAAAACTGAAGCCATCATTTCTTACAGAAAAGACAGACAGTAGGTTATGCCTGTACTCCGCTTACTGGATTTAGCCACACTAGTGAAAAAAAAAGCATAACTTTTCTTATTTAATAGTTTAACAGGATTAAAGAGTCAAAATGGACAAATATTTTTCATTTGGAAAAAAGACAATGGAAAGAACATATCCTCTAAATCTTGTGAACACAGTGTGTATCTGTTGAAACATATAAATCTGCTTATGTGAAAATGAAGGCCAGAGTTAGGTTTTTGTTAAAAAACTTTACTAACAATATCAGGTATTAACCTCTTAACAATCTTTTTTTGGGGTGTAACTCTTATCAGAAAGTTATATATACCTTCATTTATTATATTCATCTGCTCACTTTTCTTTCTGCAGATAAGAACTGTGAGTGAGGTTTTAAAATATTTTAAGCTTCTTGAACTTGTAATTGTCTGCATCTGTTTGGGAATTTGCCTAAATCTCTGGCCTTGACAGTCTGAAAGGTGCACAGTGTACTGAGATTTGATAAGCATTTCAAAAGTGAACACTGATCCAGTATTTTAAGCAGTTTCCCCATTTATTTAGAATGACCTACATTTACCTGCCTGTTAATTGATTTAGGGAAGAAAAATTACTTCTTAAAAGAAACAAAAAACAGATAATAAGAACAGTGATTAGGTACTACATGGATTCCCAGTCTGCTGCTAATTGAAAAGAAAAAATCTAGTGGAAAGACTTTTCCTTGGTATTTTATTGGCTTTTGAATCCTTACAGTGCTAAATACATGGAATAATTAACAGCATCTCTCAGCTGATGAGAGAATGAGAAAACACTTCATCAGTTCAATCCCAGGACACTTAACTCACAAGCAGATTTCCCCAGTTGTCCCCTCATATATAATTCTGTTCTGTAATTAACCTACTGCTTAATTAACAGAGCTTAGCAAATAGCTGTTAATGAATAATTTATTTGATGAATTTAGCCTTTTTATTTTCCTTTTCATATACTGAATCAGAAGAGAATGGACATTTTCTAAGATGTATTTTATAAGTTAATGTTTACAGACAACCTTGTTAAATAATTCTAGTTTTTGTTAAATAATTCTTGGTTTGTGGTTAATATTTCTTAAATAAATGCTAGTATTTTTAATAACTTAGGTATCTTCTTTAACAAGTTTATTAATTTTTAATACATCAGTGACCATGGCATATATAGCTAAAACAACAGACTGATAGTTGGGGTTTTTTTT
This sequence comes from Chloebia gouldiae, assembly GCA_003676055.1. Taxonomy (NCBI): domain Eukaryota; kingdom Metazoa; phylum Chordata; class Aves; order Passeriformes; family Passeridae; genus Chloebia; species Chloebia gouldiae. The sequence goes on from QUSF01000001.1 coordinate 2,686,957, forward strand.
CTAAGTTATAATATTCATATTCCATAATGCAAATTGTCTTGTAATTAGTTGAATTAAGTGAGAAGCAGCAAAATATTTAATAACAATCATAGTAACTATGCGAAATTTCTGAATAATTAGCAGTCAGTTAATTTGAAATATATGATGTAACACACAATATCTATACATGCACTTGTTTACTCTTTGAAAGCATATGTGGGACCATCAACATGATAGAAAAGAAACATTTAAATCTCTTTTAATTGGTTTATGATCTGAAGAGTTTTTACCCTTGAGCTCAGTAATGCATATTATCATTGCATCCAAAGCCTGCTGAAATATTTGGAGAAACCTCCACTGACTTCAGTATTGTTTGGCTTTCACTAATAAATTGGAAGTATCATCTTCCTGATTTAGAGGCAGTGGAAAGACATCTTCTCATAATATGTAACTCAGTAATAGTGAATAGCTATGTGACTTCAACAGGACTGCACTTTGAGCCTGTGTTAATGACTCACTTCCTGCTTCCTCTCTAGGTTGTAGAGGAAAACTCATTCTCCAAGTGGTGAGCCAGTTCCAAGTGTTCAGACTACATGGGACTGTTTATGCCTGAAGATGTTGTTGGAGTGTGCCCAAACCACATGTTCAGCAGGAAAAGTGAAGATTGTCAAGTCTCTGAACAATTCCAGGAGAAACCCCAAATCTGTCCTACAACAAGGTAGATAAGAAATCAGAAAGAAGGAAAGAAGGAAAGAAAGAAGGAAAGAAAGAAGGAAAGAAGGAAGGAAGGAAAGAAGGAAGGAAGGAAAGAAAGAAAAGAAAGAAAAGAAAGAAAAGAAAGAAAGAAAAGAAAGAAAGAAAGAAAGAAAGAAAGAAAGAAAGAAAGAATGCTCCTTTTGGGCTTTTCATATCTAAAAAGAATGAGAGAAAAAGCACAAACTTTGAGGTACTGGAGAAGTCATCTGATAGGTACTTCTACAGCCATGAGGAGTAGACATGCTAAGTTAGATATACATGTGGTCTGATTTTTAAGGAACAATCTTGCTTTAATCTGAGTTTTTGAGTCATAATTAATTTTTCCTGAGTTGTCTTATGACTCACCCATCTTGGTTGGATATGGATATTATGTGAAGTATGAGTCACAGAAATTTCTATTCTATTCTATTTCTATTTCTGTTTCTGTTTCTTCTGTGAGATCTTTCAGCTGCAATGGGTTTGCTCTGGAAAAACAATTAAATCTTTTACATCCATAAGTGATGTGATTATTAATTACACAGTGATAGAGCTGCATCTATTTGGGTTTGCCTGTCAGATTTTTTCCTTGTAGAAGAGGTATTTGATATTTCGTCTGCTCTAGGAACCTACCAAATGTCCTGTGTTCCAGGAGAAAGATTACCCTGTACATGCAGAGCAATTTAAAAACCTGTGTTGTGGGAGCCTGACTCTTCCATATGCATTACATTGTAAGTCAAATGTATCAGAAGTCATGATCAATGAAACAGTACCTTTTTCTCATATCTATAGATCTAATTTCACCCATTTTTAATGTGCAAGTTCCCCAGAAATATTTTATTTTTCAGTTGTTTATTCATTGCTATATCTAAAATCTAGAGACACTAAAGCTTTTACTGATAGCTTTTCCCCGTGCATCCTGTCATGCACTGGTAATGTCCTAGTAAGAGAATCTTTCATTTGAAGAATCCTTTTTTCCATTTGTATCTTTCTAGGTGCTACAAACAATGCCTGGCTTTATACTGGAGCTAGTTTCTAGCAAAGAGATGAGTATACCTGCAAGTTTCTTATGCAATCCCTTAAATATAGCTGCATTTCCCTTCTCGTGTCACAGTAGAGATCTGATGGATGCATTTATTCCCTTTTTCTCTGTGCAGATAGGTATCCTCTTGCTTTAAGTTAAATTCTGGGAATCTTTTCCACTTAACCAAAACGTATTTTCCCCTTTATGCCCAGAAAGAGTGGTTTGTTTTTGTTTTTTTTACCTAAATTATTAATTTTTCCTCAAACATAACTGAGATTCACACAGTTTCAAACCTGTGTGCCTTCTCACTGCTGACTCTCTTGAGCTTGGCTTTGCCTGTGATAAATGATAGTGCTGTTTCATCCAACACTGTGGTTTGAGAACTCATTAGCAGGAGGGAATCCAATTCACTTCTTTCTACTTTAGCTATTTTTTCACCTTCCTGAGAAGTATCCTCCCTGCCTGTCTATAAACAACCCCAAGGGAAGTCCCTTAGTCCGGTGCCACATTTCTGAATTAAGATGTTATCACTTATATAATTAAAAAAAAACAATATTAAAATGTAATAGGTCCAAATACCCTAAAGTATAAGAAGACTTCACCTCAGATTCGTTACTGACAGATGTTTACTGTTAACTTTCTGTTAACTATGAAGCTGCTTAGGAAATTATCGAATTTCCCTTCTGTGTCTAGAGTGTACAAAGTGGGCACACATTGAGACCTAAGAGCTCAGAATCATGAAACAAATCTCAGATAAGTGCCTTTTTGCAATCTAAGGTAATGTTCTTATACTTTTGAACACATTTTGCATATTTCTCAAGACAGTTTTTCCTCTAGGCATTTAACTGACTCTCCATTTAGTTCCTTGAACCTGTTTGACACCTGCAAATATTCCTCTCTGTTGTGCAGAGAATCACATTGCAGACCCAGAGGCTGGACTCACAGCTTGATGTTTTAAAGGTATTGAACCCCTCAGCTTTTGACAGAACTATCCCAGAGGCTCTGTTTTCTCTCTGTATCACTGCTCCACAGGAGTTGTTCAGCACAGTATTTTCCCAGTGCTGCGATTTCATACTACATTAGGAATGCACTTTGCAGTAGGTGCCAAGTAGCAGGGAGTCCTAAATGCATATCCCCAGTCCAAACTCACCTCCTAAAATGTCCAAAAACTCTCCCAGGACACTTAGATGATGGCAGGAGAGTGCTGCACTCCTTTCTTCACCTCAGAACCCTAATGTGTAATAATCTGCATATTGCCATGCACAGTGTCTGTCAGTTAAAAAGAGAAGGGGTGGACTTTTTTAGTGCTGGCTATTTCAATATCACACCTACATCACTGCTAGATGAATGATTTTTCATTCATCAAAAAGCTGGGTTGCCAAACCAGAAGTGCACCCTTTCTTTTTGCCCCACTTGCTCCAGCAGAGGGATAAGCTCATCCTATCCCCTCGTCCCCACCAGACCCTGCTCCTGTTCCTCCAGGACCCTCCACAGTCTTGCACACCCCTCAGTGCAGTGGACTGGTAGTAACTGAACTCAGAAGAGACCAAACCACTCTCTCTTTTATGCAATTTTTTTTTTTTAGTATGGTTGTATTTATTGCAATTTCTCCAGTAAACTGTGATTCCATTCTATAATTCCTCTCAGTGTTTTTTTTCTTCTACTGTCAATAAGGAGAGGCTTGCTTCTTAATTTCCCTGCTGAGTTTTAAAACCAGCATAGTGTCTTAAAAGACTTGTCATTTCCTATATCTGACATGTAGCCACAAGCCACAGGAGCAACTTAAACAAGAAATAGACAGAGACTGAAGTAAAGAAATCAGATGGATTTTATTATTTTAGCCAAGAAAGAGTCCTCTGAATTTAAGGGCAAAATCTTACTAGACTTTTGAATTGCTGAGATCTTTCAGAAGCTACATATAAAGTCAAGTGTATTGAAATTAATTTAAAATGTGGATGTAAATGCAGGAGAAATTAATGTCTTATTAATTAGTACTATTGACACTAACTTGTAGGCATCCCTTTCTGCAAGAGAAATAAGTATATATAAACAAGAATTTTCCTTTCAATAACACTTGAAAAAAAAAAGAATTCAGTGAAAGATGACAATACTGGTGGAACACTCCTAGTAGGGGTTTTATATTCAAAAGCATTTCAAAGGAAAATTCTCTAAAGCACATAGCAGCCCTGAGACACAAAGAACTAAATTTTTTGAAATCTGCACATAGTATAAAGATTATCAGAAAACAAGCATGAAATGGAAGTTTTTTTCCCAACTCTAAATAAAGAATAGACCCTTCTGTAAACTTTTATGAAAAAAGAAAATTATAATTTTGTTGCAAGTACTTGTTAAAAATATCCATATTGGTGTTTTGATCTGGAAATCAGTGTTCTCTTTCTTTTCCTTGAAGAGATATCACTAATCAAAAGAGCATGCATACCCTATGACAGTGTTTTGTGGACCATTTATATATGTAAAAATGGAGCTGGGCACGGTAGTACATCTTATAATAATCTTAAAATTAATATTTTCAGCTAGATCTCATTAGAAAACACTTCTACAAATTGCAAATCTTTTATTTTCTGAGCATTTTTATTATCCTCTACTCTTGGTTCCCTGTGTGTTTTGAAACAAACATGGAGTTCAATCCAATGTAGGTACCATATTTTACCTGCATTCCTCTTGTGGTTCAAGATATACATATACCTCCTGAAATATTTATCTTTGTAAGGAGAGATAAGAGGAATGGATGGGGCTGAAATTATCCTTGCAGTACTTGAAAATCCCAGTGTTTCAGATGTTGTCACCTGAATCTTCATCTGTAAGTGATAATATCTGCTATTCTGCCCCAAAGAACCATTGGCCAGGGGTGGTGACACTCAGATTGGGGAATACTAGGATAGCTGATAAAAATCAGTGTAATTCAGGATGTAGTGGAGGACACTGAAGTTAGGTATCTCATTGATGGTTTTAGTGGCAAGTGTAGTGGGATGTGCTCCCAATGGAGTCTGGAAAGATGATCCTCATGATGGACTTAACTCTGTAGGCTATGGTTAGTGGTAGGGACAAGGAATTAAGGGAAGCTGGAGATAACATTAGTTAGGGCAATTCTTCGTATGATCTTCTACTGTAAACATGGGTGAGTCTTCACACCCTACTTGGGTACTGGTCTAGAGAAGCTCCTTAAAAACCAGCGACCTTGACCTGGAAAATCTCTTAGCTATAGCACTGACCTTGGAGAGCATGGTGTGTGGCAAAGAAAATGGATTTTCATGCATGTTCCCTGCTTTCATTAATAATGATTTTACTTCTGTTGGAAAGGTAAATTAGTTTTATCTTGCTGTCATGAAGTTCTTAAGTTATAAGCAACTGCATTTAATTACCAGCCCACCAAATTTTATTAATCACTTAATGTCAGTATTTGACCCTAAACTAGGAAACATAAGAGGGAAAGTTAATTTCGCTTTAATCTGGCTTTCCAAATCAAGAACAGTTTGCTTTAAAAGCTTCCAAAAAGAATGACTGAGTAATTTTGGTCTATTACACAATTTCTATATATAATACATTTTCTTGCTATGAAGTTCAAGGTCACCTGTTTCATGTAGAATCAGCTGGACCATACGTCGTATCTTACTAATGGCAATGTTATTTTTTCATTCAGAGATATTTTCTTATAGGCGTGACAAGCTCTCTGAAACAAAACAATGTTATCATATAGCTAAACAAATATAATTAAAAATTTGGTGATGCACTCTTGTGCATAAATACTGCCATTAGGATCACCTGCATCTCAGTTTGCATTCTTCAAGAAAACTCACAAAATGTGCTGACTAATTAAGAGGAGAAATAGCACTAGAAAATTTTATGACTACATTCAACAATTATATTTGACAAAAGAAAAAAAAAAGTTTGAAAACATGGAATTTATAACTCTAATATAGAAAATTCCTATCCACAAAATTCAGTAGACACCATCTGGAGGATTCATTGTTGTTGGATTTAAAGCAGTGGGTTTTCAGAGACCTTTTGACAGCTTGTGAAAGTGCTGAAAATTCAGCTTGGAGGGGTACACTGGGATCATGCACATAGTTGTTTATGTCTTTTTCCTTCAGCAATTTCATCCATAAACTTTACCTGCTGTTCAGTTATATAGGCACCAGGGGTTTTGAAAGACTATCTATATATAAATATTGGTGGGAGAATTGGACAGATATCTTAAAAGTAAGTTCTTGTTTTGAAAAGTTAAAGTAAAATGTTATGAAATGAAATCCAGTGAAAAATTGATGGTGAAAATGAATAACACTATTGGTACTTTATAAAATATACTTTATAAAAAGAAAATAAATAGTTTTCTTAAATATCATGGAAAGGACCTATTAGCTGGAAAAGAATTGGTTGAAACCTTCTAGTCACTAGAAATGTATTTCACATTTTATTAATTGGATTATGTTTATTTTGAGAGACAAAAACTGTTAAAAAGGTCACAAAACATGGAAAAGCCTATCAGATATTTCATTCAGGTAGGATTTAATTTTGAAAATCTGATAACCTTTCTTAGTTATTTATGCAACATAAAAACATAATGACTCCTATTCTTGCCAAGTTTCTCAAAACCATTTCTGATGGAGTAAACCATATGGTATATCTGAAAATAAAGTTTTCTAATGTAGATTTTACTCGGCTTGTAGAATAAGCTTTTTAACTGGAAAAAAATTAAAGTTATAATGACACTGTTCTGGTGATAACAATGAACATGGAGAATGAGATAGATGATAATTTCACTGGAGCTGTTTCTGACAACTGTAAATTTCTTTAGTTTCAGGTAGGCTTCCAAACCTCATTTATTGAGTCTCAAAATTATTAGTTGAACAGATATATTTAAAAGGAATTCAAAGCCTTTCAAGGTCCTAGGTCCAAAGAAAGTGGTCTGGTTATGATGAATAGAACTGAATTCTTCCACTTACAGGAGTGACTTTTAGGTAACCAAACCCTCCTGAGCTGCGCATTTGGATTTTGCTGTATGATTAACATTGGGATACAGATTACATTGGCTGGACCCAGGTGCTTGCTGTCCCTATTGAAGTCACGCTGTCAGCATTTCCTGATCTGCTATCAGCTCATTCCTTATGCTGATATAAGGCTCTGTGAGCTTCACCTTCAGTACTCTGCCCTGTCTCTCTTCCCTAGGCTACCTCCAGGGCTGGGTGGCCTGGGATAATGATGGTGTTGAGCCTCCCTAGATATAAAGCAATTCCTAGAGACAAAAACTGTCCCTTATGGCCTGTTTGCTGGCCAGTGCTGATCTTCAGGCTCTGTCTTTTAAAAAGTGCGGGGAGGTAAATAAGAATACAGGCCTCTCTTATAGCTGTGTGCAATAGCTAGGAAAGTGATAAGAACACAGACATGAATTTTCTGTCCACAGATAGCAATGAAAATCACATTTTCTCCTGAAAATAGCTAGCAAAGACATTGTTTCAGACACCCATTTCAGTCTAAACAATTCCTGCCACAAAAATAAATCAAAAGCAATTCTGCTCCTCTCATTCTGTCCAAAGATTGCCCTCAGTTTGCTATGGCTTGATGCTGCTAATCTCTGTAGAATAGGTAGAATACAACAATCCTTTTTCTGCTTATGCTAGCTTGCAATAGCACCACTTTCTGGGATGTTAACCATCCAATTTACATTTTGTTTCTCTTCCTATTAATAACAGCAATTTGCTGGGTCTCAGAAAAAGTACGTATTTTTGTAAGAACCACAGTGAGAGCAGCAGTGTGAATGTCAAACAGATGTAATAGATCTTTGTTTAAAACTCCCACTAGAAATCTTAGAGATCTTAAATTATTTGGGTTATTAATTTACTTAATGGGTTTGCTATTCCAATCTTGGGTCAACAAATATTTCTGTCTTGCAGGAAATCTCCGAGAAGGATAATTGTTTTAAAGCCTTGAATTTTAATTAATCTTAGCTTACATGCAAAACAAATGTCTATTTTATTGCATAAAAACCTGTATTTTGAATTGTTCCAATTTCAGAGTCTGAAACAGAGTTTTCTTCAAGGACTTTATCAAGGCACCTATTTGTGTATTTAGGGCATTTTTTTAACCTCTTTCACTGATACACCAACAATGATTTATATACTGTGATTCAGAGTATTTATAAATAATGGCATGAGATGGGAGACTTAAAAGGAGCAGGTGTTCAAGCTCTTAAAGCTGTTAGAATGGATATGCACATAGATCTTTCTTAGAAAAAGGGACTCTGGGAGTTATAAAGCTAGAGCTGCATAAGCTTGGGACTACCTGCTCTTCTATCAGGTTCAGCAAACAGAAATCTGCCAAACTTGTCAAGTGTGCTGTGAGTCAAAGGCAGTTAGAAAGTATTTTTTAATTGCCCACAAGGGTATTTAGGGGGGTTGAATACATTAGGAAAGTGAGTTTTATTATTATACCATAAAATGACACAAAAAGCACATGCTGTCTCTTCTTATACCAGTGTTATTTTCTTGCTGGCTTGTTCTCCTGGATACACACACACGAGATTATAAATATCATATTCAAACCATTGGAAAAGGTGGTATGGAAGGGAATATGCCTGAAAAGTATAAAAGCACATTGGAATGAACTTGGAAAATTGCAAAATTTAAATTTTTTTAGTACAGATTATTTTGTGCTGGCAGTGCATGTTTAGTTAGATATTTGAGTCAAAGGCTGAAGTGGTCGCCATTCCTTGGTTTACGCAGCAGGAGATGTGGCTGACAGCTCTGCTTTAGAAACCACCACCATCATGACAGAGCCTCAGGTCATCACCTATACAAGTGACACTATAATGACAAACTCTTGTGTTCCTGTAGGTGGGTAAAATAGATGGTTGACACTGAGTATTACAATACCTAATGCTCCAACACTGTACATTGCACTTTCTGGGGGGACAGTGAATTTAGGCATATACCTGATGCTATAGGTATTTTATTTTATGGAGTACAGAAGGTTAATTAAGTAATTTAAATAAGCAAGCAAACTTGTTTGAACATAACATTAGCATAGATAAAAGATTATTTCCTAAAACTTCCCAGATTTGGCAGTTGTTAACAAAATAACACTACCTTAGACATGGGTTTCTAAGCAATTTCATGAAACCTTGAACTTGGGAATCAAAATTAATCCTTCAAAGTAAAACTTCATTTAGAATTAAAGTTCTAGCAGTTGTTTGTTGTTTTACTGCTAGCTTATTCAGAAATTGCACCAGAGTAAAAAGAAATGAAAACATTAAACTCTTTTAGACATACCTCAGCAACAACTTTACATCACTTAAGTAGTAACACATAATGCTAAAGTCTTAGCATTTCTACATGGATTACAAAAATGCGTCTCAAAGAGCAATTGAATCTGCTCTGGAAGAGTTCTTTCTTCCAGAGAGTTAGTAAGAGGTTATTGAGAATTGTTTCTATAAAAAGCTGCCTGAAGTCCTAAGTCCTTTATCATAAGTCTATTGAGACCTGGAGCTATCATGGGCAAATAATGTAACTTTCAGGAAATACAGCACCAAAAGAAAGTGAATTAAAGACAAGGAGCTTGGGGACTCTGAAAAGGAAATGTATTTTTTTGTCTTAATGCATTGAGCTGATAAAAATAATTCACTTGGCATTCACTTGCTCTGCTTCAAGTCTGGAAAAAAAAATCCTTTTTTTGGCTGAAATATAAAAACCAGGGTACTCTATGCAAGTCAATGACAGTTTTGCCTCTTGCTTCCTTGTACCATCTTTCACCACAGATGATTTTGGAAGGTATAGGTGGAAGAATCACTACAAATTTTTGTTGTGGATCTGTAGGGAATAAAATGAAACACAGTTGTCTACTACAGATGCATATTGTTGATGTAATATGCCACCTGAAAAGCCAGCTCTTGACAGATGTACCTTGAATAAAACTTTTTCCAGGTGCCATGCCCATGATTTCTCTGATAATAATTCACTGTGTAACATAAATAAAAATATTGGTTAGAATAGTGGCATACAGTACTAACATATAAATAACTGTAAATTTGCCCTTTCCCTAATTTCCCTTCCTCATTAGTGCCGAAATATTTCTCATGTTGCTGTCATTGCCAGAAACTATGTCTTATAATACACCATCTCTCTCTCACCAGAAACTACAACTGAAGAAATCTTGCATGTTTATCCACTACTTTGAAATTTGTATATTTTTCTCTAGAGAAAAGGACTTTGTAAGGTTGTAAGAAAACAATCAATGATTCAACAAGAGGAGAATTACATGAATGTTCCATGAAACTTGAAATCTCCCTTTTATTTCATATGATTGGAAAAAGATCAAAAGCTGAGTTTTGTGTAACAATATACTGGGCTAAAACTGTTAAAGGTCACTGGAATTTTAAAATCGGAATTGATTTATTTATGACATGATCACACTTATAGAGCTGGTCTCTTTGTATCTGCATGCAAATATATGTGGTTGTAAGTGTAGTAAGTGTAGTTGTAAGAAATTCTATTTAAATTTTTCCTAAAAAAGCTTCATCTATTTATCTATATATGATATACTTGCACAAGGTTTTATAATGTCATGCCTTATTAATGATTTTGTAATACATTATTCCATAATGTATGAATGTAGAAAAGCAACCAGGACTTCCAGCAAATATCAAACCACAGATTTCATTCAAAATAGCAAATAGGTCACCAAAAAGTAAAAATTGGAGTATAGATTGAGCTTCAAGGTCAGGAGAATGTAAAATTTTCTTCAGGAAATTACCTGGTGGAGTCCTTGGTATACTTTGCAAAAATACCTGCTTTAGAAGAAAAAGGAACAACCTTCTTTTTGCTTAAAACAAATTATGGAAACATGGAAAACTCTTTCTTCACAAAACAAATTATCGTTAAGGCATCAGAGACTTTGAATTCCTTGTATACCTGTGAAAGCAACTAATTCTTAACCCCAGTGAAAGTAACAAGAGTTTTTTCAGGGCTGGTGTGGTCTTGGAAGGCCAGAATTTATTTCACTTAATTTGCAGCATTTTTTTGAAGCCACAGAAGGTATAACCTTGGAGTTTTTACTGTTATGCAAAAAGATAAAGTGTTAGCGACAGTAAAAGCAAAGTAACAACAGAACATTAAAAAAAGCAAGCCATTTAACTTTAAAGCATTTTGTAAAAATTGACATTAAAATCTATCAGTGATGTTATTTGTTAATTTTAGTTATAATTTTACCACTCTGATTTTCATTTTACAACACTTCATAATTTTTAACAAGGATAATGCATGTTCTTTTCTTGATATGGAAGGATATAGAAACACAACTTGCATTGTCAGTTACTCTTCTAAAATGGAAACACTGGAAATAATTTTGTAATACGCCACAGGTACATTTCTAAGGACTTTTTCCCTTTCTTTGAACCTAGTAAAACTTGGAGTCAATGAAGTCTTGTACCCTAGTGAGGGATGTTTTTTTCTGCTAATTGAAGTTCAAAATGCCTGAATACAAAACATCTGATATATCACAGCTTGAGCAAAAATTTACTCATCCTGCATCACTTTTTCTTAAGCCTCTTATTTGCCCTGCAAAGGAAGTGCCAGAAGAAGCAAGAATTAAGGGCACAAAAGCAACAGAAAACAGGAGGAAACAAATATAAACATTAATACAATATGAGAGAAAAAAGTATTCTGCAAAATATTCTTTTACCCTGTGGGCTCTTCTACCTTCCTTGATCCTAGCCAAAGAATAGTCAACATTTGTTCAACTACTTCCATATCAGCTACTGACACTTTTGTGTGTTGCTATAGAATATTGCAGCATGCATGTTGGTTTGTCTGTAGGGTAATTTTGCCAGCAGCAATTTTCATTTTGAAATATTTTGTACCTGCTTCTTCTTCAGTTGAATAGTATGTGGTTACACTGGGTTTTTCACGTACTAGTTTAGTCTCACAAGAACAATAAGTGAGCCCTTAGGCATTTTGAAAATATCCTCCCTGGAACCTACAGATGCTTCAAAAAAAAAAAAAATCCTTAGGATCACAAGCTTGACTCACACTCTGAATGTCTATGTTTCTAGTTGCTTCTGCATTTTCAAAAATCAAAATTTCAGCATAAAATGTCACCGTTATCTGCTAAAATAATTTAATGTAAAGAACTATAAGCTTCAGGAAGAAGAATTGTGAATAAGCAATGTGTTTTCTTGAACTTCTTTTGTTTATATTTATCATGTTTGAAACCCATTTTCCTGTGTCTCAAGCACATCTCATTACAACATGTCTTTAAAAAGAAAGGACTAGCCAGAAAAGAGTGTATTTATTGACATTGTATTTCAGGGTTTTTTTGCAACAAATGATGTACCAAATCTATATCAAGTAACTTTCATCCACATGTGAGTTTTCTATAAAGTGTCTTCTTTTCATACATGAACTCCAGGGACATATGACCCAATTTTATATATTTGAGAAAGAAGATCATGTCCTTCCTCCAAATTTACTGTCTCCCACTATAACAGAATTAGCCAAGAATTTTTCTCTAAAATTTAAACCAGCAGTTATGTAGTTATGTAGTTATCAGTTATGTAGTTAGAAAGGTCTTCTGAAATCAGGAAACTTTGTGTGAATTTATCCTCTGCTAAAATTGTTTCTCTAAATAAATAAATTCTGAAGTGCAATGATATATTAAAATTCCAATCTTATAAATGTTTTGACCAATAAGTATGATGAAAAAAGGAGGAGTCAAAACTTGACAGTTAAAAGAAAATTATTGGGCCATCATCTGAATAAGGTTTTCTTGCTCCCTGTTGTGATGACAGATTTAAGTGAAAACTACTGTATAGGTGGAAACCAAATTTTAAATATTGAAACAAATGTATAATCTTTCACAGAGTTTTCTTGGTGTTATTAAAAAAGTATATTTTTATATTTTTGGTTTTTACATCTCAACCATAAAGCCTTCTTATCTTTCTTATATATTGGATACTTCCTCCACAACAAAGAGAGTTTTTTTAACATAAAAATCTTGTTCTTTTTTTATAACAGAGAAACCAAAACCTTGTTTGGAGAAAATAATGATCTGCAGGACAGAGTAAATATTGATAGGGGTAGATATCATTTGATGAAAGTCTGAAGTTTGTTGATTAAGGATGAAGAAATGTTAGCCATATGCTATTTCCATATCTGTTACAGGATCAGGATGCTAACAAAATGCCAAAAGAATGAGTAAAACTAATATTAAACACAGTTTCTTCAAAGGATTAATGCGGAAAAGATTTTTTTCTAAGGTTTCAGGGTAGTCATGTAAGAATCTTAGACTAATTATGCTATGTGGTACAACATTTTGAAAGTGAGTTAAAAAAACCTTCAGCTAATAACTCTTAGAGGAATAGTAATCTAGAGTGAAGATTTAATGAGCAATTGTGTTGTTTTCACAAGAACACAGTTTTGACAGGATAACTTTGGTATGCCAAATGCCTTTTCACATTTATTGTTTGTAATACACTTTCCAAACCAAACAAAAGGCACTTCTGTTATAGGCCTACTTTTTCTAAAAATAGTTTCATTTGGATTAAAATGAGAGCACGTTCATACAAAAAAAAACTCCCTGTGCTCATGTTGTGGTGCTGAAATAAAGCTCCTTTTTTCACCCTGGAATACTGTCATCTAGTTTTATTTTCTGCAATAACATCAAATCTCTTTCATGTATCCTTCTTAGCCTAGAACAAGGCCAGGAAGCTTTCATGAAATCAGCCCACTTTGCCCTCTTGATGTTCATTCAGCACTAATGTGACTACAGCCATTAGCTCAAACTCTATGATTTATGTTCCCAATATACTGTATATTTTTAGAAAGTACTTCTGGGGAACCTTACTGGTTCTGAAGCTTATGCAAATCCTGTGGGCTAACAGAGCTTTAAAAATCATCTATGTGTATATGCCTATGTGTGAGTATGTAAAAATATTACTGAAAGTCACATATATTGTTCAATAAGTATTTAAGCTTTGTATTCAGAAGTCAGTAACAAGGCTCTTACATTTCTTAGTTACAAAAGTTTCTCATGTTCTGGGACTTTCAAGTTCTGTCATACAAGTGAGATTCAACCACTCAAGTGTTTTGACAGAGCTCATACACATTTAACTTCTTTACATTACAAACCAATAGTGAACAATTAAATCTTATTTCTTCTACTATTGCCCATGTGATAGGATACAGTCTGATAACTTTTAGATATCCAAGGTGATGCATCTTTCATGTTTCAGCATATCCATTTCCTTGACCTTGTATACACCTCTATTTGTGATGCTTTGGTGTGTATTCTTGTAGGGCTTGCTTGAGGAAAAAATACCTGTCTGGTTTCCATGTTGGGCCTCGCAATACTCTGTTTTGCCTCAGTTTCTGAAGTGGGAGCAGCTTTCTGGATTAAGTATCTTTCTTCATCTCACTACATTGTTTCTCTATGCCAAAAATTTAAACTTCCTTAGGTAATGTACTCTTACATCTTGGGGCTTATCCATAGAAATAAATACTTTTATTATATTAAAGGGACTCTTTGTACTTGTCAAGATGATGCCAAAGGCTCATTAGCCAAGAGCTTTAAAGAGAGGACTGAAGAGTAACTTCTAATATTGATGTCTTCTTTTCATTTTCTAATGTCTACAGAATTTCTATTTTTGAACACAATTGGAGATTTCCAAGTTCTTTTTTCCTTTGAAAGCTCAGGTAGAAATGAAATGAACTATGAGATAGACTCCAATAAAGTTTTGTCTATCCAGTAGCAAATTTTCCCCATTTGTAATACTGATTAGGGCTGATTTGCACATTCCCTGATTTTGCACTCTTATCGGATTACCAGCCTCTTTAGTTTTATATACTGCACCTATGTACATCATTAACCCTCCTGACATATTGGGCAGTAAGTTGTGAAAGATATATAACAAAGGGTAAGTGAGAAAATAAGAGTTCAATATTTCAGAATTTTATCTGAATATATTAAAAACATCATTCTTTGCACTGTAGAAAAAGCCTGTTTAAGTTTCAATTAATACTTATTACAATGCATCTAATTTTTTTAAATTTAATTTTCCTTGGTCAGTAATCTTGCTATTTATTATTGTAAAGTTTGAAGTTAAGAGGCCTTGATCTACAAAATTCTAAGTTAAATATCATCATTAAACAGGAACAAAAAGAATACAAATGTTATTAAATAAGGTCACTGATTCAACATGCATTTGTTTCAAGGCTTAACTATAATATGTGTTTAGATGTCATTCTGCCACCTCTTCATTAGCTTTTAAATGGATTTTTCATAATGGGTGCTAAGATTCAGGAGGAAATATTGTACCTCAGCATTCAATGACTCATGTTTAAGTGTTCAAACACATCATGGCATAATATCAGATGCCATACCAAACATCTAACATCAAAGCTACCTTATAACCACAAAGGGGTGAAGAGTATGTTATGACCTGCCCCAGAGGGCGAGGGTAACTCAGTTTTTTGTTAATAGATCCATTGGGACAGGTTAGAGTGAAATGAACTTGAATGATTGCTGTTTTGGTTATTATTATATATAGTAATATAGCAATATAAAGGCATAAAGAATAAAAATGAAGGAAATGTATAAAGACAAGAAAGAACAGCAAAGGATAAGAGTAGAAAGATATCACTATCTGTGAATCTTGTAGCAAGATTTGCTTGTTACAATTCAGATATCCATTGGTCAAAGTGGTGGTCATAGTCTTGACTGCTTGGGAGTAGTGAAAACTCGGAAAAAGCAAAGTTCAGTTGGTTAATATGCACTTAAGTTTACATAGGAACAACCAGGTAACTTCCCTGAGGTGAAGGTTTACACTGTCTGTTGCAGCACTGTGGATCAAGCACAGTCCACCTGTGGAAGACCCCAAAAATCAGTGTGGGAACCCTTCAGGTGTCTTTGATGTTTTATGACATGTTTTAATGATGTGACAGCTGCTTCTCACATCAGCATAGTTGAACCAGTTATGTCCCCTCAGAAATTAATAATATCCTCAGTCCTGTGTGTGGATGTCTCAATATCTGCCCAGAGGGGAGTTTTTACAACTGAGCCAGCTGTGCAAGGGAGTGCTGTCATGATAAAAATCACTGTCTTTTCAAGACACACCTATCAGGTTCAAAACCCAGCTTGTAGTCTCTGGAGGTGGGCATTCACTCCCTCTGCCATATGCAGATCAGGCATTTTGCCATCACATACCCAAAACCTTTCCTCCTCCCCTCTGACCAGGTTTAAACCTGCCCCCAGCCAAACTTGCTGCTGTCTCTGTAAATGGCCAATTGTTTTGTGTAATTTACAATCAACATGTCAGTCCTCCACAGAGTGTTAAAGAAACTTCCCTGTCTGCTCATCCAGAAGCTGCTCTGGTACACCCACACTACCTGAGCTGGGACAGGGAGTAAATTATATAAATAAATCAAGAAATGTCAGTTTTTTCAAGAATTATAAAACTGAAGTTTGGTTGCAGGGGATCAGTACTGATATTACTCATGATGCGGTATGTTTTAGTTAAAGTTTTCATTAATGGTCTTGTACAAAAATAGGAGTATTTCTTTCTCTGATGTTTTAAGGTATCATTATTATAGAGAAAAAGAGATGCATACAGTAAGAATAGGGTGCTTTGAAAGCTATAAAGTTGTCTCATATAACGATTTTTTTGTGGAAGGATATGTATTTACTAACAGCAATATTATTTTGCTACAAATTTTAAGATCAGAAGTTAAAATTATAGAAGAATTATAAATAATATTAAAATAAATAAACAAATATAATAATATATAAAATTAAAAATAAACTCTTATATTAAAATATATCTGTGGATAGCAGCTGATACTACATTAAGAGGACAGGTCTGCATTCCAAAATGGAAAAGAAGAAAAACAAAGGGTGATTGACACAAAGAAGAAAAAAAAGGCTATAAACAAGTACTAAAGGCTATAAACAGCAAGTCACAAATAAGCTTCTAATCATCAGATCAGTGAGGGTTTAGAACAGCTTTCCAGTAGTGCTTGTGCAAGTAAGAGTTTATTAACATTTAGATGGTCCTGATGCTGTTTATGATAAAAGGTTTATGACTGACTGTGATTAAATTCTTCTAGCCTATACTTTTTTCCCATCTTTTGGAATCTGGAATCTAGTGGCAAAAAATATACTCTTTTAAAGAGGTCACCTTCTCAAAACAGTTTGTTTTATTTCCACAGGCACTAAAATACTTATTTGGAAGGTAAGATCAGGGTAAATAAAAAGGGCTTTGCCAAATTAAGTGCAACAGAGTTAACATTCAAAAGGGTATGGCCTATATACTCATCCTGGATTGCAGTTTCTGGGTGGGTAGGGTGTTGGTGTCCAGCTGAAAAGAGAGGAAAACGGTTTCTTAATGATGAATTCAGAAATCTCAAATTGACTTAATTTGGATTATATTTTAGTTCCATGGGCTTTCCAAGGTTTCATTATCCAAGAGTTTCAGTGTAAACTTCTAAGGGAATTAAACATTTGTATAGCAAATTCCCTTATTGTGCCTTTCCAGTCCTTTACTGTTGCACTATGACATGAAATAACTCACACATGTATGTGGGATGCAGAAGAGGGGAAAAGAGCAAAAAGAGGAAGTTTATTTTCTGATTCCACAATATATAGAATTCAAAAAGTGACAGTGGATTGGAGGGTGAAATTTCCACCTCCAACCACACTGGTCAAACCAACAGCCCATCAATTCTCTCCTCCCACAAAGAAGAATGCAAAACAATCATTATTTACATGAACAGTGTAAGAAAACTCCAGTAAAAATATGTAAATATCAGAAGGCATAGAAAATTTTTAGAAGAACTTTGAAACTTAAAGGAAAAGGCCAACACTTTACCAGTGTCAAATTTCAAATATCATTAAAAAGATCAGATTATTTTCCTGAACCATTATGATATCACAATTCATACACAAGTGACATTTTTAAATTTATTAATTTCCTGATGCCAATTACATCTTTGAAAGGGACCAGCTCCTTTATGGTTTGTGGTTTTATGCATGTGAGTCCCTTCTTTGTTTAACTCAAGTTGCTATAGATTTACTTCAGTGGAGGAAACAAATAACATACTAGCTTTTTGTGCTCAGAATTAGAGTGCTGTTTAAGAAGATAAAAAATAGAATATATGGATTTTTTTTCCTGACTCCAGGATCCATCTACAATTCTAATATGAGCTCTGCTTTCTCTTGGCCAAAAATTCTTTTCTTATGTGTGAATCAAATTGAGATGCTGTTTTGCTCTGAGTTACAATTAATTCTGTCTAATGTCAACATCTTCTGTTCACAATTACACTCATATAAAATGAGTAAAAATTCACTTAAATTTATGTTGTTCTTTGCTGCCTTGCTCAAAGTAATGAGAAGTGACTAAGTTTTGACTGTCTGTTGTAGTTTTGTAGTTTGTTTAGGTCAAAAATTATTAAACACAGTAAAAAAAATGATACTGAGGCTACCAAGTCTGATAAAATTTTCACTAAGAATATAGTTGACTTTGGGTTTTCAGCCACCCTCATTTAACTGTTTAGTACTATTTGTGATGACTAGGGTATTTCACCTGGAATCTAACCAGTGGTTAAGAATTCCAAAGATTTGATGTCATGTGTTGCAGTTCCTCATGAATGTCTTAAGTTTCCTTATTATCTTTTTATCCATTTGTGTGAAATAGCATCAAGCCATGTATTTGTATAAGATGATATTCTAGATTAAGAAAGAAAAAATGACAAAGGAAAATATGTTGTGGGCTGAATACAGTAGTGGAGCAAAAATAAGCTGCAGCTCAGAGAGCATTTAATATTTTTATTAAAAGTGTGTGTGGTGGGAAATAGCTACAGGAAGACATGAAGAAGATTTAAAATGGTCACTTAAGATACATAAATGGAGATGGACTGCAAACAGTATGGGTAACAGCACTGAACAGAAGTTCTTTTTAGTAACTTTCATTGCTAATATATTCTTTATTCAAGCAATAGAATGTATCTTGAACTCAAGTCTGCTTGCCACTGCACACAGTAACTAACTCTGCTTAAGTAATTTGGGATTCTACTAGCATAAAACCGATGTAAAAATTTAATACAGACTATTACATCCTCTGGCTGTAAACCAAATAGGCATTTGGATTTTCTTGTGGGAATTCCAGTAAGACTATTATTAAAAACAAACAAAATCCCAGAACCAACCCCCCCAAAAAAAACCTCCAAACCCACCCCCACACATAATGAACTATGTAGATTAATCAAAACCCTGTAGCATCTTATCATTCTCTCTCTATTCTGTCTAGTTTTAGATATAAAAATTCAATAATAAATTAATTTATTTCTGTTTAGTCAGTTGAATGTATTCTTGCATTCCTGAATTAATACTCCTGTAGTCAAGCTTCTCAAAGACTTAAGAATTTAGGTAGCTTACACATAAAAGAGAATATATAAAATAACTTGCAAAGATAAAAGTAGAAATAAATAATCAGATTCAGTCTTAAATGTACTTAATATGGAAAAGTCTGGCACTGTTATATGTCTACAATCCACAGATGTTTTATAGGAAACTGCCAGGAATTTTATTTTTCATTTCTATTGGTTTTAGAACTTTCCAGTAAGTTTATTTAAGTTTACAGTAGGATTTTATGGTATGTAAAAATGAATTTGTTAGTCATTTATTGTATTGAAGCAGCACTGTGCTATGCACTGCCAAAACACAGTGGGGTACAAACCTTACATCTAAACACCTTTTGAGCTATGCAGGTAAGAAAAGGCAAAGTGTGAGAAGACAAACAGCACTGAAAATGTAAATCATTTGCATGCAGCAAGAACTGTGGCAGAGGCTTTGAAAAAATCCAAATGTTCCTGAGCATCCCTGAGATTGTGGTACTAGCTCTGTCTCTCTCTTCTGCTCATTCCTCTTAGCAGATCAGCTGTGCAATTTTCAACAGATCTGTGGGCACCTTCCAACAGCCATGGCTGCTGATAGTGGTTCTCAGCTCTTCCATGCTTCTTCAAACTTTTTTTCCTTGAATGTATTGTTTCTTCCCCTCATGTTTCTTTTTGGTTCAGTCATTTCCATGCTGGGATAAACTTTGTAAATCTTTTAAGAACAAAATTAAGGACAAAAGATACCTGGTCTCTTGACTGATCCTTAAGTGTCCTGCTTGATAAGGCAGTGCTTTAATGTAGCCTCCACTCTTCAGATTTTTTCGTAGGAAACAGCTATTTGCAAATCAATGTTGTAAACTCATACTCACATAGGAAGCCAGTCTCTCTCCGCCAGTGTTTGCTGGCTCAAGTGCATTGAGACAGATTTGCTTCACGAGCACATAGATTGGATGTCTTGCAGTATGCAATTGTATTTGTGCTTGGCAATCTCAGGAAGATGGTGGCATCTGACTCTCTTTGGGATTTTTTTGGAGCTGGATCTAATCTTGTTTAATTGAGTCTTTCAATTGTGTTTCGTTTATAATTTTTAAATTAATTTCCATGCCAATGTTTTTTTCTCCATATCACAAGTCTTTTAGAGCACAACTACCACTATCTTTGCTTTTTCATTTTTCATCTTACATGGCTTTAATCTATAGACATCCCTCTAATATCTGAAGCATGGGTGTCAAGAGGATCAATACCTTGTGAAGGCTGACTTAGAACAGAGACTAGATATAGAATATGGTAAAGAATAAGGAAAGAATAAGGTAGGTATTTATTAACAGATCCACCTTAGGCAGCACAACCTAAAATGGATGACAGGTCACAGAGTCTCACACTTTTATAAGTTTTAGGCCATTAGCATATTGGAGCTAATTGTCCAATTACAGCTTTAGCCATGAAGTCCCATCCTTCTTGTTTTCTCTCTTCGGTCCACCGTTGTTTATATTCTTGGGCCTGAGACCTGGATCAGCTGTCCTTGGATCTCTAGCTAGAGAAGGAATTGTTTTGTCTACCTGCTCTGTGAAGAGAGCTAATATATCCCCTATAATATATCCCCTCCCTATCCCCTAATACGAAGCCTAGACTTACACATTAAAACAGAATAGAATCTGAAAAATATAAAAGCTAAAACCTGAGGCATCAGGACTTCAGGTTCTTCTCAGTGGTGCCTGGCAATAGGAGGTAATGAGCAGAAACTGATGCACTGAACATGAGGAAGAACTTTACTGCGCAGGTGACCAAGCACTGGAACAGGTTGAGAGGCTGTGGAGTCTCCCTCCCTGGAGATATTCAAGAACTGTCTTGACACAATGCTGTGTTCTGGGATGACCAGAATCATTAGGCAGGGAAGTTGGACCAGATAACCCACTGGTCCCTTCCAACCTGACCTATTCTGTGATTCTGTGAAACTCTTGCATGTCAATAGTACTCTTCAGAAAGGTTAAATGAAGGTCATATAGCTGTGTCACATGAAACTGGGCTGTGTGTTACACCCAGGTTTGCCTAGCAAATCTAAGGATACCATAACCTTTATTTTCAGTGATTGTAGGCAAGATTCATTCCATCTACGTTTAGCCAAATAAATTCAAAGATCAATTACGTGGAGTGTGATGTTCCATCCTTAAGGAGAAGGAAGTACCTAAAATTCCTAAATGCTTGTGGCTGAAAGGAAGGACAAAAGTCAGAGGGTCCAAAAACAATCAGAAAGTTTTTTTAGTAAATTGGACACTTGGCATGGAAATTGCTATGTTTGTCCCTGCCACATAAACACGCAGTAGTGGGTTTTGAATAAAAGAGTAGGGTGAAAGGGAAGACAGAAAGGAAAAGATAAACTAAAGAGAGAGAGAGAAAAAGAGAAAGAAATTGAGAAAATGAGAGAGAAGAAGAGACCACAAGTCTTGGTTCCAGCGTTGATTCAGCTGAGGGGATATCAGTCTTGGCTTCAGTGTCAGTCCAGATGATTGGATGTCAATCCTGACTTCAGTGTGGATCCAGCTGCATCGGTCCCTCTGATGGGATGTCCAGGGTCCTGGGGTCACCACCCGGGTTTAGTGGGGTACTTTTCATGAGTAGGTTTCTCTGCCTTGAAGACAAGTTTTCTTGCTTTCTATGCAAACCTTTTATCATGTGAAGTTCATTCTTTCGGACTGTTCTAGGAAATGAGTAAGAAGGCTTTGGGATTCTTGGGTGGTCTTGATATCTCCTTACATTCTGTTCCACCTTCTTGGCCTTATTCCTACACTTCTACTGCCATTTTTTGTTGTCTCTCTATGGACTAGAGGAAGGATGGTTATCCCAGAATAGTGCTGCCCTGTCTCTGCATGATCCGTCTTCTCCAGCCATACCTTGTTCTTTCTCACATCATGTTAATATTAACAGTCTTTTCTTATTGCTAACAATTCTTGTCTGTTATTAGTAGTCTCTGGTTGATTCCACCATCCTCTGGCCATGGGTGTTTGAGACATACAAATTAGCCTCTCATCTTCTGGGATTCAACATGGAGTGAGACGGGCATCCTCCTGAAAGTAATTCATCCTGACGAAAAAATGGTTTTCCAAGCAAGGTGGAAGAGTCACACCCAGAGCTTCTGTTATCACTTCTTTGATTTTGAAAGGAGTCTAAGTTACTGGTTTTGGCCAAAAATTTATCTGCTTTGGAGTTGGGGGAAGGGTGTTAGAGCTGACTATCACTATGTGATCAAAAAGATTTTGTTGTTGTTGTTATAAAGAAATGAAAATTCAGCAAACTGAAAACAGCTGCATTACTACTTCTGATAATTTGAAAAGGAACGATTTATAACACATCTTTAATGAAATAAACCAAGAAACCAGCTTTCAATTTATTCTGAATACATTTTTCCCTTCTTTTTCTCATATCTAGAGGTCTACTTTTTAAAAAGGCTTTTCAAAAAAAATTACATCAAATATCTTAATCTATGCTCATTTATATGATGTTTAGGAAAGCACAGGCCAATAATTTATCTGAATGTAAAATTGGACAACAACAAGAGGATGATAAGTGAAGAATTATATCAAGAGATTGAAAAGTATTTGGATGCCATCTCATTTACTCCAAAATTTAATTGAATAAAAAAAAAAAACAAACAACAAAAAAACAAACCTCTAAAAAAGAACATGAAGTTGATCAATAGAGTTTATTTTAAATCACAGATTAATTATTTGAACTGGATTAGAATGACTCCTTTGAAAGTAGATAACATTCACCTCTCAAAATTGGATTTATTTGTAGGTGATGACTAATTAAAAGTAAATAATGTCTCTTTGCACTGCAGGCCAAAAAAAACCCCACTTCTATAATGCATATTGAAAGCCAAAGTACTCCTGACAACAGCACAGAATTAAAGCACTGTGTGATAGTGCTGTAAAATGCCCTGTCCTGTAGAGAGCTGAGTTCATGATCAAACAGGAATTTTGCTTTGTAGACTGATGGAGGCTGGGAGACTGTTGAGATGTAATGAAAAGATTTGCCTATGGGAGGCTTCTGTTCGTGTGCAGATGTCTATCACCCTCTGTGAGATAATTCACAGTGACATGAAGCAGTAACTTCATATCATAGTGGCTTTCTGCTACTTGGTGAGCACTGGTGGAGGAATATTGTAAAAGAGGTATCACTTCACTATGTAAGGGGATGCAAAAAAGGTTTCTCTTAAGAAGGGGCATAATTGCATATAACTGTAATCTAAAGAAAAAATAATACAAGAAAAGCAACTAGACATGGAAAAAGAAATCCCCTTTTAGCAGGTACTCTCATACACATATCTCATAGTTCTAATATGAGTAAATCAGTTATATTTTTCAACATGGCAATCTATAAATAATGTTTCCATAGAAAAAATACTGAAGTTTTACTCAAAGGAAAGAAGAAGCTGCAAGTCCTGTAGTGTGGTATAGCAAGCTATTCTAAGTATCTATTTGATATTACTCCTTAAGGATGGTAACTAGATTGGAACAATTAAATTTTCATCCAATCAAATTGCCTAACTCTGCATCACATCCCAAAAATGCTGGTAGTGTGAGCTACATATGTATTACGAGGATTTGCACTATAGGTAGGATTAACAGAAGACTAATATACCATTAAAGAGCTGGTCTAACATACTTTTCAATGCCTTTGAGACTGGTGAAATGTGTTACTATGAAATCCTACTGACTGTGGTCAGTCAAAAGGAGACAGATTAAGAGATTCTTATTAATTTAGATCACTAAAGTTATATTCCTGGCCAAAACATGCTAATAGCCATTGTGAAGGTTTTATGGGAATTATACAGACCTTGTACAGAAGAAAGCTGTATTGATAAGGGGCTTCCCATTTTCCTGTCTAGCACTTTTCCTCTCCTTAAGCATGAAGATGCTCCAACCATCCCTGAATAGACAATGAGTTTAGAAAAGGCAGGGATGAATGTCAGTTCCCCAACACCTGGCTGACACACTGGAAAACAATATACAATGTACAATACACAATAGATAACACAACCCAGTTTATTTCCTTGTTCTAGGATGCTTTATTTATCTGTTTTAGACAAGTCAAATGTTGGCTGGGGTATCTTAGCTCACTTTTCCCATTGCGTTCTCCCCTTATTCCCCATTCTCTTCTTGTGTCTTCACTTCTAGTACAGCAGAATCAGCCCCATCCTTTCCAAGGCAAATGTACTGTGTCCAAATGGGTTACAAAGGCATAACCTTTTCTTCTGACCTTACCTACTGTTTTCAATTCATTCTCTAAAATGACTTAGCTTTAAAAAAAACAACTGGCCTACTCATCAAATGGTTGCTCTGCATATTTTCAGTTAGCACCTCAATTATACCTCAAGAAAGAGCCATCCAGAAATTCCATGCTTTTGCACTTTCTGTACATAAGCCGTTTTGTCAGCCATCTTGCTCCCAGCCCTTTTTTCTTTTCTTTCCACATCTCAATTGTATATGTGTCATTGTCCAGCAGTCAGACCAGGCTGGGAATTGTGGGCTTCCAGGGAAAAGGAACAGCTTTGGACCAAGCTTCCTGAAGGGAAGGAAAGTCTCAAAGCATATTATGGTTCAAAAAAAGAACACTTTCATCCAGTGAACACTAGCTCAATTATGTATTTTTCAGATTTTTGAAATGCTGTAAAATTACTTCAGAGGTTTTGCCTTCACCAACCTCATGTCTGTATGGCAAGTGGTATGAAAAAATCTTTCTAAAACATTTATCTGAGAAATCAGTTAAGGTTTGAATAGAAGTATTTCTAACCCCAGTTAGCTCGCCTGATTTGCTGGCTGTGACCCACCCACTACTACTAATGATAACACCTTCTTCCAAAAGGGTGAAAAATATTCAGTCTTTGTAGGTTTTTCCCCATCTACTTCCAGAGTTCACTCTGTTATGGGAAATTTAGGTATCCCTTTGCAGAGCTTAAGTGTTTCTGCAGACCTTTCCCAACTTTTACATTATGCCCTCATTTTTAAAGCAGCTGAACTGGAAGGTGATACAGGAGGCTCCAATTTAGCTCTTTAAATATAAATTAAATTTTATAACACCCTAGTTGCCTGAGGTTACTGTGCACAACAGCTAAGAAGGATCTTGGGCTTTGGATGATTTTTCTTTAAATGGTCCCTGTCTATTACAGTATAAAATGTTTAGACATGATGGAAAGTGTATTTTTTGTATCTCATCTATGTATTTCCCTGCTCATTTCCATAACACTCACAAGAAATACATCCTGACATTCACATTATGTGGCAGGGAAATTTCATTTCTCCTGTGTTTCTTAGATGAACTGAACTCCCTTTCTAGCTTTTATTTCATACCTATGGTTTAAATGTTATATTTTCTATCACAAGAATCGCTATGGGCATGAATCTGCAAAAGTCATTTAGAAACTTTGATTTTGGCAAGCATTCACTTAGGTTCAGGAGACCAGACTTCAGTTCCCAGTTCTGTTGCTGTTTCTTGGATAAACGTGTTCATCTCTTTCTGCGCTCTAATTCCACATTTGTGAAATGAAGATGGTCACTCTAAACCACAACTGCAGAGGAGGCTGAGACAACAGAAGGTAAATATGTTCATTAAGATTAACATATCTTAATATTTGATTAGATATAGCTTTGGCCTAGATAAGCTACTTCAAGCTTAAGATGTTACCCTTCATAAGAGGGCGGGCATCAGATTTTTCTGTTTTGTCTGTGTTCAAAGACCCCACTGGGCACAAAGAATGGTTGGATGTGCACTGTGAACCAATAAAAACAAAACCAAAACCTATGAAGCCTCTGTCACAAATGAGTGTTTTCTACTGATTAAAGAATCATCAAAGCTTTTGTCTAAAAACAGGTTTTGGTATGAAGTTAGTGGGAATTTGTGACCTTAACAAAGCTATCCTTCTCTGCCAGCGTGTTCTTAATCAATTCATCCCCTAGTCTGAGATGATATTGGGCATGGCCCAGCAACTTTGCATAGCGCCATTTGCAAACTTTCTAAAGATGCTTTGAATTTTACTAAAAATGCCATTGATGAATAATTGATATAATATTCATTCCAATATGGACCCTTGAAGAAACCTGATACTGGTTTCTATTTGAACACTGAGAAACTGACTGAAACTCTTCAAATGTGGTCATTCTAACCAACTCCTTATCCATCTAACAGTCCATCCAATCCATGTCTTCCCTACTTAGAGGTAAAAATGTGGGGATCCATATCAGAGATCTTGCAGAAGATTAGGTAGATGCTAATCAAACCTCTTCACTTATTCACTGATGCAGTTACTCCCTCCTGAAAGGCCACTGTTAGATAAGTCAGGTGGAATTTGACCTTGGTGAAGCCATGCTGGTTTTCTCTACTCCCTTGTCCCTGTGTTCTGTGCTCTTTATCATAATTTCCAGGATAATTTGTTCCATAATCTTGCCAGGCACCGAGATGAAGCTGGTAGTTCCCAGGGTTTTTCTTATTACCTTTTTTGATAGTGGTTGTAATATTCTCTTTTCTCTTAGTCACCAAGGACTTCACCTGACTTCTATGACTTTTCAAATGTGATAGAGCAGCTTAATGAGTTCATCTATCAATTTTCCTGAGACCCTGGAATTCATCTTGTCAAGTCCCATGGACTTGTGTGTGTTCAGGTTTCTCAGGTTATCTTGAAAGTGTTCTTCTTCTGTTACCAGAGATTTAAAGACATGGGAAGATTGATTGCCAGTAACATCTGAGGCAAAAAAAAATTTGAATACTTACATTGTTGTATAACTGATAGAACAGATTTCACTGAATCCTGTGTCACATAAAGCAGTAGAAATCTGAATTAGAAGCAAGTTGACTTCTTAGTGCATGAAGTACACAACAATATGAAAGAAAACAAATGAGAGTGTTTTTTGAGAAGTATATTTCAAAATATACATGAGCCAAGTGCTACAATATTTCTGAAGTACAGAAAAAGAATTTCCTCATCCCCTGAATGAGAAGTCAATTTCTTGAGATTTTAAATGTTTAATAAATAATTTTTTAAAAATAACCCTCTTGATTTCAACATTAACAGAATAAAATTATGATTATAATATGTTAATAAAAGTCTCAGTTAAATCCAGCTCTTTCCAGTTTCTATATAGTAAAGGTGCAACCATCCTGTTGTCAGAGATCTGGGTTTTCACGTAAGGATGCTCAGTGTTCTGAGAATTAATTGATTTCTCCTGTCTGCTAGTTTAACTCCAGGTGACAACCAAGTCCCAGGTGAGCAGCTGCTCACTTACTCCCTCACCAGTGAAATGGGAGAGAGAATCAGAAGAGTAAAAATGAGAAAACTTGGGGGTTGAGATAAAGATCCCTTTTTATGGGGAAAGCAAAAGATGCACATGCAAGCAAAGTAAAACAAGGAATTCATTCACCACTTCCCACAGACAGGAAAGTTTTCTGCCATCCCTAGGAACTCAGGGGTCCATTATGCATAACAAAGTCACATGCCATCACTCTAAACATCTTCCTCACTCCTTCCCTATCTTTTATTTGCTGAAGACAGAACCATATGATATAGAACATTCCTTAAGTCAGTTGGAGTGTGCTGTGTTCACTCCCAACTGCTTGTGAACACACAGCTTAGTGTCTGCTAGGGTAGTGTCAGAGGCAGAAAAGGCCTCAAGTCTCTATAAGAACTGCTGAGCTGTAACAAGAAAATTCCTGTGTTACCAGCTCTATTTCCAGAACGTGCCCAAAGCATGACCCCATACCAACTACTTTGAAGAAAAACTATGTCTACCCCTACCAAATCCAGGACATCTTGAAAATCTGTGTTTACTGGATTTAAAATGCAAATAGGACCCTGCAAATAACCAAACTTCAGTTAAAATAACACTCTGTAAACCACAAAACAAAAACTAATAGCTTTGAGACATCTAAACATCTTTACTTCTCTCAGCAGAGGGCTGATTTGGGAAAATATGTCTATTCAAGCTTGTCACTGGTCACCATAGCATTGCTTCTCATGACCACAGATTGTGTATATCCTCAGCTATTTATCATTCTCCTCTAGATACACAAAAGACTGCAAATGGTCCTTACCTGAAATAAATAAATCTTTCTTCTTCGCCCTGGCATATTCTGCAGTGCAGTTATATAGCACTTCAACCAAATATAGGAAATGCAAGCAGCCTTGGTATTATGTAAGTCAGAAAAAAAAAAGAAAAAAAGAAAAGGCCAAACCAAAGCAATAATATTAAGCTCCCTCATTTGGATAGGAGAGACAAAAGGGAGATAATAGTCTGTCTAAGGGAGAGGCTTGGATTGCTTTTTATTTTGAAGTAATAATTGTCCTACAACCATACATATAGCTTGGAAGGGTTGAATGCCTAGTATCTATTTTTTTGTGAATTTCTGACCCACTGAAATAAGCAGTCTTTTATTCAAGACCCAAACTTCTGTTTTGATGAGATCCTAAAATGCTTTCACTTTAGGTTTTTCCTCTCACCAGCTTTGTCTGAATTTCCTGGCAACTTTGTGTAAGAGAGTTTCTCGACTTGGATAAGATACATCGGTATTATTTGGCAGAGGGTCAGCACCCAACCCTTAACATAAAGAAGACATTGAGACCAGCTATAGAGGACAGGCATCTGGCCTACAGGTACCAGCTCTGCTAATGGATGTCTGAGGGACAATCTGCTAGAAATAGATTCCATATACACTCTTAGTGTATTTTACCAGAAGTTTTCAGATTCAAGCCTTCAACATTGTTACCTTCTACATTATAAAAATATTTCTACTGAAGCCAATGAAACTAGAAAAAAGCGTCAAGAAAATAACAAAATTAAGTATCAAATTGTACTGAGGGGAAAGTGTTGTCAAGGAATTTATTTGAAAAAGAAATTTCATTATAACTGTACCTTTGGCTATCAGGACAGTGATCTATCACGATCACTTTAGTAGTGCAAATGCATATAGGACACTCATGATAAAAGAAATGGAATTGAAAGAGAGAAAAAATTATTGCTTGCAACTACAAGTTCTACATGACCTTGAAAATGGAAGATCACAAAGAATTCAAATATATGATGCAACATAGAAAAGATTTAAAATACTCTTAAAAGAAACAGCTGTAGCAAGATGAGAAGAAAACAGATAATTGACACCAGATGTCCCTCTCAGACAGTGATGAAAGAGTAATTACAGAGGGAAAGATAGCATCCTGCAGAGAGCAGATGAGCTTTACCAGCAGCTCTACAAGAATGCATAGAGACAAACATGACAAGTTTCACCATCTCCTATGACATAAAGAGACAAGAAGAAAAAATCCTATGCCCTCAAAAGGAAGATAGAGAAAGTCGTGAAACCTTTAAGAAGAAAAATACCTGGAACAGATGGCATCACTAGTAATATCATAAAAGTTGGAGGGAAACCAGTAACCCAGCCAGAAAAGCTAATCAACTTGAACTATAGTGAATGAAGTGTCAAAGGACTGGAATTATATTATAATCACTCTTCTGCATTGTAAAAATGCCAAAGGTGCTAAGACACATGCAGCCTTCTTATAAGCTTCCAGCCATTTCAGAGCAATTGACTTTTGTAACAGCTACAGTTCAACTACCCTAAAATAGATAAAAATACTTAATAAAGCATGTTTCTTATTCATCTAGTAAACTACTAAATACACATAATTTCATGAGATAAAGACTTTCTGTCAGATTGTCTACACAACTAAATAATGATATAGCAATGTATGAAAAATAGATTCCTCCAAATCAAACTCTAACAAAATAACTCAGTGCTCTATACACATTCCCTAGGGAGAGGATGAGAGGGATCATGAACTATATGTGACAGATGTTATCAGAGTGCTTAAAACTCTACTGGAAAGCGATTGCATTATAGTGATGAGGGTGACTTGACAATCTACAGGGAGGAGACAATTATGAGCAAAAACTAACTTCTGAATGTATCTACGTATCCCTTCTGCAAAAAATTTAATATTGATAAGAATGTTTTCAATATATAACAGACAAAAATTTTGCAAAATTTAAACCTAGTAGTTTTTAAATAATTTTTGAAGTTACTTTAGACAAAATGTTCAGAACCAATCTGATTAGATTTGTTCAGTATCTGAGCTTATACAAAGATGCTCAATTTTTAGACACTTAACAACATGCGTCTTTAATAAACTCATCTGTATTTCATAAGTTCTGAATAATACTGCTACACTATTATTATCTTATATTACTTTTTGGATACTGAAGAAAATAGCTTTTAATTAACCTTTTACTTAATGATTTTTTTCTTTGATTCTAATTTGCTAATGCTTTGTTAGTCCAAAAACCCAACAAATTGTTTTGTTGTTCTAAAAACCAGAATTAATTTTGAATAATATGTTCATGATACATATGCTGTTCTATTGTCTTGAAACTTTTTAGCTATTTTTTTTCTAATCAGCTAATGTATGTTGGAATACAAAAAGGTGAAGGCATGCTAGACCTTTTTTCTTACATGGTCAAAATGCTTCCTGAGGAGCTCTAATTAAATAGCTCAATGTTAATATTGTATTTCTAAGATAGTCTGGGAAGAATATTGATAGGACAGTGAGGGAAGAATTTAAATGTGACTTCAGGTTAATTTCCTCATAGATTACAAATATGGGATACTTTCCCTCATTGGAGAGTGGAAACATTTTAAAATTACACAAAAGAATGACTTGTTCATCACTAAGAGTGCATTTATGTTTTAATATTAAAATGCTGTGCTTAGAAATAAATCTTAATTGGATGGAGAGTGCCTTATCAGTACAGATAGTATCTTTGTTGATAGATCAAGGCATAATTGCTTCTATTCAATGAGCTTTGGATTAGAGCCGTGGTGAAGTATGTTTTTTCTTATTGTCTCTTTTTTAAAAAAGCACAGGTAAAATAATTTGGGTATCAGTCTAACAATTATGCTTTCTTTAACATTTGAATTGATATGTGCAAAAAGGAATTTCTGCTCTCAAGAAAAGCTCAACACTATTGTTGCATTTATGGTTTCCAGCAGTGGAAACTTCAGAGGGAAAATTAAAAACCTACAAAATATGTTTCCCGTGAAGGCATGAATGTTCCACATAGGGAGTTTATGGTCTTGAATAACACCATTGAGGGTACTCCATCAGGACAACTGGCAGTCCAAATGAAGAACAATACCAAACACATGTGAAATGATAGTTATGTAACTGCCATTAGTCAAATCAGGAGGTGGCAGAAGAAAACTCTAAGTGACAGATGGAAGCATTCTTTTTCTTTTGCTTCCTCCATTTCCATTTCCTTCCCTCTCACTGTCTAGATGAGACATTTTTTTTACTCTGGAATTTCCTGGGAAAATAGGGCATTAAAAATAAAGATGAACCACTTTCCCTTAACATGAGTTTAGCAATGTTTTGTGAATTTGTCCAAAACAGGTTAAAAATGAACAACATTGTCCTCTGATGGACTCTGTTTTCCCCTGTTGAGACTAAATATACATGAAACCATTCTATGTCTGGTTGTGTGCAGATATACACAAAAGTAGTTATAGAAATAAAACCAAGCAGCATTTTCTGGAGAGATTTACATGATTTTATGAAAGGGACTAATGTCTTTCTGAAGTAAAAATCTCTGCTGAGATGACTCCCTAGCTAGTTTACAATGTGTATTTCCTTTTAACTTATTCCTCTAGAAAGTAACAATGTTTTCAATGGAACCATTTACATTTAAGCAGAAGTTTAGGTGTTTTGCCAGATCAGGACCTTATAATATTATCAATTTTCTCTACATGTCCAAAATAGATGGGAAAAAAATATAAGACCTGACTAAATAATCTCTAGAAAATTTTAAAAACATTAAGCAAACCTTTTCAATGTTTGCTGTTCCCAAATAGATTGAAATATCAAAGCAGTTTTTGAAATTCTGGTTTTGATATATTCTTAATCCAACAAAATTGTGAATTATTAGATTGCCAAGAATCCAAAGGAAAAGAAAGAAATTCAAAATGTCTGAGGGATTTTTATAATAAGTGGTCAATTTTCCAAACCTAGTAATTTTCATATAAGTTCCAACAGATTTAGAATTTTTTTCTATACTAAAATTAAAACTCAAACTGTTAATTATCACAGCTGAATCCCAGTACTTCAACTTGAGTTTCCTTCATTAGAAAAATCAATATCAAATTCTGCCAGTATAAGCTTTACGGAATTCTCCCCTGCTCTATTACACATCCATAAACTAGGGACATAAACCTGAGAAATGTATTAATTTAATTTTCTAATGTTTTCATGCTTTTAAAAGTAAAGAGAGAAGCAAATGATGCTCAGCAGGAATAGTAAGCATGTAAGTAAATAATAACTAGATAAAAATTATACCACCGGAAATATTTTTCTTTTCATTCAGAGGATACCCATCTTGTATAGAATGATGGAATCATAAAATAGCTTGATTTGGCAGGGACCTTGTGAAAGTCACAACCCTCTGGCAATGAACTGGGACATTGTCAAATAGATTAGGTTGCTCAGAGTCCCATTTAACTTGACCTTGAATATTTCCAGGGTTGGAACATCCACCACCTTCTGAGCAACCTGTTCCAGTATTTCACCATCCTCATCATAAAAAAGGTCTTTCTTTTATCTAATTGAATTAGATGCCCACTCAGATTTAAACCATTCCCCCTAGTCCTATCACAACAGGACCTGCTAAAAAGTTTGTCTCCATCTTTTCTGTAGGCCCCCATCAAGTACGGAAAATCCTCTCCTCTCCTCTCCTCTCCTCTCCTCTCCTCTCCTCTCCTCTCCTCTCCTCTCCTCTCCTCTCCTCTCCTCTCCTCTCCTCTCCTCTCCTCTCCTCTCCTCTCCTCTCCTCTCCTCTCCTCTCCTCTCCTCTCCTCTCCTCTCCTCTCCTCTCCTCTCCTCTCCTCTCCTCTCCTCTCCTCTCCTCTCCTCTCCTCTCCTCTCCTCTCCTCTCCTCTCCTCTCCTCTCCTCTCCTCTC
>QUSF01000001.1:2720479-2765872 GCA_003676055.1 Chloebia gouldiae
GTCCCTGAAGATTAAATGAAATTAGGATCTGTGTTTCAGGAAACATAACTGATCTGTGTATTACAGCAGCATGCTGATATACATCCTATTATTTATTCACATTCATAAACTAATGAAGTAGAATTACTGAAAGACTTGCCTAAATATTTGCCTGAAATGATCCCTGGCTGTTTGGAGAGGTGGATTTATTGATCTTTTTTTGTCATTTCAGCCTCAGAGAACTGCTCAAAATGACATCAGATCTCAGATTGTCAGGATATAAACTAGAGCTGACAAAGTGATCTATCTCCTGCCCTCATTTACCTACTGACATTTTCAAATAGATTAAGAACCATATTAAGAAATTATTGAAATTTTGTTTTGCATTATTTCAGTTAGCTGGTTAGATAGAACTTTTGTATTATTTAATTATTAGTTTATTGCCACACATTTTTTCTATACCTAAGTACAAAATGGCAGTAAACACCTTAATGAGCATACAGGTGTCTTGTCAGTAAATCAACTCAATATTTCATTTCTCCATTATACAATTATATTCCAAATTATTTCATATCTTCCCTTTCATGAGTTTATTTTGGAGTCAAGTCAGTTCCCTATACAGCAAGAAATCTTTGTTTTAAGTTTATATATAGTTCCTTTGATTGCTGAGGTGTAGAATGCCTACTAAACGTAACACATGATGTGTGGTTGAGGTCATGGTCTTGTAAAAAATACTCTTTGAATCATTTTTGACAGTTTTATAAGCCTTCTTATATCAAAGCCATCAGTGAAGCATGCCTCATTAATTGTGCGAACATCTATTGCCCTTCATGTATACGTTTCAAAGTTAGAATTGAGGTTTTTCTTTCCTGCAGTGACATGAAGGAAGTACTTGTCTTTCTAACAAGTGTTTCTCCAAAAGAAAATGATTCATAGCTTTTCCACAGCTTTCTGAGAAGTTACTTACACATCATTTTAAAAAATGCAATTGACTCATGCAGTTAAGAACAAAAATTATGAAAAATATTGCCCATCATTCACCCGTTAAAAAAGAAAAGCTGAAGTGCATCCCAGAGTGCAGGCCTAACTTTGGAATGTCAGCCCAAAACTCATCCTCCTGTGGGGATAAGACAACATGGTTGTAGATCCCAAAGCTGAGAAGCCCTGTTAGATCCCACTGTCAAAGATGGAAAGATAGCAGGAGTAGAATCATTCTGTGAATGAAGAATCCACCCCACTAAATATTTGAAAGGCCATTATAGCTAGAAAATCAAAGAGCAAGTTGTCTCAGTAGTGATTGCCCATTATGCTCTCTCTTAAGAAATTACTAAGAAAAGTTAAAAATATAGTCTAATATAATGCAATGTAATCTAGTGTAAATATAGGTGGGATAAGAAAATTGGGGAAAAGATACTACCAATTTAATCAGGCACTTTTTAAAAGATTTACAATATATAAAATTATAGATTCATGAAGATTTTTCATAAAATGTCCAATAGCATAAACCCAGAGGAATAGCTAGTAAAGATCTATTACTTTTTAAATGCAACCAAAACCCTCAAATTCCTCTATATTAAAGCAAATTGCATAGAAATAGCAAATAGTGACAAGCAATAATTATTGAATTTCTATATTAATAGAAAACTGGAACTTCATAAATGTCAAATAATTTCCTAAACCATATGCAGTGTATGCTAGTTTTCAATAGCTATAAATTCCACAGTTATATCCACTTATCCTTTGCTTACTAATCTTTGTCATTATAAATAAATAGAAAAGCTGCAAACATATATTAGATTTGAAAAATAGTAAAACCCTACTATTTATTTATAATGAATGAGTTTACATTTTTCTCTGGATTGAAGGGCCATTCTCTGTCTCTGGGTTCATTTTGAGATGGGAAATTTCTTAGAAACCAGTATAGCTGGGGTTTGTCCTTTTTGCAGCAATGGAGATTAATTTCTCCTTTAAATAAACCTTGAAAAAGTGTCAGTCTTCA
This sequence comes from Chloebia gouldiae, assembly GCA_003676055.1. Taxonomy (NCBI): domain Eukaryota; kingdom Metazoa; phylum Chordata; class Aves; order Passeriformes; family Passeridae; genus Chloebia; species Chloebia gouldiae. The sequence goes on from QUSF01000001.1 coordinate 2,722,458, forward strand.
TCTAGTAAGCAAATTATTAAATTATTAATTTATATTTTCATGTATTTGTTTGTTTTGGGATTGGTTTTATTTGTTTATCTTGGTGTTTGTGGTTTTGGTTTGTTTGATTTTGTTGTCAATATTTATTTCATTAAATAACATTTCCATCTAGTTTGTGCTTAAAGAAAATTGTCACTTGGCAGAAAATAAGCCTACTGATTCACAAGGGAAGTTCAGAAAGGATTTATGGTGTCTAAATCACACACTATCAGTCAAAAGTTATGAATATGAATGCAGCTTGTAAAATATCAAGTGGAACTTGGGAAGTAAATGCACATTGAAGGCTAGTGGACTCAAAGGCTAGAATTATTAAAACAGATGTTCAGAACTGATTTTTCTTTTTAAGATTTTAGTAGTGTACATATTTTTTATACCTGTAAATTATATGGTTGTAGTGTCTTATTACTCAAAGAAAGGACTGACAAATGTAATAAAACACTGTAAGTCAAGAAATCTTTCTGTTAGCACTATAGAGACATGCTTTAGAAAATCAAAAGCACTTGTTCATATTGTACTTTGTTTGACCTCTGGTAGCTTCACCTCTCTTACAGAGTGCTCTCTCAGTCTATGAAAAGAGGATTGCTATCTATGAAAAAATAGCATAATTTTCCCCCCACAGATGGCTGCAAGTCTATTCTCTTTTAATGGCAAAAAGAAGTGAGATGAACAATTTTATACTCACAGTGAATGCTGGCTTGACATTGTCCCAGGGTTTTTTTCAGGCTAAAAGACAGTATTCAAGTAAGGAATTCTTTTTATAAAATTCCCCCATTTTTTACCAAGATGATTCAAACTAGGAAAACACGAAGATTTGTGTTGAGAATACAGAACAAGTATTGCTTGAACACTGATTTTTTTCTATCATATTCTTTTTCTGATACTTCCGAGTTTCCAGCTATTGAGCAATGTCCAGTTATCCTGGCTTACCCCAACATTTTAACTTGTTTAGTACATAGACTGAAAGTCTAGAGTTGTATTAAATTTGATGGAAGAAACAGGTACTTTTGAGAGAAAATAGCTTTAGCTTCATCATGAGAAACAGGAAAAACAAAGATGTTCTTCCTTTAAATCAATGGCTCAATTTGTGTATTTTAAATCTATGGATATATTTTAAACACCTAATTGGGTTGGACTATCTCATGGAAAGGAAGGTTGTTTATGAATCAAAATCCTTTAGTTTGGTCCTTCAGGGGCTTCACAAACTCTTGGCCCATTGAGCTCATAAAAAACAAACAGGCAATATTAAGTGAGAAAGGGCTACTCTACATTTAATTAGAAACCTGAGTTTTCTGAAGATGGATTAGTAGAAAAAAAGGAAACAAAGTTATTGATCAACTAGCAGGTAAGTGCTCCCATGACCATATAATGAACACATCAAAACTTTAACACTGATCTCTTAAAGTCTTCAAGAGTATCTGCAGGTCAGCTTTCAATTACTAATTCAAAGTGAAGGTGCTCAATTGCATATGGATATGTTAAAATGCATTCAGATGAAAAATACATCTGAACGACAAGGATATGGACATGTTGCAGAAGGGCAAGAAACTAACTCAGAGGAATACTATATTCCTTGTAAATTATTCACTCAAATGTAATCAATATGAAATAGCATTGCAACTGCCAATGTGCCAATATCCCACAAGTCATGGAAGAAATATTTGACTTGACGTGGTTAGTGGCAAGTGAATATTTGATTTTGACTTCTTGAAGTTACTGAAAAAAGAAGGTATTGATCAAAGATAGTTAGTTCAAGTAAATTTTCGAAAAGGAAAACAGTTTTCTTTGTGTTTGCCTAAAAAATGCTTTATATTTCTTCTGCAATTATTAAATGGTATCTTGTTATTGAACAGAAAATCAGAAATGCCAAAACTGAAGTGGACTACTCAAAAAGGATTTAGTAAAACAATTATATTTTTAGTTTTTCTCCTCCACAAAATTATGCATTACACAAATTTGTTAGAGTCCCATAAACCTGCTTAAAGAGATTAAGCTTTCCTGTAGTTTCCACTACACTAACTACTCCGATAATAATGTGCCTAATGATAATAATATGCCTAATGCTGCAGCAGATCAGATTGGGATTTTTTATTACTTGTATGACATACTACACTTTCCAGAAGAATTGCTTTTCATAATCATTATGTCATGTGCTCTCCTTAATTTGTTTGGAGGAAACATCTTTTCACCATTAAAATGAAGTTCACTACTTGACTGAGAATCTACAATTTGAGCTAAAACAGATAGAGCCTGTTCTACTACCCATGAGTGTCTTTCTCCCCATCTAGAATAGCATGCAAAGCTTATGTGATGCTCAAAAGATCATTTGACTGGCTGCATTTATCCTTCAAGTTTGGTAAAGACACTTAAAAGAAAACATTATTATTCCTAGTTTCAGTCTTGAAACTAACCACTTTCCATCTCTTCAGGCCTTATAAAAAACAAAGATCAGAAATCAGATAAATATTGTTTCCAGTCTGCTATCCCTTCTTCAGATGCAGTTACATACAAGCTCATAAATGCAACAGAAATAATTATGAGATCTCAAAACAGTCATCCATTCTTTGATATGGTAGATCTTGAAAGCTGTGTTTTTGGATAAATCAATATCTGAAAACATACAAATCTGTCTTGGACATGTAGGCATTTTTTTTAGGATTTCAAGTCTCACAAGGGGCAGATTGTACAGCCACCTATTTAGACAATCTGATGGAGGAAATTTCACCTTGGTGCTGAGTTCAGCCTCAGGTTTGGCTAGGTTCAGGAGCACTGCATGAAAATATTTAATGGACTGGCAACCACTGATATAAGTGGGGACAACTTCTTAGTCATGGTGTGAAATCAAGGGAATTTGAGGTTTCATTATTTTGCAGTGCCAAGATACTGCTTTGCAGATAATGGCAACAGAAGAAATATAGCAATTTTTTGTCACACTTTAATTCTGGCTTCATAACAAAATGGTTAAATTATATAAGATCTAAATAGAATTCAGATGGCTAATCTATTGTGTATTTTGTTCTCTGCATTGCATCCTTACTGCCCTATTTTTGTTATATGTGCTTAGAATATGTAATACTTACAGTTCTCTAGGACTATTTCACTTTTGACTTCCAGTTGCTGGAATTTTATCTTCAGCTTTTAATATTTAAATAAGGCAGACCAATTTTAAAATATCTGTCCTAATAATATCTATATAATCTGTGAGAACAACGACCTTGACCAACAATAGAAGCTTGGATATTCACAATCTGTGTGGAATTCTGATATAATTGTATTTAAATCTGAGCATTTTCTGTCTTCTTTTGCTTTAGCTCTATACTATCCTCCTTGTATCTGTGATTATGTCTAGTTGATTCAAATTTACTATGAAGTTGTTTTATTTTATCTACAGTACTTGTATGGAAGAGACTAATAATATTTAAGACTGTGTATGTTATATAAAATGTAGGTAGAAAACACAGATATAGTTTAATCACATAAATATGAAACTAGAGGTTGTGTGTGTCATCCATATGGGCACATCAGCTTCTTTCTACTTACCTGGACAATATATATATCCCCTTTCTCTTCAAATTTACAGTCAGACATTGAAAAAAATTGCAACATTAAGGATGGCATGTTTTATTTAATTAGCATCTAAATACTAAAAAGCTGCTTCTGCAACATCAAAATATTTTCAGATGTTCCTCTAAATCCGTTGATTTCTGCTGTGCTCTTTTAAAGTCACCAACCTGTTACAGCATGCAGCAAGTATATTTTCATGGTATTCTCTCAGTGTGAATACTGTGGATAGTTCCGAGTCTGTAAAGAGATTTAGACTTTCTGAGGGATCTTGTATAAGATTTATAGTTTAGAGATGCAAACAATATTCAGCCCAAAGCTAGGATGCCCTTCACTGAAAAAATGTTCCTGTGTTATCGGTTGAAACTTCTCAGTCTCTGAGCTAACCTAATCTCAATTAAACTTTCCAGATTCCTGAATCATATTCTATGGTGAATAAAATTAATACTAGCCTTAATCTACACTGAAAGAGCTCTCATAGCATTAACGTCTGTAAAGTTCACTTTGAAGTCCAGTGTTTATTGAGTAAGGCAAGGCAAGGTGGAGGCGGAGGAAAAAGGGAAGGGAAGGGAAGGGAAGGGAAGGGAAGGGAAGGGAAGGGAAATACCAAGGAAAGGACAAGATGGAAATTAAAATCTCTGCAGAGGGGTGTGGGGCTAAAAGTGATCTTCAGTCTTCTACACAGACAAGTCCTTCCTAGCTACTCTGTGTGGGTGACATGAATCAATTGAGAAGACTGAACATTGTCATAGAGAGCACAGACCACTACAGCTCAGCTTCATGAAATACAAAGTTAGTCCATACACAGGTGAGGGATGGTGCAGACTGTTTCATCAGGGTATGTGAAAAAGTAAGGCTCATCCTGAGAGTATCTTGTGAGAATAGTATATAGTCTTGCTCTGTTGTACAGTGACATGTGATTTCATTTCATGGCTAAATCAGTGATACAAAGTTTTCTATAAATGTATCAAATGACCTAATTTTTAACTTTTTTTTTCGTGTTTGGTTTGCTTCTACTGAGATAGAATTGTCAGAATCTTTTTGCTAATACCTACATTGGAGTAACATAGAAACCATCAATGTACTGAAAAACTTCAGGATAGAATTTGAAATGTTTCAGTAATCATATCCTGTGTCACATAATAGTAAAGTACAAAAAGTGGACAATTTCCACCCGTGCTGCATTCTGAAAAAGTCCACAGATTTTGATGTAAACACAACACTGAACATATCAGACTTTCCAAACTAAGTACAAATCTGTTAACATACAATTATGGAAATTCATGGGAAAAAAAACCAAAAACAAAACAAAAAACAAACAAAAAAACCACCAAACAAACAAAATACAACTCCAGTCAGAAAATTTGCAAAAGGACTAAGACATCCAAAAGAGTTGATCACAGAATCAGAGGATTAGTGATAAAATTCCCTTGATTGCCACAGTTTTTACTTCTGACATTTGGAATTAAAAACTCCTGCATAAATCTAGGTAATGCAAGCCATTTGTGATGCAATGTGTATTATATACAGAACAAATCCTCTAAACAGAGAAAGTTTAAAAATTTGTCACAATTCAAAGATAACTTCACATCACATTGACTACTTTATGTGCCATAGGGGGTTTCCCTTCCATTTGCTCATTAATTATAGAGATTTTTAAATCTTTAGGTCTTTTTTATGAGTGAAATCACATTAACTCTATAACTTGAATGCAAAAACACTTCCTCACCTGATACTTTGTAATTCCCTTCTCTTTCCTTCCGTCAAATTTTATGATGAAAAAATGAACAATTCTATTTACTAAATATACTCAGATATTTATACTGACATGATTTAAGAAACTTTTCTGAATTTAGTCCTCTTGCAAGTGAAACACCATGTGTTATCAGGGTTAGTTAAAAGAGAGAAAAAAAGAGAAACAAGCAAATGGTTCCTAAAACAAAGAAGAATACAGATGTTATGTCATGAAAAATGAAAATGTTTGCATTAATTGTTTAACTAACCTGTATAAGAATCAAACCTTTGCCTTGGGCTGATGGAGGAAAAAAAACCCCAACAAAACCCTGTCAGAAAAGCATTGAATACAAGAAAGGAGAAAAAGTAACCATCAATGTGTACCTATATGCTCTCCAGACTGTAAATTGAACGTAGACATTTAAATACATCCTCTTCTTAGAAACAAATGAAGAAAAGTGGTTGAAAATGTTCCAGATACTTTCTGTCAGTGATGACCTATGCTCTTTTTCCTAACCTGCCTTGCCCCTGTACTTAACTCTGTTCTACCTCAGTCTCTAATATATAAACTTGAAGAAAATAAATATACCAAGGTTGTGATCTCTGAAATGCTCTCTCTTGGCTGCTTGATTGTCATGTTTTAGGAATACTAACACTGTTTCCTCCTTTTTCTCTTTCACTCAGTTCTTGCTTTACCTCTTAGCCACCCAGTGGTGTTGAGAGTTAGTAAAACTTCAGGATCGACACTGCAAACATCAAACATTGAAAACTATGATATGAACAATAGTCTTAAAAGCATATAACCAGGGAATTTATTTGAGTTATTTTAATTGACCTGTAGTGTTTAGATTCTCAGGATAGACCTGGGCTATTTTTATCTACAGAAAGAGGTGTTTTAGGACACAGCTTTGTACAGTATTTATGAATTGCACTGTGATGTTCGCTGCTTTTTAATTTTTTTTTTTAGTGTGTGTAAACTCTTCTGATATTCTTGTTATTAGAAAGCTTGAATTGAACTGCAAATTGAAATATTTATGTGAAAATTCCATTAAAATATGCTAAGTCATCTTCAATGTCAGAGCTCCCATAGCTGTCCTGATGTCATTGAGCTGCAACACCACCTCCTCAAAGACGAGGGAAGCTCCCAGTCACTCTCACACACATTCACCCACACAGCATAAGGAAGAGTCTGAAGTGGGTGTGGAAAGGCAGTTACAGCTCATCTTTCCTCAGGTGAAGTAGCAGAGACCTTCTTCTGTCCTGGTGATTCTCTGCTCTGAGTGCCACTCTTCATACTTCTTACAAGTGGCCCATAGACTGCACTGGAAAAATCCTGTCAATGACTGTAGGAAAACAGGAAAGATGAAGCTCATTAAAATGAAAAAGCTATCATAGATGCATGTAAGAAAATCAGAAAACAAATACTAGGAACACATACCTCACTGTGATTTAATTCTCTCATTTTCACAAAATTCACTGCTCTTCTTTTTAATTTTTTTTCTTTGTCTGTTTAGAGAGCACCTGGAAAGCAAAAATGAGACATTCTTCTAGTCTGATTAACTGGCAACCAGACAAAATTACTGACAAAACTTTTTGAAAATATCTTCTGATTTCATACATCTCTGTTCTTGAGATCCAATTTAATATTCCTCACAAGACCATGTTTTCAGAATCTTGAACATTTCATCTCATAAAGAGCCCTTAATATGCCTCTTAGATCACCTCAAGGTGCTTTTATTTGTACATGAGAAAATGAAAGCATCCAAAATCAAAGAAAGAGCAAAGACTAAGCTGTGACACTCAAAGCTTGCAGCATGATTGCTAGTTCTTTCTGCTCAAGAAAAGAAGGAAGCATTGGCAGTGAGTTTTCTAATGCAGGTTTTTTTCATCCCGTGCATCTCTTTCAGATGCAGATGCAGAATCTGTTTGCCCTTACTATACACCTCATGGGAATTTATTGTGTGGTGTGATTGATTTTCACCATTTTGTATGTACTCTCAATAACCCTCCCAGGTTTGCTGTGGAGTAATGTACCCCAGGCCAGATGTAATCTGTTGCACTGAGCTGAAATCAGGCTTGAGTACATATTGTTGTGCACTGTGCAGTCATTCAAATGGTGAGTCATTTTTTTCTTGTAAAAAACAGGTATATTTCTTAAAATTACTTGATTCAGTAATTTGCTGTTCTGCACCAATAATCACTTAAATATTCTGAAACAAGAGAAATAAAATTTGCAATTCACGAACAACCATGCCTTCCTTGAGAAAAAGCTAATAATGAAGGGTCCAGATTATTAATCTTAGTACTAAAAAGTATCTATTTATAGAAGCAACTGTATCTTAGCTGAGCATGTGCACACAGGGGTATAATCTAAGTTGTTTAACTAATGTCAGTCTGCCCCTGCAATTTTAAAGGTTATTATACAGCTAATGAGGACTAGCAAGTCATGATGTGACAGAAGTCTTTTGCTCTGCAGCTGACACTAACTTGCCAAAAGGTACTTGATTAATTATAACATTGTAAGATAATGCCTTGTGACCCCATAGCAGGCAAATTACTCTTCACGGAGCACTGACAGTGCATCTCTCTTCCACCTATGTAATTTAGTCTCAGTGTAGCAGTCACAGGAAACACACAGCCCCTGAAAATTATACCTGCAAAACGACAAACACAAAGCAGACTAGATTGCAAGCTTGAAACCATTTCTCATGGGGTGTAATTATAATCATACATCAATCCTCCAGAAGGAATAACATACTATGGAAAAGCCACTGCAAAACTGTATTATCTGTCACCTACACTAAAACATACTTCACCCTTTCTGATTACCTTTGTTTCCTTTCTCATATATTTGAAAGAAAACTCACAACAGTGCGTACCTTACAGCAGTGTTTCTCTGTTGTGACCTGTGTTATTCTTGCATTCATTTTGAACAGCCTTCTGCTATGAGGCTTCAATTTTTTAAACAATATGTAATGGCAGTGCTGTATTTTCAGAAGTAAAAACATACGAAGTTAGTGTAATTCAGCATTAAAAAAAAAATTAACCACCCCAAAACAAAACCAGAAAAGAACCCAGGAAAGATATTGTTATGACATTGCAATTTTCTATCAAGCCAGATTGACCTGCCCAATTCAAAAGGGAAAAGAAAAACTCAGTGTATTCAAAGATGCTAAAATAACATTCAAAGCCTCTAGAAATGAAAAGGATCAGACATCCTTATGTCACTATTACTAAGAAACATTATTTTTCTTAGATGGCCTAAGAAGGAGGAGACCTTGGGGTGAAGCTGAAGTCACAATTGTTTTTTGTAATTAATTACTTCCCTTCATGGAGTACATCTGGCTAGAAAGAATCATGTTATTTCTCATCATAAGTATTAATTTTCTCAGTGTGAGATGTCTGCAATATGGCAATTGAGCAGGAGAAAATTTTGTCTAAGGTCACAAAACAGCTGTATCATCACTAGGCATCTAGAGACTTTTCAGTACTGAACTCTTCATGCTGAAGACGTCCAAGACCTTCTATAAAAGAAGGTATAAGAAGAGTAAACCGCTAGAAAAAATGCTAGATATGCTTTTCAAATTAAAGATTGTTTTGTTAGGTAACAGAACTCAGACAATGTATAAAGGACCTTGCAAAAGAAAACATAATAACACAAAAAAACCTATCAGAAATCCAAACAAGTAAAGAAAGAGAGAGAAATGAGATTTGACTCTAAGCTTATTCAGTGTATCAGTGAGTTTATTGAAATGGATTTATATCAGATTTTAGGTAATGGAGAAAATATTTAATATGAACATTAAAGAACTACAATGCAATAAAAAATCTTTTTGAATCTCCCTCAGCTCATGAGCCACACAGACTATTTTGTGCTCCAGTGACAACAGACATTGTTCTAACAATGAGTACCTGCCTTACTAGGAGGTGTAATTGTCCATAGTGCCACTTAGAGAAACTAATGGAAATATTTGAGTGGATTGAATAGTTCTCTTGGTATTCAAACACAACAAGCAGTCAATGAAGGTAAACCTGTGAGAAAGGTTAAATAAAATGTAGGCATAACCAGTGCTTAGTGATTAAATTCACAAGCCACTCAATTCTTACAGAGAAAAGTAAAATAATTTCTAGAGTTTACAACACAGTAGTGGAGTTATACTCCTGTGTTCATTATTTTCATTTTATCGTCTCCAGTTAATACATCATTGGTGATAAATTGTCATGCAACATTCTTAGTTGTAGTTACATTAACAAGACCAATCTTTTGCTAATGTAGAAGTACTCTCAGAAATAAAGATAAATTATCCCTGGAAAAACACAGGGCTTATGTGCTAGATGTGTATATTTTATGGCTTTTTCTTAAGTGCCATAGCATTATTGATAAAATTTGTCATTAAAATCTGCCTCAGATACTTTTAACCTTGTGGAGGACTTCAGACAATGTGGCTGACATTTCTTACATATTTTTTTTCCTTTGGAAATTTCAGAACATATGATTTATTATAGAAATGGATAAGTAACAGAAACACCGTAATATTTAAAGCTATGCATGATTTCCTGGAACTGCCATGATCTGGCAGATGAAATTTGTCACAGACATAGGCCTCACTGAAAAATCTACAGCCTTGTTTTGGGAAGATAATGTGTTTTTCAAGGTCTGGGGATCTGAGAACTGTAGTATATGCATACATATTATGGACTGTGCTTTAAATGAAAAGGACTGACCCAGGAGCGATGTTGTCCTAGGAGTACAATTGGAAAGACAGCTAGTGAGGAGTTTTCATGAAACAAAATTGAAAAGGTTTCATTTTTAGATGTTAAATGTGTGTTTGGAGCAAGAATGGATGTTCTATTTGGCAGAACAACTTGCAACATGTACTAGCAGACTAGTTTTACCAAGTTACACACAAAATTGCAAATGTGGCCATGTACCTGTCTCACCCACAAGAATAAATTGTTTGCTTTTTTTGACCTTCTTTTTAGGCAGATCTCTGACATAAGACATTTCTGTGGCTATATAATCAGGTCATGCAAGAATGTGATACTTAAATGTTAAAAGCTTTTGCCAAGTTTCAGCTCATACACTTCTTTCTCCATGTTTCTCTCATTTGCATAATTTCAGAGAGTTTGGAGCTCCATTTGTAAAATAGAAAGAAAGCATTTAAAGGAACAGGATACCTGGTGGGAGATCCAGCTACCATCTTCTTAGGCAGAATATCCTAGCTGTCTCTAGAAGATGTGGAAATGGACATCCACTTGCATAGCTGTGCATACATTCTCAAAAGGGACTTGTATGTGCCAGTTGCACAAAATGTCCTTTTTATGATACCTTCAACTCATATTATTTTAAAAAGAGAAAGCCAAAAATAATTTTAGCATGACTTCAATAAAACAGGCATGGCTTGGTGAAGAAGAGAAACAAAGAGGCCACAGAAATTACAAGTTAGTCACTGAGATGCCATGGATCTCAGGGAAAAAATGTTCAGCTTACAAGCTTTGACTCCAGTCAACATCAAAACTTGATTTCTGCATCTATGAATAGCACATAGTAGTCAGTGAACAATAGTTTCAAAATCAATTTCTACAGGTAAACCAGACCGCAAGACTCCTATAAAATGCTAGTAAACATACTTTTTAAGTATTCTAGGAGTAATCCACCCAAGCTCTCATCCAACAGATGCACTCAGAGCTCTGCACACACACAGCCTCACTGCATGTATGGCTCACAGACCCCCGTCCCTTCTCCAGAGAGGATGGATTGCCCTGTTTACCCTGTTTCCAAGGCCTCTCCAGCCTAGCATATGGTCCTGCAGCTGCCCAGAACCCACCAACATGCTGCTGGGAAAGCTCCTGCTCCCACAGACACCGTGGGATGGAAGATGTTGCACACTGCCATCAGCTGATTGTCAGCATCCTCACTGATAATTTCCTCAGAGAATGGTTGATTTTGGTGCAAATATCCCCATCGGTGAGAACTTTGGGTGCTGCAGCCAGGCAGAGGGGGCCTGCCAGGCCACCTGCTGTTCCCAGTCCCTGCCACACAAAGGAGGTGGTTTGGGTGGTGCCCACTGCCACAGGGATCTCCCAGGCTGGTTGCACAGCTATCAGGAAATTTTGGGCATTAGAGAGAGACGAAGGCAAATGGATAGAGGGCAGCTCATTTGGAGGGAGAGGGAAACTACTCACTCTCAAGACAGACCAAAAACAACAGTGGGAAGAGCATGAGTTAGGAGTCTCCAATTTTTAATTCACCAAGGCTTTTCAGCTGCTGCAAGTTTTCAACATCATCTGCATCCTTGCCATGAGGCATCACTTCATAATAATGTGACTCTTTTTGATAATTGTGCTGTGCAGGGTGAGTAAAGCTGGTAGAACCTCAAGTGAAAAGCTGCCTTCTGGAATAACATGTGCTTGCCATGTGCATTTAGTAAGAGATATATGTTGTCAGCATTTCAGTGGCAAACAAATAAAGGAATAATAATTATAATCACATTACCAATACTGCGCGTCTGCCCCAAATTACAGCAACATTAATTAAAATTACCCTGTAAGAGGTGAAATTTTAAAATCTGTCTCTTGTGCACTCCCATGAAGGAAACACAGAAGGTTTACAAAAGGAACATACTCTGAGCTGGCAGATTCTTTCTAAATGCAAAAGGGAGATGAAAGCAATAGCTATAAAGAATTTCCAGAACCTTATTTTATAATTATTCTGAAATCTTAGATAACAGTGAAAACAAAAGAGAGATACAGAAGCTGTCCACATTCATTTCAAGGATGGGTTCTTTCTCTATGATGTAGCTTATCAGAGTTTTACAAAAATACCTTTCTATACAGAAATGTGACCCCTCAAAAAAAAAAAAGTCAGCTGAAAAAATATCTGTCTTTTTTAGTACAGGACCTTTAATTTTTCTTAACCCTCTGATTTTATTTAAATAAAGTGATATATATAATTGTCCTCTCCTTTTCTTGGTACTCTTCTGCCTTTAATTGAATAAAGATTCACACCAATCAATTACCAAATAAATTTGAATTTTCTGCAAATTTTCAAAGAAACATGGTATTTGCTGTTTCTATTACTGCTTTATATGTTACAAATGAAGAGGTATATCTCCATCTATATCTACTGGGTAATCTAAAAAATGTATAAATTATGTTTAATATACATTAGGAATCCTGATGGCAATAGCAGTCCTTATATTTTGCTCTTCCCCATTGGTTCTTCAAAGTGAAAGTTTTATCCTCTGCTTCTTGTATTCTGAAGGCTCTTTAAGGCATAAAGGGTCTCCTCCTCTGTCCCCAAACCAGATGCCACATCTCCATTCCACATTAAGATAACACACAGTTGCACACTATCCTTATGGAAACTTTTTCCTTCAGGGATGAGATGATGGTATGTAGCTCTGGAAGGCACCCAGATCTCAGAGCTGGGGACTGGAGACATGCTGCAGCTGCACCTGCAGTGAGATTCAGGTGTTGTCCAACTGTTCAAGAATTCAGAAAGAAAAACACAAAGAATCTCTTAATTATTTTCAGAAAGTGTGTCTGTAGTTTGTTGGTATTCTAGAGCCCAACAGAAAGTCCATTTAACCACTGAAAAGGAATAAACAAGGGATATATACCTAGTAACCTCAGCATAAATAAAGAAAGTTTAAAAGGTTTTAGGTACAACTTCAATTTCCATCATTAACCTGATTTAAGGAAAAAAAAACCCAATTTATCCCTTATGTATATAGGACGAATTTGAGTGGTACTTACCCATTTATCTATTTGTAATTTTATGTCCACATTCTTATTTATAGCTTGGATTTTAAGTAATATGCTTGAAGTCCTTTTACGCCATGTAATACTAAAGGATAAAAATATATTGAAAAAATTATTGTAAAATATCAGAATTTACATCTTTAGAAAGCCTGAAAATCATCTGAACAAATGATTTACAAGAAATCATTGATTTGATTTTTTTTGTCATTCTGGAGGTTAACACAAAACTGTAGAATATGCTCAATAATGCACATAATTCACTGAGTACTTCACAAAAATGTTTTTTACTGCAGGGAACATTCATATCAAATTCAAGTCATTACTACTGTATGTGCAATTAAAACTGTTGAAATTTATATTACTTATGTTATAAAAAAATGTGTATTGCATTTTATTGCCATATTCCCAGTTTGCAATCCTCACTGGCTTCTGTAAATGAAATATAATCCAGAATGAGATGTCAAGCTATCTGGTCTTTGGGATGGGTGAAATTGTAAATTTCACAATTCAACATTAAAAATTGAATTTTTCATAGAAGAAATGTATTTTCATGCTGGTTGTTATTCATGATAGCCACATTTATGTTTCACATGTCATAGTACTTATGGAACTGTGAATTCATAGGAAGAAAAATAATACTGATAATTCAATTTTTTTTTGAGTTTAAAATAAAAATAAAATATATTTTTTCAATTTAGTTCTCCTGAATTTCTCCTGAATATATGTAATATTTATTGCATTTATTACACAAGTGGATGAGCCAAAAAAAAAAATCTCTTTCTCAAAGGTACGCAGAATCTATAGCATTGCTGGAAAGAGCATTTCAGGATTTATCTTTTTTCTAGCTAAAAGGAAGAAATATACTAAGTGAAAATACCAATTATGCATTGGATTATCAAAATTACTAAGGAAACCATAAGTAAGCTAGCTAAGCACATAGATATAACAAAATTTGAAAGCAAAGCTTGGCTGCAGAGTTCCAGAAAGTGTCCATTCCTCTGTAGATGTGAAAAGTTGTGATCTTTTACACATCATGCTATTAGAAGAATTAACAGGGTTATTCTACAACCAAGTTGACTGTCACATGTGTAATGCAGATCTAAAAGTTCTTCAGAATATTTATTAATTATGTTTTGCAGGGAAACTGCACAAATACATTTTTAAGTGTCATCAGAAGAGTTAAACAAAAATATACATTTGAAAAATTCATCTCCACTGAGCCAAGTCACATCCTAAACCAATTGTTCCCCATGAATTGCATGCAAATATAACGTGCATACTGAACAAGCTTTGTTATATTACTAGTCTTACCCATTTCCTTATTATGTACTAAGTCAGAGTTTGGAACTATTTTAAGAACAGAGGGTTAGAACCAGAGCTCGCTCTTAGATTGTACATCACCTGACAAAACCCTTGTTCCCTAATGAAGACTTTTACCTTGAATAATGAAACTGGACTCCCTTTACTGGAAAAAAAATCAACCGTCTACAAGTCAAATTAAAAGTCATCATTTGAGAGGAAGAGGCTATAAACAGTGAAAATGCCATGGAGAGTGATGGAATAGTGCTTAATCTAATGCATAGAGGCACCTTTTCTGATTTGACCTTTCAATTTTAAATTCTCAATCTCAGCCAGATTTCTGCTGTTTCAGAAACCACCGTTACAAAGAGCAGGATATTTTACTGAAACCCTTAGGGCAAAACAAAACTATTATGAAATTATTGGGTAGTCTTTGTGCTTTCTGTGGCTTTTCATGCTATATCTGTATTACAGAGCTCAGTATATTGTCTCCTTGACTTCAGCAAGGCTTTTGACACTGTCACCCATAACATCCTCAGAGGTAAGCTCAGGAAATGCAATTAGACGGAAGGAGAGTGAGGTGGATCAAGAACTGGCTGAACTGAGCTCAGAGTGTCATGATCAACAAAGTAAAATCCAGTTGGAGGTGTGTAGTCAGTGGTGTTTCCCAGGAGTCAATACTGCTCCAGTCTTATTTAAGTTGTTTATCAATGACCTGGACAAAGAGATAGAACCTGAGCACGTTTGCTGATGGTACAAAACTGTGGAGAGTGGCTCATACACTTGAAGGCTGTGCTGCCATTCACCAGGACCTAGATAGGCTGAATTGTTGGGCAGAGAGAAACCCAGTGAGGTTCAGCAAGGGCCAGTGCAGAAGTCCTGCACCTAGGGAGAAATAAGCCCAAGCACCAGCACAGGTTGGGGCTCAGCCTACTGGAGAGCAGAGAAGGACCTGGGAGTCTTGGTGGGTCGCAAGCTGACCATGAGCCAGCAGTGCCTTGTGGCCAGGAGGGCCGGTGGTACCTTGGGGTGCAGCAGGTGGTCAGCAGGTGGAGGGAATTGATCTTGCCTTTCTGCTTGGCCTGAATAAGCCACATCTGAAATATTGTGTCCAGTTCTGGGCACCTCAGTAAAAGACTTAAGGAGAGAGGGTTCAGTGGATGGTCACAAATATGGGGAAGGATCTGGAGCGCCTCTCACTTGAGAAGAGATGGAGGGAGCTGAGCCTATTCAGTCTGGAGAAGAGAGAGAAGGGTCTTATTAATGCAAATAAATATCTTGAAGGTGGCTGTTAAGAGAATGGTGCAAGACTTCTCCATGGTGCGCAGTGACAGGATGAGGAGCAATGACCACAAACTAAAACACAAGTAGTTATCCCTCAGCATGAGGCGGATTTTCTTTATCTTACCTTGGCATGGGGTTGGATTAGATGTTCTCTAAGGTCCATGATGAGGACCCCTGCCAACCCTAATGATTCTGGGATGCTGTGATATGCACCACTCCCAGAGTATTTCCTGCACCCCGGTCTTCACAGGAGAAGAGCCCACTCTTGTTCTGAGTAGCAGCTACAATGCACTGCTTTAATATATACCCATGCAGGATAAACAAGAGACCACAATCTGCATCTAGGACCCACTTTAGCAGATAAATGATGTCTTGGAGGGTCCTTGCTACTCCCAAATTTGTTCCTAAAAATGTTTTGGGTTTGACCACATAAAGTGTTCACCTAATAAGCCTTGCTCTATAATCTAGCTCTGCTGTCTGGTACAACAGCTTTAATAAGAAAGAAATTTATGGAAATCTCCAAACTCTACTAATCAAGAAGCCACATCACTAATGTCTGGAATACAGGTAGCTACTGGTTGCTGCATCACTGCTGATGACCACTTTATCTTGTGGCACATTTCATGGCTCAGCCTGTGCACTGCAGGTTGGGACAAAAGCCTCTTCCTTAGGCAAATAAGAAGAATCAGGCTCAATTTGAACTTGTAGTTTTTTTTCCCAGTCTCCAGTAAGTTATCTTAGAAAAATAAGCATGCTGTATCAAGCAAAATTTATTTTATGCTTCCTTACTGAACAATAGAAAAAGAATGGCAAGTTTTATTCTAACTTAACTGAGACCCCACTGGTAACAGAGCTGTTAAGCAGAACTATCTGAAAGTCATTTACAGTCCTCACAGGGGGTCTGTCTGCAGACTTAATCTCAGATCTTTAACATGCTGTATCAGTTTATACCTATTAAATGATCTTCTGATAAACTCAACAAAAAGAATCCTTTATACAAAGAATAAGTCATAACACATCTTTGGGAATGATTGTTTTGCAAGGGTTTATGTTCTAGGGAGCTTAGTGGGAAACAACTGTTATTATATTCCAGCAGTTGCAGATTGTGCAAGTAAAACTTGACTGAAAACTTAAATAGCATTTGAATATATTTTAACATTCTTTTATGTGTTTTTCTTACACAATATGTCTGAGGTCAGGAATCTAAAAAAAGAAATAAATATATCCACAAAAAAACTTCAACACAATTGAAAATTCTCATTTGTGAGATTATTTTTCACCCCAAAATATTATTTTCTTCTTTAAAACTAACTTCTCGATGGAGAAAAAAAGATACACATTGTTCTGTTCAGCCCTCTCTTAATAGTAAAGACATAATGAATATTATGGTGTTGTTATTAGTATTATCTTGGCACTTCAGTGCCAATTCAAACAGGTTTGAATTCCAAAGAGTTCATTGTTTGTCTTTAAAGAGCTTACAAAGCAAAAAAAGCTGAAATAAAAAGAAAGAAATTAGTATAACCAGCCAAAATGTATATACAAACAGGTTGACAATGATTTTTAATGGTATACAATATATCCATCAACATATTTAGCAGATATAAGGGGACATAAAGAACAGAAAAAAGGCAAATGAGACACACATATGATTGTAGGTAAAGCTGTAAGGCGAACGGGTACTGTTGTTTAATAAAACAGTACAAAAAAGCTTTATCCTAAACCAATTATTTGAGAGAAGTCAAGACACAGATATGTCAAGAAATGCATTTCTAGTATGTTAATATCTTCTTTCTCTGCTTTTTCCTCTTTATTTTACCCATAAATCTGTAGATGAGTACATCTAGAAGGATTCTAGACTTTCCGATCGTGGATGGTGGCATTTCATGTCTGAAGACAAAGATACATATATATATATATATATATATATATATATATATATATACACATTTTTTAAATGTTAATGGTAATCTTAAACCCCCAGCCAGATATGATTAGAAAGTGGAAAGTAGAATTACTGTGATTTATGTATATATAAATATGTATAGTGACATTGCAAGAACTGCTATACTGTTTAGTCACTGGAAACATAAACATATTTTTTCTAATTTTAGGACAAAACAATTATGTAAGACTTAAAATTGCCATGATAAATCAAAAGATGTCACAGGACTAAAACATATTCTCTTCAAGAATGATATGTCAAAACAATTTTCCCTAAAGAGCACTAATGTTAAAAATTATAATTTCTCAATTAAGGTGACAGCCGATTATAAAAGTTCATTATGCATAAAAGGGATTTTTTTTTAATCCTGTATAAGTGGAAAAGGAACCTCTGACAAATAATTTACACATTAAAACAAATGACTTAAGGAGATTGCCTGGCATTAATTAGAAGAAAAATAGTCATTTATAAGACCAAAAATGGTTTTAGAAAAGGAAACTATGAATAAAGTTTTTAAGTGGAGTTAGAATAGTTCAGAACCTCAAACTCCATGGATGCTTTGCAGTGATATTTCTGAAGAACCTGTGGAATCAAACTTGAAGCAAAAAAGATGAAGCATGGAACAGTTATTAATTTACACCATAAACTCTGTGCTGTTAGGAAAAAGAGAAAACTTTGTATTTTATAAAGTTTTATTTTATAAGACTGTATTTATGGACATTATATACTGTACCAAACCCCATGTTTTTCTATACACTTCTTGTATGTACTGCTATAACATTTATTCATCATCATCATCTGGAAATATAAAAGAAATCCTCACGTTGCTTACTTCCAAAGTTGTAGAATCACAGAATCACAGAATAAGCTGAGTGGGAAGGGGCTCACAGGGATCACTGAAGTCCAGCTCCTGACCCTGCACAGCTCCATCCCCAAAATCACACCATGTGACTGTGAGCATTGTCCAAATGTTTTTTGAACTCTCAGGCTGGTGCTGTGACCACTTCCCAACAGGGGAACCTGTTCCAGTGCCCAGCCACCTGCAGGGAGAAGAATATTTTCCTAATATCCAGCCTAAACCTCCCCTGACACAGCTTCAGGTCATTCCCTCAGGTCCTGTCACTGGTCACCACAGAGAAGAGATCAGTGCCTGCCCCTTGTCTTCCCCTCATAAGGAAGTTGTAACTGCAATGAGGTGTCCCTTCAGTCTCCTCCAGGCTGAACAGACCAAGTGACCTCAGCTGCTCCTCATAAAGTTTCCCCTCAAGGCTCTTCACCATCTTTCTTGGCCGCCTTTGGACACTCTCTAATTGTTTAAAGCCTTTTTTATAGTGTGGCACCTGAAGCTGCACACAGCACTCAAGGTGAGGCTGTCCCATGGCAGAGCAGAGCAGGGCAGGACAATCCCCTCCCGTGCCTGGCTGTGATGCTGTGCCTGATGCCCCACTGGGACATGCCTGGCCCTCCTGGCTGCCAGGGCACTGCTGACTTATGATCAACTTTCCCTTAGCCAGGACCCCCAGGTCACTTTCTGCCACACTGCATACATCCAGGGTGCTCCATCCATACATCCAAGGCTGTTCCATCCCAGTTGCAAAATCGATAATTTTCCTTGTTAAACTTCATATGGCCATTAATTGCAGAGCCCTTTAATTTGTCCAGGTCTTCTCTGCAGGGTCTCCCTGCCCTCAAGAGGGTCAACAGGTCCTCCTAACTTTCGTCACCTGCAAACTTGCTTAATATCCATTCCAGTCTTACATCCATGTCATTTATGAAGTTGTTGAAAAGCCCAGGACTGAAGATGGAGCCGTACTGAACCCCACTAGTGACAGGTTGCCAGTGTGATGTCATCCCATTTACTATAGCCCTTTGACCTGACCTGAGCCAGACACCACTCATTACATGATGTTTATCCAGCTGTGAGCTGGACATTCTGTCTAAATGGATCCTGTGAGAGAGAGTATTGGAATCCAAAGTTACATTACATCAACCGGCTGCCCTTGAAGTGGGTTACCTTGTCATGTAAAGAAATCAGGTGTGATAAGCAGGGCTTTCCTCTCACAAAGCTGTGTGGGCTGTGATCAATGGCTTCATTGTCTTTCAGGTGTTTTTCCATACCTCCCAGAATAATCTTCTCCATAAGTTTACCAGCTGCTGTAGTGAGCCTAACAGGTCTGTAGTTTCTGGGGTTCTCCTCCATGCCCTTCTTGGAAATCAGGACAATGTTTTCCATCTTCCAGTTATCTGGGGCTGCTCTGGATTCCCAAGACCACTGTCTTCACAGTGTGCCTTGGTTTCTTCAAGAATAGTTAGTCAGGCTCAGTGTCCTGGCTAGGAGGTCTATACTAGACTCCTGTGATAACATCTGTATTATGTGTCCCTTCATTCTCATCCAGGTGCTCTCAACAGTGCCATTGCCAACTCTGAGCTTCATATATTCTACCCCTTCTATTACATACAATGCCACCCTTCTGCCTCTTCTGCCCTGCCTATCCCTCCTGAAGAACCTGTAGCCATCCAACAGGGCACTCTAGACACAGGACTCATCCCACCAGGTTTCACTTATGCCAAAGATATCATATCTCTGGGACCAGACCAAAGCCTCGACCTCCTCTTGTTTGTTCTCCAAGCTGCACAAATTGGTGTAGAAACATTTTAGGTGTGCTGCTTTGTAGTCAACATAGCCAACATTTTGTAAAACAGATTGGGGGATCCCATGAGTTCTTGCTTCGTCAGATTTTGGCACACCATGCCATCACTGGCAAGCCTGGTTTTGTCCCTTCCCCCATTCCAAGATAGTTTACAGCTACATCAATGAGCCCTGCTAACTTCTCACCCTTTTCTTCTCTGAGACAGGTGCATCCTTTCATATTTCAGTTGATCAGGTGTTAAATAAATCATTACATGGTCAACAAACCCAAAATTTTTCCATTGACATCAACCTCAGAGCCATGCATTAACTGGATAGGTTTGCCTATTCCTCTCAATATTATTCCTTGTTCCTGGAGGAATTGAGAAAATCAATACCTGTGCTCCTGATCTCTCTACCAATCACTATATGGCCCTGAAGTCTCTTTTGATTGCTCCTGAACGTGTCTTTGTTATTTTGTCATTGCCAGTTGGAACAACTAATAGTGGATAGTAATCAGAGGGCCTTGGTAGACTGGAGTGTTTTCCAGTGTCCCATATCCATGCTCCTAGGAGACAGCAGACTTCCCTGTGAGTTGTGTGCAGTCTTCATGTGGTGCCCTTTGTTCACCTGGAAGGGAGTCTCGTTTAACCACTACCCTTCTTTTCTTGTTAACAGTCGACGTCTTGATGCTGAGTATTTGCTAATTTAATGAAAATAGAAGTAATTTGTACTAATTAAAAACATTTCCAATTAGCATACAAGAATTTTGGGAATGGAATTTGCCATAAAGGATATCCAAGAATTCTCTTTTATTATATATATAAACAATTCAACATACCAGTGGGACATACATGTTTTCCAGAGCTTTCCCAACTTTTTCTCCCTATTTCTTCCTATTTCAACAACCCTTCTCTGCTTGTTGATGTTGACTGTCTCTTTGAATGCCCTGAAAGGTTTTTTGGGTATGATGTTTTGGTGGGGCGGGGGGGTGGGGGGGGTGGGTGGGGATTTTTTTCAGTTTTGATTTTGTATTCTAAGTTTTAACATTAAGGTGATGCTTTGAATGTGAACTTCTCATACTACCATGGCATGTCCCACAGTCTGTTGTGCTTGGCATGTTTTTTGTAAGGGAAATTTCCAGATAGATTGATCTTATCCATTACAAAACTAGATATTTTTAAATTATATGCATTTCAAGTTTGTTCATACATTTTCTATTTGTCTCATGACAATGTAGAGTTGTAAAAAAAAAAGGGCTCTGGAATTCATAATTCAGAGTCTGACATTTGATAAAGTTCTTGAATTTTCATTTTTATTCCTTTCCTTGTCCCAGGACTACAATTTGGTAAGTCTATATTTCCCAGTGGATAAATAAATAGATAGCTATCATCCATCATTGTTACAGTGCAGTACCACTGTCAGACAGAAGTGTAATAAAGTGGCAAATATTTATCTAAACTGCAAGGAAAATATCAGTCTTACCTAATATTTTCCAGAATTTAGACAATTACTTTCCTAGGTATTTTTCAGCCATATCTTCGGACAGGGATCCTTAAAAAAAATCATTTTACTTTTCTTTGTACTTGCTTCTGTGAACAATAGATTAGAAAGCCATCAACAACAGTGTTTGGTTAACCACTGTTATTTTACTGAGAAGGATTAAATGATTTATGTTACTTCCTAAAACCAATAATGGTAAATTTAATCAGATTAGCCTAATGTTTCTCACCAAACACTATTATCTTTTTACTAGTGATGTGTATCTTTTTCTAAATTGCAGACTACTGCAGTGCAACCTTTCATTTAGCTTTTAAAATGAAATTTATATCTGTGATGACATAACTTCATTTTGGTGCTGTGTAATGAAATTGTATTGGAAGTGGTGTAGACTCTGGAATATAAGCCTGTGTATAACATCTTTGGGAGAGATCCAGAAATAGCTTAATACCAGTTTAGATTGGCTATTTTAAAAAGTTTCTTCACCAAAAGGGCTGTCAAGCCTGAGAAAGTCACCATCCCTGGAGGTATTTGTGTACATGGGGCATTGAGAGACGTGGTTAAGTGCTGAACTTGGCAGTGCCGAGTTAACAGTTTGACTGGGTGAACTTAAAATTCTTTTCCAACTTAAACAATGCTATGATTCTCTGATTCTATATATTTAGTCAATCTGTTTTGGTATATCTGATATCTGATGGGGAGGAAGCCAAGGCATGAGTGGCATACAGGATTTACTACTGTGTCTCCAGGTTTTAGAGATGCTTAAGAATATTTCCCATATGAATCTGATGTCTACAGAACATGCATGGGTGAGAAGTACATAGTTCTGATGTAGGAACTTGAAGAATTTGGATAAAAGCATGTCACTCACTGGCACATGTGCTGATTCTGTCTTTGTCCCCAGAAACTTTATGGCCAGGGGATAGTGATTTACTACTAAATTTGTTTTAAAAACTGGCAGTTTAAAACCACACATAGATATGTGCTTTCAGAGCCCAGAATAACTTCTCAGCCTCCCCTTCTTTTGCAACATCCTTTGAAGCATCAGAGATGCTTCAGTAGATATGGAGAGTGAGAGGTGGTATAAGAGCCCCTAAATATGCAGTCATGGAATTACTCATCCAGGGATCTTATTTGAAGCCTCAGATAGGGAAAGGAGAGCTTGGGAGGAGCCAGAGTTTGCTTCTACTGAATGCTTAATTTTCACTATGTTAATAGAAGCAGAGACCAGAGAGGCTCTTTACCTTCAGAGCAGTCCTACAATCACAGCTTTTGTTACTCCTCTTATATCCATGTCTATTCTATAACATTTTATTGCTATCTGAATCTATTCAAGCCTTTGGAAATTTGCAGAAGTAATTACCTCTGTCTACCTCATATCCTGAGTGAGTGAATATAACTGCTTCTGTCATTGTGGGGGAAAAAAAAAAACCAACAAATCCAGACAGATTTTCTTCATGTTTTAAATAAAGGCTTTAAAATAAAAATGTGCCAGAGGCCTTCTATGAGGGTTGGAAAAAAGGACTCCTAGGGAAGTCCTGCCTGATGCATTCTCAGTCCAGGCAGGTTCATATACTCAAGAACAATAAGATTGAAAATACTCACCAGTTTTAACTGCTGAGTACTAGTTTTGGCCCTGTTGGCAGAAAGGGGTTAAAAGTAGAAAAGTGGTGAGGAGAATGGTAGATTTGTTCACATGACCTTGCACCTGAGAATGCCAAGGCCTGGAGAATAACAGTGTGGAAAACCCCATATAGTATGCCTACCGCCTCTGTCTGTTTTGAGAAGTAAAATCTTTGTGTACAGAGAACATGGATGTTTGGAGAGACTTGGACGCACTCTCATGGACATGCTTGAGCTCCCTGTCTTAGGAGACAGATCAAAGCTCAGAGAGCATAAAAAGGCTCAGAGGATATCACAGTAAGGTGTGTGGGCCTTTGATGAATTTGTGCAAGCAGCAGGCCCACCTCCCATCAGGATTGACTGAGCCTGTGTTGCCATTTGTGTGTCACTGCTGGGATCCTCTGGTTAATGCGGTAGTGAAGCAACTTTGCTCTTTACATTTCAGCTCTGGTTTTGTGGTTGTTCCAACAGCCTGCCTATGTCAAGTCACCCAGTCCCCTGCCCAGCACTCTGGCTCCATGTATCTCTTTTGGAAGTGACAATATTTGTTGGCCATAGTGTCCTTCGGTCAAAGGACCCAAAGCCCGTGGCTTCCAGGACAGGGGTCAGTAAAGCAGCAGTTGAGGATTGTGGCACTTTATGGTTAAGACTTTCAGCACAGAAAAATAACTTTTCCTTCTAGCAGTCCTGCTAGATTGGATCCCAAGCTATAGGATTTTGGCTTTGCAATGGGTTAAAAGTTACCACTATGGACTGCTTTCAGATTCTTTTTGAGATTATTGATCAAGGGTACATGGTGAGGCTCAGCTGTTGATTTCCATGGCTTTGATACAAGTCAGGCAATGGCAACAAGAAAACAAGCTTGATCTTGAAGTACAAGTAAGAATTTTTTAACCCTACTTATAGTAGGTTATAGTTTAAGATGGTTTTTTAGGCACACTTTTTCATACCATGTTTCATGAAAAACCTCATTAGGGAGAGGGATGATCAAAGGTACTTCTGCCTTCGCCTTGAGAATTTATCTTCTTTCTTCTCCCAGGAGTTCAGAAAATACAATGGAATCATATTACCCTGGACCTCACCTATATGATTCTCAGGTAGCTGAAAACTACTGCTGCTGTCTCTACTGCTCCTGCTTCTGTTTACTGATTCCAGAAATTGTCCTGTTTAGTATATATACTTTATGTGTTCTGCTAAAGAAACATTTTTTTAATTAAAAAAAGGAAAAGCTGTCACATGATTTATTTATGGGCAATACATCCCTATGAAGAGTTACTTCACTGAGGCTATGTAAGCTGTGACAGGCTACCACACAAATGCAATAAAGGATGAACATTATCAGTAGTAGTCATGTTTCAATCTTGCATGTATAGCCTCAGTACCAGGAGATGGTAGGACAGGAACAGAATCTTACCTTTGTATTTAACCTTGTAAAACTGTTTATATATGGTGGCCCTCAAAGCTAACAATTCTGAAGAGGAAGACAACCATCAGCATGGTCAAACAGTTCCAAGGGAATTACCAAGGTAGAAGAGTCTGTTCCTACAGCTTCTGTGAGTGTGTGGACCTCACCTCATGTAGGTGAGGTCCAGGGTATGTATGAGTGTGCAGAGCTCTGAGTGTGCCTATGTGGTTAGAGCTTCTGGGAATTATCTACAATAAATGTTCAGAAACTTGAATGGGGCTGATAATAGTGTTCTGTAGCATTGGTTATCAGTATATTGCAGATACTGATCTTGAAATTCTTGTGCACAGACTGCTTGACAATTATGTGCTGCTAATAATTTAAGAAACTACTTTCACAGCACCACAGGATCACATAGTGATGAAACTTGGAAGGAAACTCTGGAGGTCACTGGGCTGAACCTCTTGCTCAAGCACAGAGATCTAGAGCAGATTGCCCAGGACCACTTTTAAATAGCCTTGTGTTTCAGTTTGTGCCTGTTGCATTTGAGCACCACTGAAAAGAATTCAGGTCTGCCTTCCTTGCACCTTCTATTCCCAAAGGTATTTACCTAAAATATTTAAATACATTAATGAGATTCACTCTCCTAAGCTTTCTCTTCTCCAGGGTGAACAGTCCCAGCTGTCTCTTCTTGTCCTCATATGTGAGATGCTTCAGGTCCCCTAATGATCCTGGTAGCCCTTTGTTGGATTCTTTCCAGTATGTCCATGTCTCTTTTGTACTGAGGTTACCTAGAAATGACTTCCGACTAGACTTTGTGTCACTAATCACCAACCACAGGCAGGCCCTAGCTATTTAGATAGTTTCCAATTAGCGTCACTGCTCATCCTGCCCATGTTTTGTTATCTTCTCCAAGTGGATCTTACCAGACAGGATCACAGGCCTGACTGAAGTCCAAGCAAACAGTATCCACTCCTTTGCCCGCACCTATCAGGAAAATAATTTTTTCATAGAAGGTTATCAAGTATCCTATACTTGGGTCAAAACAACCCCATGTAATAATATAGGTTTGAAGAAGAGTGGCTGAAAAACTGCTGAGACAAAAGTGGTGCTGATCAGCAGCTTGCTGAACATGAGCCAGCGTGTGCCCAGGTGGCCAAGAAGGACAATGACATCCTGGTTTGCTTCAAAATTACTGCAGCTATCAGGAATAAGACCTTTGTACTCAGGTCTGGTAAGGTCACACCTTCAACCCTGTGTTCAGCTTAGAGCCTTTCAGTACAAGAAGATTAAGATGTTGAAGCGTTTCCAGAGAGGGCCAAAAGAGCGGGTGAAGGGTCTGGAGCACAAATTTTATGAGGAACATCTGTGGGAGCTGAAATGGCTTAGCCTGCGAAAGAGGCTACCAAGGGAGATTTTATCACTCTCTACAAGTGAGAGCAGCACTCAGTGTGGTGGAGTGGGTCTTTTTTCACAAGTAACAATGTATAGGTAAAGAGGAAACAGATTCAGCTGCACTACAGAAGGTCTGTGTAGAAAATTAGGAACATTTTATTCACTGGAAGGGTTATCAAACATTGGAACAGGCTTCCCAGGGAAGTGGAGGGTCAGCGTCCTTGGAGATATTTAAAAGACATATAGACATTGGGAAATGATTTTGTGGTGAGCTTGGTAATGTTAGGTTAACAGCTGGACTCAATGACCCTTTCCCAGTCTAAATAATTCCATGATTTTATTATTAAGTTGATGAAGCATAACTTCCCCCTGGTAAAACCAGGCTGACTACTCCTCATCACCTGCTTGTCCTTCATCTGTCTAGAAATTAATTACAACATAAGCTGCTCCATCACCTACCCAGGAATCAAGATTAATTTGATTGGCTTGTAGTTCCCTGGATCCTCCTTTTTGCCTTTCTTGAAAATAGGAGTGACATTTTCTTTTCTCTAGTCCTCATGGACCTCTCCTGGAGCCTTCAGAAATAATTGAGAGTTGCCTTACAATGACAACAGCCATCTCCCTCAGGACTCATGGCTGCACCTCATCAGGGCCCATGAACTATACTACCCTGAAGTCAAATTTGCCTTCTTGGTTTAGACTGTGTGTACTTAGCAATTTTTCTCTTCAGCACACAGTTCTTTGTGCAATTATAACTTGGAAATGCAACTGAGTCAGTCTCAGAATGGAAGACACCTCTGATTTTTCCCAGAAAACTGTGAATAATCTGTTTATTTGTTAAAGAGACTGACATTTAAAAGGAAAGTACATATGGCTGTCTTTTAAAAATGCAATACAATATTAAATTATAGGCCTTCCTAGACTTTTATCTTAGTTATTACAATGAGGTATTGCAATGTGAACATTTTTGTTCCAGGAACTGCATATTGTATCATTAATTAAATAAAAAACCCTCCATCAATTATTTTATTTCAGTCCCTGCACCAAAAAGGAAGAAAAAAAAAAAAGGAAAAAAAAATTAAAAAAAAAAAGAAAAAGAAAAAAACAACCCCCACAAAAATGTTATATTACATTATATTACATTATAGATTTCCAACACAATTTTGGAAATGCACATAATTTTTGACATAATACTAAGTAAATTCAATCAGAAAGTACTTAGCTGCATGACTGTTCTCTAAACAATTTGAATTCTGATGCCATTAATTTTAAGAAATATTGATTTGGGTTTTTTTCATTTTGTCTATGGATTTTGATAAGATATGTTCAGTTAATATCCTATAAATTGGGTGAGATGGAGTGATAGTGAGCAGTGTTCATCTGTATGAGCATAGTCACAGTGAGTCAGGATTAAGAGTTTAAAAAGTGTTAAATATTAATTTTCAGTTCTTTAAATTAATTTTTGGCTTTATTGTGTGTGCATGTTTCATCTTTCCACCTCTGCTGTTTACCTCCTTTGCATGCTAAGTAGACAAAATCACATTAAGCTATTTTTCTCCTAGTCATGTTTTTCTATATGCGGAAACACTAGGTGAAATCTTAACCATGGAAACTACTGGAAATAGAAGGTCCAACATTGGTAATTTGTAAGAATAAATCATCCAGAAATCCCCAGTAGAGTTGCACCAGTATTGATTTTTCAGTTTAAGAGTGGAGAGCTTTTACATCCCCAACAGGTCCTTCCTAAATCACTAATATCATCTGCCAGAATTGCACCATCACAACATAAATCTTCTAGATAAGCCCTGTGCATGTCAAGAAAAAGACGGGAAAAGGCCACACGGCATATTGCAATAAGGTCTTCTGGGAAAACTTTCTTCCAAAATCTAGTGCAGTGATCCATTGAACTCCTTGTGAGGATCCAGTATGCTTGATTTAAAGAGGAGCTGACAGACAGACCCAGGAATGAATGTCTCACCCTTAGAATCTGCCTACATTCACCATGCATCTTACAGGAACAGGAATCAGTCACAGAAAGCAATGGGAAAGTCACAGAAAGCACCTCACCCTTAGTGTCTGGTATGGACACATATGTGACTGCTGAGAAAGCTTGAGCCTTACCCATAAATGACATTTATCATTACTCAGAGAAACAGCAGAAACCCCAGGCTGTGCAAGATAAACTTTTTTTTTTTTTCTGTCTCCCTTTCCTCTTTCTAATATATTTTTCCAAGGTCTCCAAGTTCATTCTTAAGTTAACTGATCAATATTTTTCTTGGGACAGCTTTCTACCAGATTTATACAAAGTTAGTGGTCAATTCTTATTCTTATATCTGTGTCTTGAAAGAAGAATGATAAAAATAATCCCAAAGAAATCATTTTAGGTTTATATACTTTTCTTAAGGATCTCACAAAGCATTTAATAATCATTTTATGATTAAGTTTGAGCTCTTACAAACACTATAGTATGAGGATTAATACTGTCTCTGATGTTGTAGTGTTCTTTCATACATTAAATGTCTGATAAATTTTCTGGTTTGATTCATAACAGAAATAAAGGAAGACCAGATTCCTTCTCTCTGTTGATGTTCCTTTTCCTCCTGGAAAAAAAAATCATTTCAAGAAGAGACCAATAAGTTTCTCAAGTTGCAATATCTACTCATTGGAGCTGTAATGTAAATTGTAGAAATAATGTAAATTAGAAACGCTTTAAGCTGTGCTGATACTACATTTAATGGTAAACCACAAACTGAAAATGCACAGTATTTCATGTTACTCGAAAGATAAAGAGTTGTCAAATTTATGAACTATTAAATGTCTGAAAGTGGAAACCTTTTGCAAAATTCAGGAGAACATACAGAAGAAGTACATTTTGCTCAGGAATGAAATACACATGCCTTTTCCCTTTCATATCACAATTCTGAGAAAGTTTTCACTTCCAATTAAGTTGTCTGAGAAAGAAAAAGTATGTGTTCACCTCATCTATTTTTAGGTATAGAATAGTTTGCAAATATGAATGTTGTTTTTTGCCTTGATTACATATTTGTTTATTTCCAGCCACCTGGGAAGCAAGTTAAATCCGTTAATCTTGCACTTCTGGTTTACCTTTCTCCTCAAATAACCCCCAGTATACTGTGTGTTATAGACATTTATTTTCTTTTCCTACAGGTCAGTATGCATCTGGTTTTTGAACAATTATGTAGCTAGAAAAGTGAAACAAGAGAACAAAGCACAAACTATATAATCTTCATGTAAGTGGAATTCCAAAGAGGAACTGTAAGCTTGACATCAGAAAATCTTTCTCTATATATATAATTCAGAGAGATTGACACTTTTTCCACAAGGAAGAGTGTTTTGTTATTCCAAATTGGATCTAATGAATAATCCATACTCACATACAGAAAGAGTGATGCAATAAAGTAGGGCAGAAGGCATCAGCATTTCAGAAAGCTGAGTACTAAAAAAGTTGCATTCATCATTTTTACTACATGTAGAATTTAAGAAACTCAGAGATGATTCTGTTTTTTCTTTTTGAAGCAGAACTAAATAAAGAAGATTGTAGAGGTAACTCTGTGTCATATGATTCAATAATGTTGCTTTTGTCTGTGTAATTCCTGGAAATAATTACAAGATAGTTCAGAAAGTAAGTTTATTATCATAAAATATCTGACATAGTTCAGGGATTTATCACACGTAAAGAATGAGACTATTATTTCGGAAAACAAGAACATAGAGAGAAATGCCCACGACAGAAGGAAAATCCTTTTTTTTCTTGAGTCTTACTGTGTAATTTCAAATATATGTTTGTCTTTGATGCTGAAGATGGATATCCTAAAATTTTGTTCCCTCTGTATTGCAACAGACAAAATATCTTCCCAAAGCTAGAGTCCCCATTTCATGTGATAGTCCTGATATTTTTTCAAAAAGCAGAGATATTCTTCCCACTTTGCATTTATTTTACTATCAGTTCTGAACTTCCATTTCCGTCTCTTCTCTGGCCTTTAATATGTAAATCTCTGGCCCCTGCACGCTCCTTATACGACTGGTTTTGTTAGCCTCTCTGAGTATCCTTTCACTCATTCCAGGTTATCAGTCCTCTAGTCTACTGCATATCCCAGTCAAGATTCTTCTTAATTTCCAAAAATCTGAGTTTTGTATGGTTACCCTGGCCATAAACTGTAATTTGCAATTTAAAAAAAATCCTACTTCCTTCTTTATCTTTTACAGTAGCTGTTCTCATTCTTGTGCAGGGAAGAAAATCTACAGGGAAGAAAGTAACTTCAGTCCAGTTGCACTAACACAGGGTAGTACCAGAGTGCTGGAGCAAGTGTTGTAAGACCCCTTACTCCCCCAGCTCAGGACAGTGAACCTACTTTATTCTAGTTTTCTTAATAATTACAGTGAGTCCTTCCCTTAAATTTCCTAAACTTAAGTTTCTTGAAGGTTGATACTAAATGGGCATAAAAAGAAACTAATAACATTACTGGGAAAATGATACAGTAATTGCATTTAAAAAGCTTACTGTTTTTCTTCCAACCTTACCTTTCCTTTTTTGTATAGTATACAGTGGGAATGGGATTTAAGGGGGGGTATTTTCATGGCTTGACAACCTCAGCTTCAGTGCATGGCCTAAGCACTTAGTAATGTATGGCATAGTTATCTTTGGTATGTTCTTACTTATTGTGGTATGTTTCCCATATATTTTATCTCGTGTGCAATGAATGATCAATAGCTTTATAATATGATGATGGCTTTACTGGTGCAGAGAATTTTAGCTGTGCAACTCATAAACAAAGAAGGGGGAATTGTTGCTGATATGTAAGGCTTTATAAAGGGAAGGCCTTGTAACATGGCCTGTAACTTAGGCTAAGTAGAGGGGAACTATGGGAGAGTGACTCAGCTGGAATAGGGGTAGAAAGACATGAGAGACATGAGAGATGTGAGAAACATGCTGTGTGATTACTGCATGTCCACATCGTGGTGTATGGTGGTTGGTTGACGTGGGATTGTTTGCCTTAAAACTATGTAAACTGGTAACAGGCTACCTGCACAAAAGGTCTGGTTTTTGGCAATAAAGATAACTCCTTTGCACCTGCCTGGGGTCCCTGCTTTGCTCCCTGTTACCCCAACAATGCACCATCCCATGTCATTTTGTGTCTTTAAGCAAAATGCATAAATCATTGATTGCATTTGGTTTTTGGATTTAAATTTTGGATAATTTGTCTTGTATTATTGAGAGTAACTTTCCCCAGGAAAAATATTTTTCAGGCTTTCGGTAATCACTGTAGAAAGTAGACCCATAGACTAAGACATCATAATTTTTAGGGTGATCTAATCTAAAGTTGAATATCTGAGGTTCAACCAGCTGACTTTCCAAGCTGGGAACCAAGGCTGTACTCTTAGCTGTGGAGACACTTTCCATCACATGATCTTCCTTCCATGTTCAACTATTACTTGATTTTAGTTCCTCTGCCACACTATGTCTGTGTTGAGTGCTGGTAGTGATGCAGTGTGACAATGTCTCCTGTCAGCAGCAAATGAAGGGTTATAGGAAGAGTTAGAGAAATATGGGCTGGTGGGTTTTTGAGCACTAATTCTGGCATAAAACTCTCTCAGTATTAGTCTCTTTGTTAGTGCCTCGTATGAGTACAGATTCTTCTGCATCGGAAGACTTCAGACAGAAAGGTCATTTCATAACACATTTAGCTTCTTGGTACAGATATTGACACTCAGTCTGTTCCTTTGTGATCCCAAATAGCTATTCAGACAGCTCCACAGAAAGACTTTCATAATCTCAGTCCAAATTCATAATGTCATAATTTCAAACACTGGAAAGTTAAGCATTTACTCTAAAATGCCATCTAATCACAATCATCTTCGGTCAATGAGCAAGTAAGATCTCCAGAATCTAAGTTACCTATCTAGTTTCAGAACCTTGTCTAAAATCAGGTGAATCTCCCACCTCTGACAATAAAAGAAGACTTAATGACTGACTTGGATTAAATATTAAGCTTCAGAGACTTTTAGGCATTTTAGACAAGATAAATCTCACCCTTAGGATCAGAAAAACCTTCCCTTCACCCACTAAAACCACAGAGATATCCTCTCTTTGCCAATGTACTTAAAGATCTTTAGAACAAAAGGCCAAACACATAAATATGCCATCAGAAGGGACCAGAGGAGATCAGACACAGACAATCTTATACAATTTAAAGAAGTAGAGATGTCTTTGCTAAACATATGTACCTGATCCTAAAGAGTCATGTAGATTATGCTACATAATCCAATTGAAGGTTTGTTTTTCTGCAGATTAATTAGCACTTGCTGATCAAAAAGTGTTTCTCCTTTTAGTGATAGTGCTAGGACTGGTTTCCTAAAAACTTACTTTCAGTCCATTCTTTTAGTAGTCCACTATAATATTTCCAGCTATATGGGCATCTTCCCTTTTTACTATATTGCCTTATGATTTCCCTTATTGTTGGAGAGAAGACAGTTTTTCTCCAAGCATTCCTTAAACAGAAATTATCTTCTCAGTGTTGTGAACTGTGATTTGTGAAGTATTTTGACTGTAGGTCATATCTACTATTTTGTGACCTTTTAGTGATTTCTATGTATTCTGAAATCATCTATCTAGATACTTATTAACTTTGTTTAAAGATTTTCAGAATAGTTAAATTTATGGATTTATTTTCCTTTACAGGAGTGTGATTTAAATAAACAGCATTCAAATATCTAAGTATTTCCATGTGTGCTATCACAGGTAGTACTTTCACATGTCTTGTAGAAAGGCATTAATGTTTGCTCTTCACAGGTGAGAAAAACT
Source organism: Chloebia gouldiae (assembly GCA_003676055.1). NCBI lineage: Eukaryota > Metazoa > Chordata > Aves > Passeriformes > Passeridae > Chloebia > Chloebia gouldiae. The sequence continues at coordinate 2,755,453 of QUSF01000001.1, forward strand.
AAGGTATAAAGAGAAGAAGATGCTTGCAATTTGTTATACTGAATTTAGTTAGGATACCAAGCGGCAGTGAAATGAAATCTGTGGAGTATGAAGCTCTATGTTATTCTTGATTCTCATGACTTGAGATGTAAACACTGGCAGATGTTTCTTTGTAAAAAATATATAAAGATTGGAAAATGTTTTAGAAAGGTACATTTTGAGTCAGAAGGAATGTGAACGCTTGTTTGGATTCTGTCTAAGAACTACAGATAGCCTGTTCCACAAGCTATCTTTACAAGAAAGAAGCATTAAAACATAATTATTGATTATGTTTCAAATAAATTAGCCAATGTAATTAATCAGTATGCATAATCAGCTGTGCACTCTCATGACACGTTTCAGAATAAAATTTTTTAAAATCCCAAAAGCTATTTAAGCATCAGTTTCTTCAGGTAACCTGGGGTAAAAAATACTAAAAACCCCACTCCTTAATTTATGGCTTTTGCATGGCATGCCCAGAGAATATGTTTTTCTTTCATCCTTATTAAATATATGGTATCTCAACAATCTTTCTTTTATTTCCTTCAAGCAATGCATAAATTTAACTCAAAAAATTGAATGTTTCCGTAAGTTATGAGCATGAAAATTTAACATGAAAATGTTTTTGCATTTTAGCATGAAAATGTTTCTGCAACCTCTTCAGGACACATGGTAGCATTTCCTTGCTAAACACATTGTATTAAGAGTATAAAGTCACAGTTCAAACAAAAAAAAATTGTATAAAATTGTATCTAAGTATCTTCAATATGTATGTGTACAACATAGGAAATATAATGTATGTGCTTAACTCAAACCTCTGGTTGGTCCCTTGGATGAATTTTGTGCTTAGAACAAAGTACATTGCAAGTATTGTATCTGCAAAAGCAGAAGTCAACTGTATGGTGATATTCCTATAAACTTAATGTTGAAGTACATTATAACAACTCTGCAGTCCAATTTATTTCAGTAAGTAATAATGATAAAATTATGCCAAAAACTATCCTACCCCATTACCCTACCCCAAATCCCCACAAAGATAAAATAAAACTGAAAATCAACAAACAAAAAACCATAGAAAAAAACAGTGCAAACAAAACCCCCAGCCTCAGAATAACACTAATTTTAGACATAGCTGTAAAAGGATCTCAATAATAGAATGAAATCCATAATATTTATTTTATCATTGGATACTATTAATATGCAAAGTGAAAGTAGTAACTAGTGTGTCTGATCTCTGACAGATACAAAGGTTGTAAACACAACAAAATGGAGAAAGGAAACCTCTCAAGATAATCAATTTTTAAACTTTTACTATATTAGGGATTTATTTCAGCAAGCAGAAGCTGTTAATGTAATTGATAATTAATAATTAATAGCTTCAATACTATCATAGTACAGGGATGATTCAGTAGCATGACATGGTGTGTGATGGGTTCAAACACCATTCTGTTGCTTTTCATCATGTAACTTTGTCTAATACAATTTGTAAATCTGTTATTGGAAGCAATAATATTGCTATGAGGAATGTAGGTTTCAAATTCTGCATATAGAAATAGATCACAAACCTTAGACACAGATTAATCATCTTTTTACACCAATACTGTACTTTTGATTGGTCCTTACTTGGCTATATCACTACAACAAGGTATGATATTGTTCCTAAGGGGGACTTTAACAACTTAGAGGGTCATACTATCAAGATCACATAAGATATTTATTGTTCAGATAAGTTTTGACATTTACTCCAATGTATTTTATATTCTCTTCTTAGTAAGTCAAACTGCTTTAAAAGGCTAATTCCCTATTATTTGTATTTTTCCCCCTTTGTTCAAATTTATTCCTTATTTTGAAATGTCACTCGCTTATCTCATCTTCCACAGGTCTTTGCTGTCTTGTCTCTATAGAAACATAAATTATACTTCTGGAAAGAAAGACAGTAATAAATATTCCCCCACTTCAGTCTCCTGAAACATAAAGAGCTATTTTAGGACAAAGTATTTTTTAACCTAAACTTATTTTCTCTGTTTCTGTTTAGGGGCAGTTTTGACAACAGTAGTTTTCAACTGTACTTAGACAAAGCTCTGACTCACAGCTTCTATGTGCATTTGTGCATTTTTAATTAAAAAGCTAGTGACTGGATATGGAAGAAGAGAAAAAAATCATCCACCAAAGCACAATATATAGCCATATAAATATATAGAACTCCAGTGTGGGTCTGAGGGGGAGAGAAGACAAAAGTAGGAAAAGCTGCTAGCAGCAGGCTTTATGCTTAGTTTCTTAAAAAAGTTAGATAAAGCCACTTTTAAAGTAAATCTTTGTATTTTAGTATAAAATGTGGTTCTCTATATGTGGGAAATGTGAAAATGTGAAATATGTGAGAAAAGTGAAATACGTGATGTACCGTCTGAAAAAGAATTATTCCAGTCAAGACTCCCTTGAAGATTTCAGCTAGGTGCTACAAATCTCACTTCCTAAAAGCAGTTTGAGGCAGTGTTCCTTAATCTAAGATGACTGTAAAGATTGCTCAATTGGTGGGAATAGTTGCTTTTTTTTTTCTGCTAATACCACATAAGAGACCTATTTGTCATAGGGAAGTGGAATGAATGAAGTGTCATGGCTGAAATGTTTATTTGTTTCTCCAAAGATACCAAATCTCTTTCTATCCTTAAATCTCCTTGGAAGTTATAGTGACAGCAGGACAACTTTTCTTTACTTTGAGATAATCAAGTGAACATCCCTGAACCTATTCCCTAATTACTTCAAATGCTGCAAATAATAACCAAAACCATACCAACCAAACAAAACCCAGCCAAAACACCTCTGCAGCTAATTGAGAAGGAAGTATCTGAAATTATTATCAGACAGCTTTCTTCAAGGCCTAGTAAAAACTTTGAGGTTTTAGCAGAAAGAGAATTTTTATCTTGCAGGGACATCTACACTTTAGGTGTCAAAGTAGTTTAAAACTTCAGGTCACTTATCTGACCCCTCTCTCTTGCAGATATCTGGATAGTGATATTAAGTAAAAATCACCTTTCCATTTCCATTGAGTCTAGCATATCTCCATCATGTCCTCCTCTTGCCTCTCAGTCTTGATCTTAGCTCTTTACCACTTTTAAGATGAATTTCTGCAGTATAGCCATGAATAGAACTGACTCCCCAAAAAGCTGAGAAAACAGTTAGCATCAGAATTTAGAGTTCAATGTATTGAACTCTATTCCACTCTCCCAGATTTTATGCAGGCTCCACTGGTAATTGCAGAAAGCCCTTTCCCTCTGCAAAGGAAGCTCCTGTTAGGGTTAAACCCTTTTAAATCATGATGGCATTATCATATTTTTGCGGTAAAAACATAACTCATTTCAATTTGGAAATTTTATTTACAGGAAAAAAATAACCACAGAAAGCTTGCACAGTGCTGAAAGGAAGGATTTCATAATAACCCTGTATCATTCCCAAGGCTGAATGAAGTTTGATGTTGAGCATGTAGTTAATATATTGCAAGACTGTCCCAGTTAAAATGATTCAGTGTTTTCAGAGAGCAATGAACAGGTGAACATTTTCTTAGAGAATACAATAAAAAAGCTTGGCAGAGAGGCCTTAAGTTACTTTCCTCTTTCCCTTACCCTCTTGCTTCTAAATCCATGTGTGAATATGTGTGTGTCAACCCATACACGCTTAGATACACACACAAACTCATATTAGTGTATGTCCTACCACTCAATGAGAAAGTACAGTTGATGATATATTAGGTGAAAGTCCTCTTAAATTTCTGCTTTGAGTGTGGATGTGATTAATATGATTCATTACTTTGCACACAAAAATACTTAGCAAACCAGTTGTCTCTCTTTTATAGAAGTGAAAGACCATTTACCATTCCCTTCTCCTCAGCTGCAATAGCATCTGTAAAAAGCAATGCATCTTTGAGATCATGGGATATAAATCTTTTTGTGATAAGAAACTGCAGCTTACAGGACACTGCAAATGTAATGCATTTTTGTCTTCAAACACCTTTTTTTTTCATTTTAAAATAAAAAGTAAGTTTTTGTGTTTACAAAGATTCGGGATGAGGATATCAGAAAAATCTTTATTGCTATAAATACCTTTATCTGTTCCAGATATCTAGTGCAGGCATTTTAGCTTAAACTTCCTTAAACTGAACCGCCAAGGTTTCTTGAGAATCTTCAGTCAGTCAATGTTGGGAAGCTAACAATGCTCATCTAAAGGGATTGCCTTTAAAAAAAAAAAAAAAAAAGGTCAGTTTGAGGCCTATTTAGCTTAATGTGGGAGTCAGGAGACAAAAACATCGTATGTTCTATGTATGGTTTTATTTTTCATAAATAAGACTTCTAGAACAAAGACAAAACCAAGTGAGACTTTGTAGTCTAGCATTTATGATACTAAAATATTTTCTGTTCTGATCCATTTGACCCCATGCCTATGCCTGTGTTGATAGTGGGGGTTGCCTAGACCCAGGTGTGGCACCTTGCACTTCATCTTGTTAAACCACATGAAATTGCCTTTGAACCCACTTCTTGATTTTTTGTCCAGATCCCTCTGGATGGCATCCTATCACTTAGGTGTGTCAACTGCCCCAGTGAGTGTTGCAGTGTGGGTTGATTTAGTCAGTTGGTTTTATTAATGTTAGTTATCTTTTATACTCCACAATTTTTCCCTTCACAGTTGCTTTGATCCAAGTTGTTTACTAAAAAAGTTCCTGACACTCTGCTCCCCAGTTATCTGTCAATATTCTCACCTCTCCCTGTTTTCTCCTTATTTGGTTCCATCAATCTGAGTTTGTTTATGCCCTTTTGGTTGTCAATTCTATGATCACCCCCAGTTTCTTCCAGAAAGTTCTGTATCAATGACTCCAGTTTAGCTTTTCTATTTGTCCCCTGACCTTGTACCTACCCCTGTTACCTTATCATAGGTTGTTGTAGCCCTCTCTGGTTTATCCCCATTGGGCAAAACAGGTTTGCACTCCTGTCTGCCCACCCCCTACTTAAGCTGCTGTAATCATTGATTTCTTTGGCATTTGCCACTGCACCCACTCCGAGGGTCGCTTTCTTGCCCCACCTGGGCCAATAAAGGCCTCTCTGGGCTGGCAGACGAGTGTCCTGCCTCATCCCTTCACCGCCTCTCAGCGTGCAGAGCTCCCCAAGCTGCGCTCCCCGAGCCGCGCTCGGCACCACCGGGGGCAGCCGCTGCTCCCCGCAGGAGCCGCTCTCGGGCGGGCGGTGCTGGCCGGCCCTGCCGCCTGCCCGGGCTGCGGCAGGTGACCACCACCACTGAGTTTGGAGTCATCTGACGAATTGCTAAGTATGCACTTGATTCCATTATCTTTGTCATTGATGAAGACATTAAACCTTACTTGTCCCAGTACTGATTTTTCAAGCTTATGGAGAAAAATTTGAGTTCTTAGGAGAAAAATAGATTGTAAGCAGAACTTGTCTCAAATGAATCGTATCACGTAATAGACCTAAAGTATTCTGGCACCTCTTTCAACCTACTCTCTGCACTCAAATAAGGAAATCAAAACAGCTGTCTAGACTGCATGGCCCAATTAGAAAAACATCTAACGATTATGTATCTCTTGTTTTTAATAAAAGATCATTTCATTTTCTGAAAAGCTAGGGACACCATTTGTCTCCATAAAATTTGGAGCCTGTCACTTAAATTATCTTCTAAGTTTTGTATTTCATACTTGGAGCAAGTGTCTTTCACAGCTCTTCTAAAGGATAGTCTTCAATAGTGGTATTATTTCAGGCATCATCCTTCATCTTCACTCTTTACTGCTGGTATGAAGAACACAGGAGAAAAAAGATTTTGAAAGGACAAGAAAAATAAATGGTCGCCTGGAGAACATGCATAAGGGACAGAATAGTTCAAGTTTCAGTAGTGTCATTTGGAGGCACAATACAAGAGAATCCTGTAGTTTACCTTGAGTACAAACTGTTTACAAATGTAGTCAGTCTGTAGTCAGGTTGCCTGCACGTTCCAGTTTTTCAGGGTTGGCCATTAATCCTGCTAAGGGAGGGAAAGGCACATATAGCTGTTTTACATTTGTGCAGTGCCCACACTGATGCATGATGTGTGTTTATGCTAAAGGACAGAAAACCCTACATTGCTGGCTAATGCCACATCCAGAAAAACAAAGAGTATAATGTTGTGAACAATAGAATAATATTCCATTCTCTGTGTTCCCTTGAACCTTGGCGTTTTTGTGGTATTCATTGTCACTGAGAACCAGGGTTAGTAAGCATCAGAGATGTTTCAATTTCAAAGGATACAAAGCTGTTTCTGTGGTACACACTGACTAGGGCTTTTTTCCCCCCATTCTTTTCTTTTCATAAGGATGGATGTTTTAACTTAACTCAATGATGCCTTACGGCTCTGATTTCTCTAGCAGCAGTCATAAAGGTTTCAAAAATGTAATAGTGGTTCTCCAGCATGGTTCATTGGCAACACTGAAGTACACCCTCCCTGGAAAGATTTTGCTCAATGCTCTCAGTGATTGCTCATTTATGATCAAAAACACATTGTGTAGTAGGACAGGAAGAAATCTTTCTGATTGAATGAGCTTGCGCATGTAAAAGTTAGCAGGGTCTGAAACAAAAAATCCTTATGATGTCCTGCAGAATTATTATTAGGATGCAAAAAAATTTGTCTGCCTCTGGCGTGAATTGAGAGATTGAAAACTGGGATCATGAGAACAGTTAGTGCTCCAAACAGAACTTTCTTCTTTGTTTGTGCAGACAGGAACTACCTGCTAAATCTGTCTCTGAATAAAAGTGCCTTGCAGGAGATAATTTAGCTCTTTGGTTTCCTGTACTATGATTAACAGGCCAAACAAATGCAGACTTGTATTTTTTGTTTGTTTGTTTGTTTGTTTGTTTTTCCAAGACCATGGACTCAGGAAAAGAAAAATCCCAAATCCTTCATGATTTTTTTATTTACGTGCGGTCTTTGGATTTACATGCAACTCCTCTAAATTATGACAAAAATGTCTGGAATCAAGTTAATTCCTGTCCCACTCTCTCTTTCTTGTTTTAAAGTACTATCATCATAAAGTAACAACATATTTCTAGAGTGTTAAACAATTCAGAATTATTTTGCTCCCAGAAGTGAGAAATCACTCTGACTTTTGAGTGCTAAAAGTTTTAGATTATTTGTCCAAGGTGCAGATTTTTTCCCTATATGATGTAGTAAGAAGAATAAGATTGCAAACCAATTCTGTGTAATGTACAGTAGGTATTCATGTTTTTTATGGTTCTGTAAGTGAAAATTTATAATAGAAATATTATTCACGGGGTCTATTTTATGCAAAAATAGTTTTGAGTTGCTATTTCTGTCAATTTTCTTGGCTGTGGAAGATTAAATAAAGAAAGAGTGCACAGTGGAGTCTTCAGACTATTCATTAGGGTTTTTTAATCTCTGCATTTTGTCTTAAAACCAGTATTCAAAATCTGTAATTCTTACTGTTTCTTATTGCTTCTTCCTCTAACAAATAAGTTCAATGATGCACAGGACAGTATCTTTATGAACTCAGTTGAGAATAATTGAGTAGAAATCACAGAATATTATCCAGAATTTTTTTTTCTTCCTTTCAACTTACACCTCTTAGAATGCTTAGTGCAATAGCCTCACCTATAAAGACAGGCTGAGAGTATTGGGGCTGTTTTGCCTGAAGAAGGGAAGGCTCCGGGGAGACCTTAGAGCACCTTCCAGTACCTAAAGAAGAGCTATAAAAAAAAGTGGAGAGGGACTTTTTACAAGATCATGTGGTGATAGGACAAGTGATGAAGGTTTTGAACCAAAAGGAGGTAGGTTTATGTTAGATATCAGGCAGAAATTTGTACTGTGAGGGTGGCGAGGCACTGGAACATGTTGCCCAGAGAAACTGTGAATGTCCCATTCCTGGAAGTCTTTAAGGCCAGCTTGGATGGGGTCCTGCACCACCTGCCTGATCTAGTGGAAGATATCCTTGCCCATGGAAGAGGGGTTTGAATGAAAAGATTTTTTATGATCCCTTCCAACACAAGACATTCTACGATCCTGTGACTCCACGAATTATTCACATCCTATTATTCACATTCCATGTTCAAAAAATGGTCAAACCAAGACACGAGAACTCCAAAAGGTAATATTTTAAAATGTTTTTGACTAAAATTATGATTTATGGTCAACTATGTTTATTTTTGTGCAACAACATATGCAGGTGATTTGTAAGTTAGTTCTCTCTGATCGATTACTGGGTATTGTGTTTTGGTTTGGTTTGGTTTTTTTTTTCTGCAAAAAATAAACACCAATACAGATATATATGCATATAGAACATTATAGTAGTATTTTTTTTTATTTTATAAAAAATAAAATTTAGAATGTCCTCAAGTTTTTTACTATGCTACTAAATGTTTTTTTTTTTTTTTTGTAGTCGTCTCACTATTAACTGAAGTATAAGGTATTTTCCTGAAATTTATTAGTGTTCCTTAAGGTAGGTGTCCAGTACCAAAATGAAAAAAGGGGATTCAGGCACAGCTCCATCTCAGTCACATTATCAGGAGTACAGATTTTAATCAGTTTGCGTATAATATGTGCTGATATTCAAAAATACATGGAACACATTGTCTGGAGAGATTTTGGAGTCTTAGGTTCAATAATATTTAAAAAACAACTTAACATGGTCCTGGGCAATCTGCTGTAGCTGACCTTAAGCAAGGGGGTTAGACTAGACTTTCCAACCTCGTTTATTTAGCAATTTAAGTATTAGTATTGTAAATTAACCTGGTGAACACTGCATGAAAAACATTAACATAGTAACATACTCAAGCACATTATTTTATTGAATAACTATAGGCTCTTACATTTTAAAGAAAGACCAATAGATTTATACACTGTCCTCTGTCGGAACCTGAAAGATTATTTCTAATGCTAAAAATTTACCAGAAAAAATATTTCCTTGTTCCCATATGGTCCTGACAAGAATTGGATTGGGACTACATGAGACTTCATTTTCATCTTTCCATCATGGAGAGTGTCATGTCCCATAGGCTTGAGCTATGTAAATTCATGGTTCTGCAGGAAATTAAAAATAAAGACAAACACAACCCCCAAAAACCCCAGCAACCTCCCCCCAAGAAACTCAGGAAGTTCCCCCTTTAAAATCCCAAACCATTTCTTCACTTTTTTTTAACATCTTTGCTAAATGGGTTAGAAAAAAACCTGGCCATTTCACCTTTATTGGTAAATTATTTGCACAGCTTTACTATTTTTAATTACCCAGCCTGATATTCCTCAAATGTGTGATGATTGCAGCAGATAATTCTATAATCAGACTCCATTGATTTGACAGAATGATTAATCAATTTCCAGCAAATTATAAAAAAATAAAGCTCCATCTAATTTTGTCATTAATATCACCTACAAAATCCCTGTATGAGTAGAGATTTCACTGAGAGTCACATACCCTGATTGACTGCAGAAGTTTTGTAGAGGAAATGGTCAGTGCTCTCTGACCTTGTCAGTGTCAAATACCGAAACAAATGTACATTAGTAATAATAACTGTCTATTTGTTTCACCTTGCCAAATGTCACTTGAATTATTACTCTGGTCCTCAAAGTAAAGAATTTTAATTTTATGTATCCTAGGGGAAAAAGAATGATCTATTCTTTGTTTGGCCCCCACAAATAGAAGTGTGGCATTTGTCTTTTAATTGGCAACATTATGGTTGTCTGATCTGAGTGATAAAAAGCAGAGATTATCTATTCCTGTCTGTCATTTTTGGCAAACTTGTGAACTTTTCATAACAACAGAAAGATAAATCACAGCAGCTATTATTGTCTTTGTCTTAATCTTTCTAATGGATCAGTGTAATTTTTGCTTTCCTCTAGTAGGTCAGAGAGGTCATCGCTGTAGGAGAACAGCCTTGTCTACTTACTGAATGCTAAATAGTGATCTCTCACACAAATCCAGATAAAGATGTTGCACAGGGGATTAAGCTACTGGCAAAGCAGAGGAGTCCTGTGGTTCTGCTCAGCTGTTGTTAACAGACTTCTCTGACATTTAGGGGTCCCTCCAAGTGGGAACTGGAGCCATATAGCTTAGGGAGAGCATTCCTGATCCTAATTCTAAAAGTATTCAGTGTGAATTTACAAATGCTTAATTACAAAACTGGCATGCAAATGCAAACATTAAAACAACTCACCATCATAATGCCCGTAGTTTCTGATCAACATAGACAGGAGAATTGCAATTATACTTGTGGATAAAGTTAAAAATTTCACTGCAGACAAAACCAGATATGACAATATCCATTATTTTAAATTTCTTTTGTAATTTGTGTCAATGTTTTCTTCTTCCTTTCAGAGGAGAGGAGAGGAGAGGAGAGGAGAGGAGAGGAGAGGAGAGGAG
>QUSF01000001.1:2766272-2785151 GCA_003676055.1 Chloebia gouldiae
AGAAAATTTTCCAGGAAAGGTAGAAATTGATGTGGGTGTAACAAAGAGCCATTACAAAAAACAGAAATTAAGAAAAAAATAATGGAAAAATACTGATATTTACACTGAAAAATAGGGGGAGAAAATATCTTTCCTTTCCTTAATGGTCAAACTGTTATTTCTAGAAGGTAAATTACTACATTAATACTCAGTGCTAAATCAAAGTATGTTTCCAATATTAGTGATCACAGAAAGGTTCAAACCATTCAAGACCCTGAAAAAGTTTAATTTCCAGGAACTTCTCGTTTAGGCAGGAAGAATAAGGTGCATGACTAGATTCTCTTTTCTCTCAAAATGACATAGATTTTGACAAAAAGGCATGAAAATGCAGAAGTAAAAAAAAAAAAAAAAAAAGAGAGAGAGAAATGTTGGAATATTCATGAAGACAGATATAAAGAAAAACATCTTATTTCAAGTAAAAAGAAAGGAAATAAAATACAAAAATACAAAAATAAAATGCTGGCATGATGCAAATAACTGGTCTGACCAGCTGTCTTTAATTCTGTCATTTCTATCCCTCTGTTTCAGTTTCATTTTTTTCTTACCACTCTCTCCCCTGAGTATCTCAGCTTTTTTTCTCCCTTTCACTTGCTCTGCATATCTTGAAGAACAAAATCATACTCCAAACCCCTTTCTTTGCATTTCCTCATAAAAGCGAATCTACCACCCTCTTCATTCCATATGCATGTCATTCTGTCTAAGCAAAATCTCTCTCAGATGGATTTAACCTAAGAGATTGTAAACATCAGATGGAGAAATAGGAAGTTATTTTCGCCCTGACCTTTCAGACCAAATTTGATCACACTACAGCCTGATTGAATAGGTTTTAATCAGCTTCGTCAGTGTTGAAATTTAAGTTCTTGTGTAATTGAATATCATTTCAGCTGATTTAACAACAAAAAAGAATATGCTCATGAAGGCAACAAATGGCCTTTTAAAAATTCTTTGCAAGTAAAAAAATTTAAAAAAAGAAAAATCCAACATTGTATGTTCTTTATACTATTTAAGCAGAAAACTTTTTAAAAAATTCTGTTCACCTGAAAATATTTATTAGATACATACACAAAGGAAAAGTTGAGGAAAGTTAAGGAAAAGTTAAACTTCAGAGTACTTATATCTAAACTTTCAAACATACAGCTACACTTTTTGACACTTTTCCACCATTGCCAAAAGAGTGGATGTTATTTATATTATTTCTACATCTATACAAAGATAAAGGAATACAAAGCAAACTTGGATTGTTTGAGCATTGTTGGACAGATCCATCTGACATATAAGGTACTAATCAAAATGGATTCTAAAAATATAAAAATAGTTCTTCAGGCATAATTGAACACAAGCAAACAAAAACCCAAATCAACTATCACTTATCTCAAGGGTCCAATACTATTAGCATATTTTTTCCCCTGAGATCCTTATGGTATTTCCACACTACATTTCCTTCATTTTGTAATGCACATACATACAAATAGTTTAAGGAAATGAAAACTTTGTCGAAGACTTCTATGTGGGTAGGATTTCATGCCAAGAACAAAAAAGTCTTCAAGGTCTGAAGCCATGGAAATTGTAATACTGGGAATATGTTAAAGGGCTGAAAGAGGTTTCCATTTCATAGGATAGAATAATAATGTAAACCTGTTATTTAATACATACACACAGACATCCTCCATGTAAGTCAAATATGTTAGTTTATCTATCTTTTCTTAGTCTTTATACACTTGATATTTCAGGAAAGTTCAAATCAGTCCATTCTCTTGACACTGATTATAGCAACACCTTATTCTTTAAATAATTTTTTTTTTTTTACTTTTGAGACAATTAGCTTGGAGGTCATATTACCATGAGAAGGCCTTGAAAATGAGCTAATTTTTTTCCATATTTTTCTATTCTATAGTATCCTTTTCAAGGCACCTTCAGTTTTATTTCTAGAAAATGACAAAAAATGAAAACAACTCCATTTAGCAATTATGATCTTCACCTGAAGTTTTTCATTAAAAAGACTGAAAATCAGCAACTGATTTTCCTTAGAAATTGACTACTGAGGAAAAACCTATTCCAAGATAATTACTAAATAGCTTGGGAAAAGGATGCAATTTTTTTTTCTCCAAAGAAACCAAATTCATCCGGAGTATTTCTGGTTCTTCTTAACTTTATTAGTTCCATGTAACTCCAGCCATGTAATATTTAAAATTTCCTCTTGAGATGTAATTGTTAAATCCTGCCCTTTGGAATACTAAACTAAAAAGTCAACAATGAGGTAGGCAGTGAGAGAAAGTTTCCCTACCTCACTGCATTACCCCTCTTATTTCTGAATGCTGCCTACTTGGCAAAGATCTGACGGAGTTTTTTGCCTGTTCTGAAGAACAAAAACAGTCTTTGATGCCATTGACAAGATAAAAGACTGAAATGGACATGATAATCATCAAGTCTCAATTCATGTAATTGCAGGCTAGCCTCTTCGACCCAGGGATTTTAAGTCAACAATGATGCAATGCTTTCAGCTATGTAGCAGCAGTAATTTTTGTATATTTCTTTCTCCTTCTGGGGTTTTAGCTTTAGAACCCTTATATCTAGTTTTGTGAATTTGGATATTTCAGCTGGAGGCAGGACTGTGACAAAGCATGGATATGAAAACTGAAGAAAACGTGGATATGAAACCTGAAAAGAAGGAGAAGGATGTCCTTGTACCTTTGTATCTGAAGTAGTGAGCAAGTGCATGTAAACCTTGTACTCTTTATTGCAGTGAACAGCACTTGAAAACCTAGTGACCTTAATGGACTGACAGGCTGAGGATTGAGGAATCCACTGATGTGCCCTTCTGCACTGGTCAGCAGGGTAATGTTTCTCCTCCTTTTTAATTGACATACGTGCTGCACCTCTTCACCTATTTTTGTCAGTGGGTCAAGAAGTTTGCTGTAGTCCTTTGTGCTTCATTGAGGATGAATCTTCCATCTAAGAAAATGTAGTATCCACTAAAAGAAAGTCTAAAGTTGATATTTTTTTCCTAAGCTCTGTTTCCCAGCATAGACATAGGAGGGAGGCTGGTATCATGTGCCAATTATCCCTTCTTTCTTAGAAAACTGGGAGTCTGGGCCAGATATAGGAGCAAAAGTGGGGAAAAGCTTTTCTACTATGTTAGTGGATCATTCTTATTGCATAACCATCAGAAAGTTCATATCATGAAATCATCATAAAAATAATGAAACACTACGCTTAAAATGTAGTTATGGCATGATTGGATTTTTAAATACAAATTATTAAGAATTGATTACCCAGTCAATTACCCAGTCAAAATGGTAGAAATTGTGTTGGTTTTGGCCTTGGTCATCTTACATCCCTACAATTTTTCATTGGTCAAAAACAAGATGACTGGACATTTTTTAATAATATGAAATACTCAATGTGTACACTACTTAAAAAAAAAATCTCTATTTTCATGTGCAGGGAAGCAAAATGAAATCAAAGAGTATTAAACCAGATTTAACTCACCTAATTTTTCCACAAGTACGCAACTGGTGGCCTCTAGCTTCTCAGTGGACTTGAGTTTATTTGTGTTGAAGAAAACCTTGGTATGTACATAAATTCAAAGGAGCTATATTTTCCTTGTCCTGCTCTCCCTGATTTTTAAAGCTGAAATTCTTACGTGTTATGACCTACCCCTAAAGGCAAGGGCAGCTGAGCTTGTTAATAGATCCATTGGGGCAGATTAGAGTGATATGATGCTGAATGAAACAGTACCTTTATATAAACTTGTGTGTGTGTGTATATATATATATATATATCTATCTATATACATACAATTTGGTTCCAATGAAAATGAGGTATGTAGCCCTTTTTGTAATTGTAGAAATATAGCAATACAGAAATACAAAAAAAAAACCCAAATAAGAAAATATATAAAGAAGAGAAAGAGAGAGAAAGGATAAAAGTTGAAGGATAGAAAAGAGAAAAGATATCACCAGCTGTGAGCCCAAAGACAAGACTCGATTGTTGCAATTTGGATTGCAACAGTTGGTCAGTTGGTTGAATTGGTGGTCAAAGACTTTAGGGCTGGGAGAAGTCCATGAAACACAAAGTTTAGTGGGTTAATAAATGCTCATGCTCATATGGGAGCACCTGAAGAGGGGAGTTTAACACTGTGTGTTACAATAGTGTGGATCATGCACAGTCCTCTGGTGTAAGGGCCGAGATATGAGTGCATAATCAGGGATCTTTGATCTGATGGTTTATGACTCCTTGTAAGACATGATCACCACCTGCATAGTCTAGCCAGTCATGCCCCATCAGAAGGGATGAACACCCTCAAGCCTATGTGTAAATGTCCCAGTACCTCCCCTGGGGTGTACAGGGAGATTCACAGGGAGTCAGTTTTGCAAGGGAGAACACTGGCTTGATAAAAAGCACTATTTCATTTTGCAGGATCTGTGTCTTATCTTCCTCTTCCCTTATCTGCCTCAAAACCCAGCTTGTAGCTTCAGTGATGACTGCACACACCTCTGTGCCTGGATGTTTCCTTGCACATCATCAGCAAAGCACCCTCTTGCTTTGGAAATGTCCAGTTGTTTGTGACATTAACCATCAACATTTCAGTCTATCACATTGTCTTTGCACTGTATGAGCAAATATCTAGAAGAAAAACAGATAGCAATTTCAGTCCAAATTTCATATTTCAACATTTTTGTTGAAACTGCATTCCTGCTGTAGTCACAAACTCAGAACTAAAATCAGAATTACAATTGGTTCATAAAATAAAATGTCAGCACCTAAATTTATTGAGTCTTTGTTTCCTCTTTGAAACTCTCCAAGAACCTCTTTAATCTTCATCTTTGACTCTGTTTCTAAAAGAAACAGGTAATCTTTAAATATAAAAAATATTCTATGTAAGGCATTTTTTCAAAAGTATCTTCAGTCTAAAAGTCTCTGTACTGCAAATCATATTTGAGTTCAGACTGCTATTGCTATTCAGATCTACTGCCAGATAGTTTCATCTCTCTGTACTTCACTCATCAAGCAAAACATGCAGACAATAATACTTGTCCTCACTCAGACAACTTTCATGAGATTACATAAATTTCTGCTTGTGAATTGTACTATATTCACTTGGGTTTATTTTGAAGTGTGAAATAGCTGAAAGAATAGGATGCAAATGAAAGACAAGGCATTGAGAATCTAAGTTCCTTACATCTTTCAAAAAAAAAAGTAAAAACTACAGAACAGCTGAGAGTTCTGTTTTTACTTAGGTTGGACTCTACAAAAATGCTATCCTTTTTTGCTGAAAACTGAAAATTGCCTCTAGTATTAATTGCTAAATAATTGCTAACTACTAATTGCAAAGAAATGAAAACTTCAGCAAAAGTGTAGTAATGTGTCAGCTTCTGTAATTCAGAGAACTCTCATAATTAAAGCTTTGTCCCAAAGATTCAACAGGAACTAAATTAAGAACAATATAGTGGTGGCAGCCAACATTCCCTAGACTGGAAATGCTACTAAAATACCTTTATACATATACATATATATATATATATATATATATATATATATATACACACTTTTTTTTTTTTTTTTACTTTGAGAATGACCTAATTTTGTGGTACCAAAGAAATATCTCTTTACTATATTTCTGCATAAAAGTGCATGTAATGTGCAGCATTGCCTCTCCTAAAATCAGCCATTTAACACTACTTCTGATTCATTCGTTTTCATTCTGTGTTGGTTCAACAGTTTTTGCAGCAATTGTTAGCCACTAAAACATGTAGTACCTTTCTACAAAATGTGTTGAAATGCTTTCTAGAGATCTGTTGCAAATATAGTGAAGTATTCTTCATTATATTTGTTTTTTTTATATTGTGTTTTTGTGTTTTGTTTTTTTTTTTTGTTATTATGTTGCTATTAGCTATTTACTTTGGTAGTTCTGTAAGAATTCACTTGAAACTTTATGGTCTAAGAATCTGAATATCTTGGCTTACAAACTTATTATACTTGTCCTCTGTTTTTGTTATTTGGATTATAACTAGAATTTTTTAATCAAGAAGTTTGAATTCTTTGTATTTTTGCAGCATTTGTTTATTCTGAAAATTAATTCCATTGCTTCTCTCATTAAGCTCACACATACTGATAGACATACGATAGAATTTTTAAAGTATTTTAAGTTGCATGTGCTTAATGAGCATAACTAAAAACTCTATGATCATTCAGAACCTTCCAGACTCAAAATTTGTTTTGTAATAAAAACAGGTTATCTCTGATATTTTTGCAGGACTTCATTGTAAATCAAAAGCAAGGCTTTCTTTTGCTGAAATGAGATTTATTAAGTCTGCTTTAGTATGCTGGAACTGTTTTTTTTCAAAGTTGTAATATTCCCATTGATGCTACTCTGTCAGCTCTTAAGGCCAAGTAGATTTTGAAGCAGACACTGAGAAACATCTATTCAGGGATTTATTAAACCTGCAGGCAAACAGCTGTCATCAGCTATTATCAGTTCAGTTTTGTTTCAGCCCTTCTTGGCATTCAGAGAGATCTCCTTGTTTTGGGACATACTGCTCAACATAGCTTGTTGTTGGATGTTTGATTCCTAAGACAGAAGGGAAGAACACAAATAGAAAAGTATTTTTGTATCATATCAATACATTAACTTCTCACATGTTTCTGAATTCACATCTGCATGGTTTTAACATCTAGCTATGCTGTGTCTATTTCATTATTTTACTTGAAAATATATTTTCAAGTTTGTGTATACACAGCTGATTTAGATTCTGTTTAATGCAGAAATATCTCACTTGAGAGAACAAAAAAATAAAAGAATTAGGAGGAACTGTAGGGTTTTATGTACAATATATTAAAGTTCCTATGGATCATTGGTTTCTAACTGCCCTGTGTGGTTCATTAAATTTTGAGTTGCAGGCTGTGCAATTCACATAGGTAGATAAAATACCAAAATACAATTTCAAGCTGGCTTTTGCCCTTAAGTGTGCAAATATATGGAACAAATTTATTTTTTTAACTGAAAAATTATTTTTGCTAACCAAAGAGAGTAAGCTATAATAACTACTAAGTTCCTAGCAAGTCTATTAGATATCGTAGCAAGTGTTTAGCATGTTAGAAACAACAATTTCTTACTGAAAATGAATATGTTATAATTTTTATAGTATACAAATCTCATTGCATTTTTCAAGTTCGTTTTGCTTAAAAAATCCTGCAAAGATCAGTAAGACAGAACAAATGTGCCAGTTTTTGTTCATGTTTACTGCATTCTCACAGAAAAAGATAGAAAATATGTGGCATGCCTTGTAGATGCCTGTAGAGAAAACAGAGAGCAGCAGTAAAATGGAAAATAGATGTTCAGAATAATAAGTGGACTTACTTAAAAAAGTCTATTGTTATGAGAAGAATAGAAGAAATACAATTTGTATTATAAAAAATCTACAAGAATAATATTTCATACTATGGAGCAGTGTGTAAGAGAATAAGTTCTATTTTTTTCAAGTATGTCTGTGGTTTTTCTTCTATATTTTTTTCAGCTATCAAATTTGCATAGTGTTGAATCATGATCAGAGAATTTGTAAACATTGCAGTCTTAATCCAGGACAGGAGAAATGTAAGTATGGGGGAATTGCTTAGGTATGAGCCCTTTGGAAATGGTTCAAATATGCAATATATTGAATAGTTTTAAATGTTCTCTATCCCTCACCTAAACAAAGTATGTATGGACAAAAATAAAGCAGATACAGTATGTTCTGCATGGCTCCATGATTTAACTTCAGACACAGTTCTTACAGATGAATTTTATAAAAGACAGCAGAACACAACTTCTGTGGGTAGAAAGGGTGTTTTAACTTAATTCTTGAATACTTTAAGGAATTTGCATTAGCAATAGTAAAAAGCTGAGAAGAAAATATACCTCTTCAGCCACTATGATTCCAATGCAACATTTGAGTATTCCCTAGAGACCAATATCTGCCTTTGAACTTGGAGTTTCTGAACAAGACAGAGAGAGAGATGATTAGAGTTTCTGACCACTGCTCTAATGAGCAATCTCTTAAATTCATTTTCAAGGCCTGCACTTGCTATACACTTGAATTTATTCTGCAGTCAAACTTAGCTGTGTGTATATGTGAGAACTGCCTCGAGAATTAACTTCTGTTAATGTAAAAAGATAATGATTTAAAAAATTAATTGAGATTTAGTCTGAGTTAACAGAAGACACCAGTCACCTTGAGGTAGAAAACATCATTGTACTACCAGAAAAAAAGTTGAACAATGTTATATTTATACTACAGTGAGTTTACAGCACTGAAGCTGTTGCTAGGTATTTGTCTCACTGCACTAGAAAATGGTTTTCAGCCACCTGTTTCACACAGATAAACAGAACAGAGATAGAAAATAAGCTGCAGCAATAACTCCTGTCCAGAACTTGTTTCTGGAAATCTCATGTTGTGATCTTTTCTCTTTACTAACTAGGCTTCCAGAACTGCATCCAAACTACGGTGGCTGACTGAAGAATATGGAGAGTGGAACAGTCATTAAGTGATCTGAAGCCCTCAGCTCAACACATGATAGAGGAGGAGTTCTGTATTTGAATTTATACTCAAAAAAAAAAAAAAAAGCATTATCTGCTTTTTTCCTGAAGGAAGTTGTTATAGTGACAACCACATCTGTCATTGACTTTTATTTCAGAAAGAAACATAATATTGGCCTCCATAAGTGTAAAGCCATGAAATCACAGTCAGAAGGTTAAGAAGAATTTGTTAGACGGTATATAGTGGGCTCCTATTTGAACCTTGGAAAATAGTTTGTATTTTATATCATTCTGCATACTGATAAGGACAGCTTAAAAGAATGAATGTATCCCAAGCATCTACAAACCTTTAAAATCACTTATCTGCTCAGGGAGGAGACATTTAGATCCCTAACAGAAGTTTTCATACTCAAATACAAACTCTGAATAAAGATTGAAACTGAAATACAAGGAATCATTTTTCTATATATTTTACCAGCCTAATTATGATCCAAAAGGAAGAAATTATCACATTCAGTAGCTTTAGGTCAATTTAACATTTTTTTTAATAAAAGTGAGAGTATTTATGAAAAAAAAAATACAAGGAAAGAGTTAAGTGTGTGTTGTTTCAACTGTTGAAAGCCACAAAAATGCTGAACACTGCTAATCCTCCAGATTGGCAAGAATAATTATAGACCTGTGATAATGGGGTCAAAGTGAGATGGAGCAACATTAGCTATCCTTTTATCAAGATGTGATGTAAAAAAGAGAACAAGGAGGCTGTAGAGAAACCAACAATTCTAATGTGTAAAATTCTGATGAGGTAGTAAGAAAAAAGCTCTCATAAAGGGACAGTTTTTACTTTTCCACCTTCACTGACTGAAACGAATGATAAAATTTGGCCACTGGATGTTAAGTAAGGAGTTTCAAGAGGCACCTTTCTAGCTTTTACAACCTAAATGCATCTTTAAGGTCATATATTCAGCTCAATTGCCTATTACATGCTGGACCACCTTATCTAGAAGTTTCTGTATGAAGCTCATAGTTTAAAGATGTAGTTCATTGAAGAGTGTTTAAAAAATCTATAGTATGTTCCAGCACAATTGTTTGAGTGGTTAATTATTTTGTCTGCCAAAAATCTCCACTTCATGTCTATTTACATGTCATCTTACTTCCATTTACCACCTGTCACTGTCACTGTCACTGAGCCTTCGCTCTGGAAAAAAGATTCATCACCAACAGAAATGTTTTCCCAGTATATCTCTGGGGAACATGATCACATTAGCTCTGATACTGATTTTACTGGGTTCAGAAAAAGGTAGTCAGTCTCTTTTATCTCTATATTTCACACACATTTCCCTGTGCAGCTTGCACATACATCCCTCCAAGCAAGAATATTCCTGCCATACACGGCTACAAAGGGGTCCGTGATCCTTTCTGGATCCATCTGAGGGCACATAAACTGCTGCACAGAAAAGAAACATTTTCTGCTGTGCACTGCTGGAATGAAAGATATGCTCTTAGGAGTGGATTTTGATTGTCTTAAGTGGCAAATACCTGTGAGTATTCTCCCCCAAAACTTCCCAACTCGCCTAATATCCTTAACCTTGAATATCAGCTCCACTCATATGTTTACCTGTGAAATAGCAGCCCCCTGTCCCCTTACACCTGCCAATTTCTTGGCTCTTCATGAACAGGTGGAATTCAGGACACAGGTGTTCAGCTTCAAGGTTTCTCTGCAGTTTGAATTTGTAGTAAGAGACTGGCTTTCATGGTGATCTGGTGAACATCCACTCAGTACTGGGCACCCTATGGCCATGCTTCAGCAGAAGCAGCAGGTAACACCTCAGTAATAATGGCAGAGGATATCGCTGTATCTCTGCCTGTCTGGGCAGCAACACCACATAGCAGAATGTCTTCTAATATGCAGGCAGACAGAACCCACAACCCCTACACTCCTGCTGGCTGCAGGAGACATGGCAAAGAACTGTCATGATGTTAGTGATTTTCTTACTTTCTTGCTTACTTACTTACTTTTCTTACAGATCAAACTGTGCGTACTGACCCTCTTCCAGACCCAAAACACAGTGCTGTCAAGATAAGTCTGTTTTCTGATGTGGACCTTCCCTCAGAGAACCATCAGTCCTTAAAACCTGGGAGATATTCACCAAATTGCCCAGATCATTCCTCAAGGCAGCCTGTCATGGACATTCTCTGCAAAAGAAGACCCTCAGATCCCTACATCCATTGAGCAGGCCCGTAGTAGCATGAAAAGTTGTCTCTGTCATGAACATTACCAGCAAATGTAGAGGTGACAAACATGAAAGAAGTCACAAAAATGACAGAAGTACTAGCACCAATCCACTATGCAAGGAGCTAACTGGAGAATAACAAGAAATTATGTTCTTTGTGGGTGCTGACTGTCCTATGCATACTGCACTAAAGACATGCATGGTGCAAACCTGTGTCCACACAGATAAAAAACCCATGTGATATCCACTGAGCCATAAATGCAGCCACACAGCTTTGGAGGCAAGGAAGGTGAAAGTGATCTTGTGGATATGAGTTCAATACACTCACTGAGCCTTGGGAGTCAGGCATTCTTTTTTAAGCCTATTTTATTAAGCAGTATAGGCCTAGACAAAGCTTTCTGCCCCAAAAACCATAAACATTATTCCTTCCATAAAGAATAAACCCTTATAATTACTGTGGAAATTACACTGAGGTCAAGTTGCTTGTAACATCTTTGCACAAAATACTGACAGGTCAATTGGGCAGTAAAAAGAGAGAAAAATTACAAAAAATGGTACCCTAATGATTAGAATGTTTACTAAAAACGAGGGTGATCCTTAATCCAAGCTCCCTTACAGAAATAATTTGTAGTTTTGACACTAAACTGTCATTATATAAAACATAAGCACAGTTTGGGAAGTAGTCATATATTGCCACCTAATTCTTACTATGGTCACTCCTCCAAGAATGATTTAAAAATAAAGCTGCTTTCCAGGGTCTTGAAAATATGTCAAAAATATGTCAAAAACATGTCAAAAATTACCCCAAACTTCACCCTGATATTATTTTAGTGAAATCTAAGGCATTTTTCAATGGTGTTGGGTAGAACTTTGATGTGCCAGAGGATCTGAGGTTGTGTATTTTTTATCTCAGGTTGCTGAGATAAACAGTTTTTATTACCTTATTTAAGGCAGATAATCATTCAAATTTAAATCTTGTCTGATTTCTGTTCCATGATGACTGACCTTTTGCTCTCAATAGAGAGCTTAGTTGCTTTTTTCAGAGCTGCTAGAGTCAGGTGCCTACACACTTAATGAATGAAGATCTATGTCTCATTTTCTTGATATTGCTGGCTATCAGCTCACTCAGCTTTTAGATATTACACCTTTCTTAAAACTGAGACATTAGCTTTTCCTTTTCTGTATGTTTTTAAGGACAAAAGTAGAATATTTATACAATATTTACATGACTTGTGAATTTTGCTTAGTCATTTTAGCACTTTTAGTTAGTATCAGCTTTTGATTTAATTTGTTCTCAGTAAATTTATCATTCTTAATTCTAGAGGATAAACATAGACTGTAATGCTGCATTCCAGAATTTTTGGTCTCTTCTGAATTCTTCTCTGTTTTCTGCATGCTGTAATTTTGAAAAAAATGTTTTTATTGCCATTTTTGCATCTAATTTTAACTAAGGTGGTTATTTTACTGAAGTACTCTTTCATGACCATAAAATTGTGGGGGGCTTTGACATTTAAAGTATTTCTAAATAATTCCAAATCATAATTCATGCTTTTATGTTTCAGTATTTTCTCCCATTTGATTTTGTCCCTAACTGTTTTCAACTCTGTAAAATCACCCTTTTCAAAGAATCAGGTCTATGTTTTAACTGGTCAGGATATTGCTTTGCTACTATTCATTTTCAGCCTGAACTCAATCTATTGTCTCAGAGGATTGCCCTTTAGCAGAGATCGAAGCCATAGAGAGTGAACAAGGACTCTTTGGAATGATGTAATATGTGATATTTCATATGCTGTGTTCATAGTGCGAGACAGCTCTTACGGGCATGTTCTTTCAGCCAAGACAAAATAGTATTGCACACAATCATCAGGTTACAATTTATTTGGAATAAGTATATTGTTGAAAGTACCCGATTTTGAATTTGTTGGCATGAAGTATTCTGTTTGGAAGCACCTTTATTTAAAATGTATCTAACTATTACAAAAGATTAATGGGCTTTAATTAGGAAATCTTGACTACCTTCCATTGATGCTAAAAAATTCAATAGTATTTGTATATATTTTTTTTTAAATCTACCATGTCCTGAGGTTTTACATACAGTCTAGGAAGTGGGAAATCTGTGTGCACAACACAAAAGTTAGACTTGTTTGTTCAAATAGTAAATTTCTTTTGCCTAAGGTGTTTCATGCTTTAAATTCTCATCTTAGGGCTCTGTACAGCCTGAAAAAGAAACACTTTGAATATCTGAGCTCTTTATCCCCATTCACTCTGTGTGCTTTTTGTTCTTGAATAATGTTAATACAAATCTGAAATCTTCTATTCATGCAAATATAAAATGAAAATCCAGTTCTGATTCAGTTCTTGGGTACATAGAGTAGGAAGACCTGCTGGGCCCTGCATCTCAAGATAGCTCATCAGTACATAGCCAATTAGCAGGCTAACAGATTTTCTGTTCCTTTTCTGGTCATTTTGGTAGGTGGGCAACCAGGATGGTGAAGAAGAAATGCTTAAAGCTTAGAGTTGAACGTAGTGATACTTCTGAAGATCAGGAAAAGTTATGAGATACCAGGACCTGCTTGTCTATCTTGCCACTATATGAAGGCTGATTAGTTTATCATGCGAGGATATGTGAGGACTCAGCTAGCCAGCAGGTTTGAATTCCCAAATTTAGCAGGGCAAGAGGTTGCTAAGAGGAAACCACTGTGTAAATTGGCAGTTCATTCATCCAGTTTCTTCCCTAATACCCCTTTAGAAACCATTCCATAATACAAATCCATCTACCTTAACCAGTAACTCCATCTCCAGCCACAGGTCATGACACTAACCTTAGTCCTTAACCATCTGCTCCAACCCTACTGCAAGCAAGGTTTACCAGGAGCACAACCCTTCTCTGCTGATTTCCAGGGCACAAGCAGGTCCCCAGGGTCCTGTGAACTACTGTAAGGCTCCTTCTAGTAGATGAAATGTGAAAGAGGAGGACTGTGGAAAAAAAGTATCAGACAGAGCCCATTAAGCAGGTGAAAGATGCAGGATGGTTTCTACCATGCAACTGTATCAGGGGTTGTGAGAGGAATGGCTAATGCAAACACACAGTGCAGAAAAACATCTAGAAGCTCTCAAGAATTTAAATACTTACTTTTATTTTTTAAAGTGATTTTCTGATAGTGACAAAACCTCCCTATTTGTCAGTTCCAGTCTAAGTCCTTCTCTGCTGTGGCCAGAGAAAGGCAAAGTTAGCTACCAGGGTACCCATTCCTAGAATACCCTTCCTTGAGGGCATGCAGCAGAAGATAAAGTAGGTACCTTATGGAGAAAAAGACAACACAATACCTGACAACTCATTAACTTATCCAGAAAAGGTACTCAAAGCTACTAGACATGGAAGAGAAAAATATTTACATCTGGAGGTTCATGCAGTATCTGAGCTGCCACAGTGGCAGTGGTGCTACAGGCAACACAAAAGTAAAACATAGTCCCATTGACAGGTCGTTGGGCATCATCTTCCCAGGTTTTGTGGTGGCCATTGCTGTGGAGGACTGAGCTCTCCCACTGTCTCTGCACATGGGTCAGCAAGGACAATACTGTGTGTCAAAGGACCTGAGACTATCAGCTTTTTTTTCATTTTCCCCTCCATTTGAAAGACTGAACATGTCTAATATTCCTTCACCAATCACCATCAGCAAGAGAAAAATGTCTTTGCAGGCTGAGTTTTGGAAGCCATTTAGGCAGGACCTTGAAGAAAGCAAAAACCCTATTGATACCGTACAGGTGTGGACTGGGGGAGAGAATGTATGAGAACTGAAAGAAATCAAACACTTGGTTATTGTACAGAATATCTTTATTAGTTAGTATGTAACTTTGTTATAACCCAGTTGTATCATTGTGGACAGTGTTGGATGTATACCCTGATCATAACCCTCCTTTGACAGGAAAGTGATGATATCCTGGACACGGGTAATCTCCCAGATGTGCTGGAAGAGGATGTGTGGAGGTTGGAGGTGTGGGGACGGAACAAGGCACACAGTCACAGAATTTGTCCCCAGAGTCATTCTTCTGAAGCTCATCCTTCATCCTTGCCAGCTGTAAACTGATACAAACTGGGGATACAGGGAGGAGAGGGTATAAGTAGGACATGTGCAGTTAAAACGTTTTTTTCACCCTTCTCAAAAAGCTGTACATGTGCAAGTAAACATACCTGATTAAACAGGCACAGTGCATACTGCTTCTGCTGAAACAGGTTGGTTTATAGAACAGATTTGCTTAGATAATTTATTCTCAACCTTATAGAATTATTTAAATCAGGTCTATGGTATAACTGGAAACTGTGTTTAAGTCCTATGCATTGTAGGCTGTTCTGTCATCATCTAAATATATTCACTTATACCTTTCAAATAAAAATAGGTAATTCCAGGACTTGCTATCACAATTCATTTTCCATATTGTAAAGATGTTACAGAATCTGAAAATTTCTCATCATTCAGAAGCTGCATATTATAAGATTTGTCCTACTTAAATATATATCAATGGAAATTAACTAACTAACAGCTTGAATTTGTGTGGATTATGAATCATATTTGAAACAAAAGTTTTCAAATTTGAGTTATAGTTAAAAGTTTTCAAATTGAGTTATATTTGTATCTGAACATGTAAAAATATTTGGAAATGACAATTTCAAAGAGAAACATTATTTTAAATATGTAAGTGGAAAAGTTACACTTTATGGACTTTTAAATATGTAAGTGGAAAAGTTACACTTGATAGATTCCAGGGTATACAAAAAGAAAGAGGCCGTTAAATGCTGTTATTTATTGATGTTGTCTGAAAAGATGTCTAGATCAAGATAGGATGCTTTTGAAACCTTTCCAGCTGAATAGAGTTAGAAAAAATATCTATTATTTTTATGTATTTTTATCACTGGCTCTTGTATGATTACCACTAAATCTTGAAAGTGTCCTTGTGAGTTTATATGTATACAACCACAAGAAACTTACTTTTCCAAACCTACACACATATAAATAAAAGACTGTTTTGTTCTCTATATGGTTTACCTTGCCTATGTAAGAAAGCTCTACATTAAATGAAACCCAATTCTGGCATTTGTTTTAAAAAAGGCTCTGAGTAATTAAACTATTATATCAGAACTTAACCCTGATTTTTTTCCCCCTCAAAATTGCTAGTCCTTTCAAAAGATGAACAAAATGTATATTTCAGGGATAATGAGTAGGAAGTTGAATATGAAAACTTTGTCAAACAAAGACAAATCTCTGTCACAAAGAAATCAAAATTATTACAAATGAGTTTGATTTTATGATAGCACCTGAAAGGAAAAAGCGGGAAAGATAAAGGCAGAGGGAAAATAATTTTATAAAGCTGATTCTAATTGAAGTTCTCAAAGAAGGCTTTTGTACAAAAGTATTGTGAGTGAACATTACCAAACTATGTAAGAAAGGAAACTTTCAAATAGTTGTTTTGCCTTCTAAAATTCCAGTTAAAATGTTAATGAAGTTACATATCGATTGTGTTTCAATATTATGTTTTGTGTATTCATGAAAAATAAATAAAAGGTGGCTCTAAAATCTGAATCTAGAATTCTAATTCAAAGTAGTTTATTGTTGGATGATTCAACATACCAAGAATTAGGGAATTAAATCAGCAACTGCTGGTAAATCAGGAGCTAGTACAAACCGTAATTTTATTCACCCCTTTTTCTGATATTCTAAAAGTTATTGAAATAAACAAACACATATTTGTATCACTAACAGATTATTGCAAAATATGCATATATAAGTAATGCAACTGACTAGAAAAAAACACAAACATTTCATATATTCACAACCTGAGAGCTTAATTCCTGCTTTTTTGAATAACAATAACTTGTTTCCAAGCACACATTTCAGTGGAGGTGAAAGCAAGAAACATGGTTTGTGTTCTTTTGCAGATTATTATTATTTATTGTATGCTTAGGAATTATTCTCCTGGAAAAATACAATCCTCTTAATTCCAAATATGCTTTGAATTGTGGCTTTACTGCTACCACCCATACAGTGCAGAGGAATTCCATTTCTTGACAATAAAAATGAAACATAATTTAAATTAGGATCCAAAATCCTGAAGGGACCCCAACCCAGCTTTTCAAAGTAGATATGCACTGCACTTCCATTTTATCAATTTCCAAACAGAAAGTAGTCACTGATGTAAGAAAATGACCACTAATGACTGATAAAAGCTGTAATTATTCTATAATCTCTGTGAAACCAAAACAGAAAGCTTGTAATTTTATGCACAAATTATACAAAAAAAAAAAAAGTTGGACTAATTTGAGGCCAATGAAAATGTTGTTTTTTGAAAAATAATCTGTGATGGGAACAAATCAATCTGTTTCCAGTAGTTCTCACAGTAAGCAAACTCTGCATTTATCTTTTAAGGAGAAAGTGAGTCCTGCATAGAATGCTGAAAGAAAGCTGGAAAAAATAATAAACCCACAAAGACAGAAGAGTTTCAGAAAATAATTATTTTTTGATTAATATTTTTAAAAGAAAATTATAAAAAATATTCTATAGATCAAAATTACTCCAAATAAAATCTGGCAAAACTCTTTTGAAGGTCTCCTCCTCTGATATGCTCTTAACACTAACATGATAAAACTTGTAGTTCTTCTCTAATTCATACCTGTGCATGTCAGATGCAATGCTGGATACAAAGCAAAAATATCAGAAAGACTGAATTCATCCTTGATCCTTCAATAATTGCTTCAGATAAAATTCTCATGACAAGCAATGATGAGTCATGGGTTTTCTTTCAGTTTCAAAATTTCAGTCTCTCAGTTTAATCTTGCTACTATTTTTTGGGGTTTTGTTACTTTTTGCCATAATGTTTATATTACACGATATTTTCTCAACACACTCCACATCCAAAGTCCAGTAAATACATTTTAGAACACAGAAATAATGAGTTTCTGAAAATTTCATGCAAAAGTGGAAAAATAAAATCTTTTTTTCTTACTTTCTCTCTTGTAGATGCTTTTTTCCCCTAATCCTAGCATGCTATCCTTTACATCCATGTAGATGTTTGAAAAATTAACAGGAACCTCTGTAGTAACTCTGAAGAATGAAAAAATTAACACAGCTTTCTACAAGAATTTGTACAATCCAAAAATTGCTTCTCTGTGGCTGAATCTACTTAATATAAATATGCTTTCTCACTTTTGCAGCCTTCTTTTCCCCTGTGTCATCATGCATAGATGATCAGTAAGTATAACCTTTCCTTTTGCATAATGCTGACTGCAATATTTCTTTTTCTGTAATATAAACCCATCTGGCAACTAAACACCAGATAGCCACTCACATTGCTCACTCCCTTTCACTGGGATGGGGGAAGAGAATTGAAAATTTAAAAGTGAGAAAACTCATGGGATGAGATAAGAATTTTAATGTTTTCATAATAATGATGAAAATAATATTACAGGGAAAATGAAAACGATAAAGATAAAATAAAGCCCAAGAAAAACAAGTGACACAAATGAAAACAGTTGCTCCCCACCAAACAACTGATGCCCAGCCATTCCCTGATCTCCAACCATGTTACCATTCCCTACTTAACGATGCAACAGAACAAGGAATAACTTGTTTTGCTGCTAAAATCTAGCAATACATATTGGATAGTTACTAGCCAAAATATAATAATTAAATTAACTTCATGTATTATTTTTGAGGGATTAATCTAAATCAATGGTAGGAGTGTAAAATTCATATATACACAAAACCAGATGAAAGGTATCAATTCTATGTCTTTAATTCCATGTTTCAAGAATAGGCATAGATGTTTATTGTTCTGATATCTTCAGTGTTCTTGGTGGTTCCTGGTGGAGAAATATTTCCAACATGCATCTTTAGACACCAGTTTAGGCACCAAACTCAGATGCAGAGTGAATCTCATGAGGTGCTCTGTGGAGTCAGGGAAGGAGAAGGGCTTCTCCAGAAAGATCAGATCAGAACACACACCTGACTTCAGTGCTCATTTGCATTGTGAAGAAACACACCTCTCTCTCCCTCTCTCCCTCTCCCTCTCCCTCTCCCTCTCCCTCTCCCTCTCCCTCTC